>SJXQ01008217.1:153733-224334 GCA_006408695.1 Aepyceros melampus
AGGCAGCCAGCAGGAGAGAGAGGGAGCGAGCGAGCAAGAGAGAGAGAGAGAGGGAGCGAGAAGCGCTGGCAGATCTGTTGCAAAAACACAAAATAACGCCGTGGAGATGCGCAGGGCCAGTCGCCAGGGGCTGGATCTTACCTTGCTCCGCGGTGCCCTTCCGAGGGGCGCTACCCACGGTTACGCGCCGCGGCTGGGGCCGGCGTGGGAAGGATGCTCCTGAAACCCGGAGCTCCTGGGGCCGGCGCGGGCGGGCGGGGGGCGCGCATCCATCCGGGGTCGTGGCGAAGGAGGTGGCCGGGGCCGTGGGGTCCCCGGCACCGCACCCTGGCCGGGGACGGTCAGCCCGCTGTACCTAAGCCCTTGTACCTCGGGCCTGTACTCCCCACGGGCTCTGGGGCGCCCCCAGCCCGCCCTGTCCCCAGGGCCGGGCCCAAGCGGCGGCTGCGCCCGTGCAAGTCCCATCAGGTCTGCTCACACTTCACACACTCACACACATACCCCGCCCCTCCACTCTCACTCACACTTCTGCTCACACCCCGCCCCCTTCGCGCCCCAGACCGGGGCGGCGCCCCCCGCAACCTTTAAAAAAAAAAAAAGCAAGCTTATACTTAAAAAAATCTTTTGGCGCCATATTAATGACGTACTTAAAATTTGCCATTTCTCCCTGCGTCAAAAAGACGTTTCTTTGCAAATAACAGCCTGAAGGCGACACTCGCGGAGGGAACGAGGTTTGCACAGAGCACCCCGCCTCCCGGGGTTCCAGCGCTGGAAGACCCTCGCTCTAGGCCCTGCTGGTTAAATCGCTGGTTTAAAAATGCGAAACGAATAAATCGCGTGGCGTTTTGCAGCGCCAGAAGTGAGCAGAAAGTGCTGGCAGGAGCGGAGGGGAGGGGCGCGCGCGAGTCTGGGGGAGGGGGCGCGGCTCTCCTCCCCCACCCAGAGCAGAGGGAAACTAACATCGTGGGCTGGGGAAACTTGAAATTGTGGGCCACCTCAAGAAGGAGGGGCGGTCCGCAGAGAGGGTCCCTCTCGGGTTCGTCGCCCCCTCCCCCCGCCCGAGTGCCTCCTGGCGCCCGGCTCAGCCCCGCATTTCCGGGGGGTAGAGAACGCAGTGATGGGTGAGTGGGTGGGTGGCTGCACGTCCTGGTTCCAGTAGGAGTTTGCCCGAGGGTATCCACTTCCCCCTTGCTCCTTCCCACTCCCCTGAAAGGGTTAAAAACCGAGGGGCAACTTCCAAGGGTTGGCACTTGGCGAGGAAGCGGGGCGCCCCTCTCCCCACCCTGCGCCTCCTCGCCCCTCCTCCTCCGGCTCCACTTCCCGACTTGACCTTGTGGTGCACAAACAGTGCGCTGGGATCCTCGCAGTTTCTGGAAGAAGAGCTTGCGCTCGCCAGGCAGGCGGGCTGTCGGGCGGCTCTCGGGCGCTGGCGGGGCCTTGGGTCCGTTCCCGGAGCCGCGGGCCACACCCACCCAGCCCGCTGCGCCCGCCGCACTCACCTTCTCTCGAGGAAGGAGCCTGGCTGGCCTTCTGGATGAGGAGAAGTGGGGGGCAAACTGCAGCCTTCTCAGATGCTCCCAGCTAGGGAGGGGGTGGTCTGGACTCAGGCGGGGTTTGGGGGAGGGGGAGACCTGGGAGCCAGGCCCAATATCCTCAAAGCATCATTGCCAACTTTTTCTAACCCCTCCTTTTTGGCTGTCCCTCAAAGATGATCCAATAATTTCTTCAACCTCACCTTTGACTTTGAAGGCACGTGGGTGAGTTGTGAACTGAAACAGGAACCGCCTCCCCTCGAGGAAGGAGCCTGGCTGGCCTTCTGGATGAGGAGAAGTGGGGGGCAAACTGCAGCCTTCTCAGATGCTCCCAGCTAGGGAGGGGGTGGTCTGGACTCAGGCGGGGTTTGGGGGAGGGGGAGACCTGGGAGCCAGGCCCAATATCCTCAAAGCATCATTGCCAACTTTTTCTAACCCCTCCTTTTTGGCTGTCCCTCAAAGATGATCCAATAATTTCTTCAACCTCACCTTTGACTTTGAAGGCACGTGGGTGAGTTGTGAACTGAAACAGGAACCGCCTCCCCTCTCCAAGACTGAAGGTTGTTTATCCTTTCTTTTCCCTCCACCCCTTCTGTGGAAAGATAAATATTCAATTTACATAAGATGACATTTATGTGACAATTAAGAAGATTTCCTGATGGAATGTTGTGAACACATTTGCTTATAGGAGAAATAAATCCAACAATAAACAAACTCATAATAGCACAAATCCTCAGACAGGACGGATTGTCTACACAACAAAGAGGGAGATGATGGATGCTAAATAAGCACTTTTTGCCACAGGAAAGAAATAAGAGCTCCAAGGGAGTCACTGCAACATTTCTCTTCCTTGGCCTTCATTCACAAAGTCTAGGGAAGCTTGCCAGCAAGATTGAGGGGCTGGGTATCACCTCCCAATTAGATCTGCTCCAGTGTTCAGTAGTCAGTTGGTAGGTTTTCCGAACCTCAAGCTCAGTGCCCAGAAACAGGTGTCCCAGACTGTGAGCATGTAACAAAATGGTTAAATAGGGAGGCTCTAATTCTGGCTCTGCAGTTCCAAGCCTGCTTCATATGGGCAGGTGAATTCATCTCTGGGTCTCTTTCTCCTCTTCTGTAGAATGGGGTGGTTGGAGGCTTCCTGAGGCCATATATATATATAGAGAGAGAGAGACTATAAGTGTATAGCAGGGCCTGACTCAGTGTATACGGTGCACATTAGCACTTTTCCTGGTGCCTACATTTTGGAAGGGTGCAAATACACTCCCTGAAAGCTGTTAGCACTAAGAAACTGAGGGACATACACAAGATCTCCCCATGTGGGCGAAAGGGAAGGCCAGGAGAAAACACTGAATGATTGTGGACTTCATGGTCAGGGTCCAGATGGTAGCTGTGTATCTGAGGTGAGAGTAGAGGTACCAAGTTAACAGTGGCACAGTTGAAGGGAACTGCTCTTGTTAGAGCTAGTTGTAGAGGGTTTACATCTAGGAGAGGACTGGACAGGCTCCTCCTCCTAGCCGTCCTGATCCCATGGCAAGCAGTTATTAAACGACCTAGAGGAAGAAGAGGGAGTGAATGACCATTTATAGGGCACCTGATCTGGGCTGTGGACTGTTAGTCATCCTCCTTCATCCTCAGGAAAACCACGTTACCTACCTATTCAAAAGATTTAGCAACTTGCCAACAGTCGAACAGATAGCAAGTGGCAGCAGAACGGGCACCTAGTTCAGCAGACCCCAGGACCCATGTGCTTTCCATTTTACCACACTGCCAAAAATAAAAAGTACTAGCATGACCTAGCATGACTGTTTGATTGAGGATGGGAGCCTGATTGTTATATTGGCAAGAAATAATTGTATGAGCTGCACTTTTTAACTGAGGTGGTTTCCCTGACTTTGGGTGAGATGCAATTAACCTAAATAGTCCTTGGAAGGTACTTCTTGTTTAGGATGGGGTACTCCATTAGAATCCTTGACTTTGCACAGTTCTGTGCTACTGTTTAAGGTAAACCTTGGAAATGTAAATAGAATGATAGCATGGAAGCTAATTATAACTCCTCAATCCTTGTTAAAACTTTCACAAATCATTCATTAACTTTTTACAGAAAAAAAAAGAGAGACACTTGCTGTCCTTGGAGATGTAATCATTAATTATTTTCAACAAATATTTATTGGGTGCCTTCTGTATGTTAAGCATCATTCTAGGTGCTGGGAATACAGCACAAACATGATAGAAAAAATGCGTATTCTCTAGAGGCGGAGCCAAGATGGTGGAGAGGGAAGACACAGAGTCACTGTCTCCTCACACATAGGATACTCACCATACTGCTGGTGAGGGACCTCCGACAACCAGGCAGACAGGAGGAACCCAGAGGCAACCAGAAACCAACACAATATTGCAAAGAAATTATCCTTCAATTAAAAAAAAAAAGCCTATTCTGACTTTCTAGTTAAAGGAAATACATAATTTTTTAAAGTTGAAAAAAACTTATATCTGAAGGTTAGTAGGTGCCGTGGAGAAGAATTAAGTAGAAAGGGGGATAGGGAATGTGAGGATGCAATTTAAATAGAATCCTCAGGGAAAAGCTTGCTGAGAAGATAGTTTTGACTAAAAGGAGATGAAGGAAGGAGTTGTGAGGGTTTATGGAGGAAGAGCATTCGGAGATAGGGAATCTTTTTTGTTGTTGTTCTTTCTTTTTTATTTTTTAAATTATGAAAGTATGATAACACATTTACAGGAGACTTGGAAAATCTCCAAGACGGACGGGTCATAGTGGAGAGGTCTGACAAAATGTTGTCCACTGGAGAAGGGAATGGCAAACCACTTCAGATTCTTGCCTTGAGAACCCCATGAACAGTATGAAAAGGCAAAATGATAGGCTACTGAAAGAGGAATTCCCCAGGGCAGTAAGTGCCCAATATGCTACTGGAGATCAGTGGAGAAATAACTCCAGAAAGAATGAAGGGATGGAGCCAAAGCAAAAACAATACCCAGTTGTGGATGTGATTGGTGATAGAAGCAAGGTCTAATGCTGTAAAGAGTAATATTGCATAGGAACCTGGAATGTTAGGTCCATCAATCAAGGCAAATTGGAAGTGGTCAAACAGGAGATGGCAAGAGTGAATGTCAACATTCTAGGAATCAGCAAACTAAAATGGACTGGAATGGGTGAATTTAAATCAGATGACCATTCTAATACTGTGGGCAAGAATCCCTTTGAAGAAATGGAGTAGCCATCATGGTCAACAAAAGAGTCCAAAATGCAGTACTTTGATGCAGTCTCAAAAACGACAGAATGATCTCTGTTTCCAAGGCAAATCATTCAATATCACGGTAATCCAAGTCTATGCCCCAACCAGTAACGCTGAAGAAGCTGAAATTGAATGGGTCTATGAAGACCTACAAGACCTTTTAGAACTAACAACACCCCAAAAAGATGTCCTTTTCATTATAGGAGACTGGAATGCAAAAGTAGGAAGTCAGGAACACCTGGAGTAACAGGCAACTTTGGCCTTGGAGTACAGAATGAAGCAGGGCAAAGGCTAGTAGAGTTTTGCCAAGAGAACACACTGGTAATAGCAAACACCCTCTTCCCACAACCCAAGAGAAGATTCTACATATGGACATCACCAGATGGTCAACACCAAAATCAGATTGATTATAGTCTTTGCAGCCAAAGATGGAGAAGCTCTATCCAGTCAGCAAAAACAAGACTGGGAGTTGACTGTGGCTCAGTTTATGAACGCCTCATTGCCAAATTCAGACTTAAATTGAAGAAAGTAGGGAAAACCACTAGACCATTGAGATATGACCTAAATCAAATCCCTTATGATTATACAGTGGAAGTGAGAAATAGATTTAAGGGACTAGATCTGATAGACACAGTGCCTGATGAACTATGGATGGAGGTTCATGACATTGTACAGGAGACAGGAATCAAGACCATCCCCANCTGTGGTGTTGGAGAAGACTCTTGAGAGTCCCTTGGACTGCAAGGAGATCCAACCAGTCCATTCTAAAGGAGATCACCTCTTGGGTGTTCATTGGAAGAACTGATGCTGAAGCTTAAACTCCAGTACTTTGGCCACCTCATGCAAAGAGTTGACTCCTTGGAAAAGACCCTGATGCTGGGAGGGATTGGAGGCAGGAGGAGAAGGGGACAACAGAGGTTGAGATGGCTAGATGGCATCACCGACTCAATGGACATGAGTTTGGGTGAACTCCGGGAGTTGGTGATGGACAGGGAGGCCTGGTGTGCTGCACTCATTGGGGTCACAAAGAGTCGGACACGACTGAGCAACTGAACTGAACTGAACTGGAAAATATACAACAAAGTTACATATAGTTCCACTATATATTACAATTCTTTTTTAAGTAGATAAATTAAGATATTTAGTTGGAGTTTCAATATCAAACTCTCAAAAATTAATAGAATGAATAGACAGAAAAGTACAAGGATATAGTAGATCTGAAAAGCACTATGAACCAATTCAACACAGTTAAGATTTATACAATTCTCACATGACAGCAGGATACAAATTCAAGTTCCCGTAGACTGTAAACCAGGACATACTGGAACATATCCAGGGACAACATATCCTGCTGCTCCTAAGTCACTTCAGTCGTGCCCGACTCTGGGCAACCCCATAGACGGCAGCCCACCAGGCTCCCCCGTCCCTGGGATTCTCCAGGCAAGAACATTGGAGTGGGTTGCCATTTCCTTCTCTAATGCATGAAAGTGAAAAGTGAAAGTGAAGTCGCTCAGTTGCGTCCTAGCAACCCCATGGACTGCAGCCTTCCAGGCTCCTCCGTCCATGGGATTTTTCAGGCAAGAGTACTGTAGTGGGGTGCCATTGCCTTCTCTGCAGGGACATAAAATAAGGTGCAAAGATTTCATGGTCTACAGGTATTGAAATCATACAGTCTATTCTCTTGTCGCTGTGGAATTATGTTAGAAATCAATATCAAAAGATACTTGAAAATAACCCACATATTTTCAAGTGCAATGTGACATTTACCAAGAGAGATTTTTTACTTTAAGCTAGGAATTCTTTTTTTTTAATTAATTTTTACTTTTTAGTTTGTTTTGCTTTATAATACTGTATTCGTTTTGCTATACATTGACATGAATCAGCCACGAGTGTACATGAACTCCCAATCCCGACCCCCACCTCCCCCCTCCTGCCCCACACCCTCTCTCTGGATTATCCCCGTGCATCAGTCCCAAGCATGCTGCATCCTGCATCAAACCTGGACTGGCGATTCGTTTCACTTATGATATCATACATGTTACACTGCCACTCTGCCAACTCATCCCACCCTCTCCCTCTCCCACAGAGTCCAAAAGGCCGTTCTATACATCTGTGTCTCTTTTGCTGTCTTGCGTACAGGTTTATCATTACCATCATTCTAAATTCCATATATATGTGTAAGTATACTGTATTGGTGTTTTTCTTTCTGGCTTACTTCACTCTGTATAATCGGCTCCAGCGTCATCCACCTCATTAGAACTGATTCAAATGTATTCTTTTTAATAGCTGAGTAATACTCCATTGTGTATATGTACCACAGCTTTCTTATCCATTCATCTGCTGATGGACATCTAGGTTGCTTCCATGTCCTGGCTATTATAAACAGTGCCGCAATGAACATTGGGGTACACGTGTCTCTTTCAATTCTGGTTTCCTTGGTGTGTATGCCCAGCAGTGGGATCGCTGGATCATAAGGCAGTTCTATTTGCAATTTTTTAAGGAATCTCCACACTGTTCTCCATAGTGGCTGTACTAATTTGCATTCCCACCAACAGTGTAAGAGGGTTCCCTTTTCTCCACACCCTCTCCAGCATTTATTGCTTGTTGACTTTTGGATCGCAGCCATTCTGACTGGTGTGAAATGGTACCTCATTGTGGTTTTGATTTGCATTTCTCTGATAATGAGTGATGTTGAGCATCTTTTCATGTGTTTGTTAGCCATTCGTATGTCTTCTTTGGAGAAATGTCTATTTAGTTCTTTGGCCCATTTTTTGATTGGGTCATTTATTCTTCTGGAGTTGAGCTGTATAAGCTGCTTGTATATTTTTGAGATTAGTTGTTTGTCAGTTGCTTCATTTGCTATTATTTTCTCCCATTCAGAAGGCTGTCTTTTCACCTTGCTTATAGTTTCCTTTGTTGTGCAGAAGCTTTTAATTTTAATTAGATCCCATTTGTTTATTTTTGCTTTTTATTTCCAGTATTCTGGGAGGTGGATCATAGAGGATCCTGCTGTGATTTATGTCAGAGAGTGTTTTGCCTATGCTCTCCTCTAAGAGTTTTATAGTTTCTTGTCTTACATTTAGATCTTTAATCCATTTTGAGTTTATTTTTGTGTATGGTGTTAGAAAGTGATCTAATTTCATTCTTTTACAAGTGGTTGACCAGTTTTCCCAGCATCACTTGTTAAGGCTAGGAATTCTTAATGTGAAGTCATAGACACCTCCTCTCCAGAGGTCTGAGTATAGAATTCAGGGAGTCTTCACTTTAGATGGGAAACAAATATTATATTTTAATTTTCACCAGTTAAAATTTGGCATATTCTTTGATTATGAAAGCAGACAGAAAATCATAGCACCTATGATATTATTGCCAATAAAAATCACAGATATTGTCATATCACATTATAGTTGTTGAAAATACCTTAAAATATCATAACACTCATCACTATTTCAAAATTATGCTGTTAGTTCATCATTTTATGGATTCATATGAAATATATATATTACCATATTACACATTTTAAAAATATTTTGAGGGTCTTTTCTTTGGGGATGGGGAGGAGGAGATCCCATAGATTGTAGCCTACCAGGCTCGTCTCTCCATGAGATTTCCCAGGGAAGAATACTAGAGTGGGTAACCATTCCCTTCTCTGGGGGATCTTCCTGACCCAGGGGTCGAACCTGCATCTCCTGCAGTGGTAGGCAGATTCTTTACCACCCAGCCCAGGAGAGCCTGCCACTGCAGGAGATGCAGGTTCGACCCCTGCGTTGGGAAGATCCCCCAGAGAAGGGAATGGCTACTCATCTCAGTATTCTTGCCTGAAGAATCCCATGGACAGAGAAGCCTGATGGGGTACAGTCCATGTGTTTGAGAAAGTCAGACATGACCTAGCAACTAAACAACAACAACATTTTAGTATAATTGGTCTTTATAATTTATGAAGCTTATCTTATGGATTTAAAGATATTCAGAGTCTACAGGCATCATAGGCTGCCAAAGGGGTCCATGGCATGAAATAAAGATTAAGGACCACTTTCTCTACACAGAGACAAACAAGTGCAAAAGCCTTCAGGCAGGAATGGCTTAATTATGTACACATACAAGGAAGAGATTATATACGGCATTGTTAGGAATTCGGCTTTTGCTAGAAATAATATGGAGGATTATGAGAAGAAAGAGGGTATATTCTGACACTCAATTGCACAGGTCACCCTTCTGCCAGATGAAGGACAAACTGAAGGGGAAAGGTTGAAACAGGAAGATCAGTTAGAAGTTCACCATAATAAAACAGGTAGGAGATGATGTTTTAACTTGGACTAGAGTGTTATATCAGTGGAAGTGGTCAAATTCTGTATATAGTTTGAAGGTCAAATTCTGTATATAGTTTGAAGACAGCTCTGACAGGGATTTTTTGATGGGATGTGAGAAAACAAGAAGTCAAGATGACAAGAGTTTTGCCTTGAACCAATGCAAAGAGGGAGTTACAATTAACCTAGATAGGGGAAACTGTGAAAGGAGTAGGTCTGAAGGAAGTATAAAGAGCTCAGCATAAGACATGCTAAGCTTGAGGTGCATATTAGATATCTAAGTGCAGCCATCCTGTTTCAGTTTCAGTTCATTCGCTCAGTCGTGTCCGACTCTTTGTGACCCCATGAATCGCAGCACGCCAGGCCTCCCTGTCCATCACCAACTCCCGGAGTTTACCCAGACCCACACCCATGGAGTCAGTGACGCCATCCAGCCATCTCATCCTCGGTCGTCCCCTTCTCCTCCTGCCCCCAATCCCTCCCAGCATCAGGGTCTATTCCAATGAGTCAACTCTTCGCATGAGGTGGCCAAAGTACTGGAGCTTCAGCTTCAGCATCATTCCTTCCAAAGAAATTCCAGGGCCGATCTCCTTTAGAATGGACTGGTTGGATCTCCTTGCAGTCCAAGGGACTCTCAAGAGTCTTCTCCAACACCACAGTTCAAAAGCATCAATTCTTTGGCACTCAGCCTTCCTTACAGTCCAACTCTCACATCCATACATGACTACTGGAAAAATCATAGCCTTGACTAGACGGACCTTAGTCGGCAAAGTAATGTTTCTCCTTTTAATATGCTTCTAGGTTGGTCATAACTTTTCATCCAAGGAGTAAGCCTCTTTTAATTTCATGGCTGCAATCACCATCTTCAGTGATTTTGGAGCCCCCCAAAATAAAGTCTGACACTGTGTCCACTGTTTCCCCGTCTATTTCCCATGAAGTGATGGGACCGGATGCCATGATCTTCGTTTTCTGAATGTTGAGCTTTAAGCTTTAACTTTTTCACTCTCCTCTTTCACTTTCATCAAGAGGCTCTTTAGTTCCTCTTCACTTTCTGCCATAAGGGTGGTATCATCTGTATATCTGAGGTTATTGATATTTCTTCCAGCAATCTTGATTCCAGCTTGTGTTTCTTCCAGCCCAGCGTTTCTCATGATGTACTCTGCATATAAGTTAAATAAGCAGGGTGACAATATACAGCCTTGATGGACTCCTTTTCCTATTTGGAACCAGTCTGTTGTGCCATGTCCAGTTCTAAGTGTTGCTTCCTGACCTGCATACAGATTTCTCAAGAGGCAGGTCAGGTGGTCTGGTATTCCCATCTCTCTCAGAATTTTCCACAGTTTATTGTGATCCACACAGTCAAAGGCTTTGGCATAGTCAATAAAGCAGAAATAGATGTTTTTCTGGAATTCTCTTGCTTTTTCCATGATCCAACGGATGTTGGCAATTTGAAACCTCAGCCCAGGGGCGAGGTCTGGGGAAGATATCACTTGAGAGTCATCACCAGGTAGATAGTATTTAAAGCTACAGTGATGTTTGCCATTACTTCATGGCAAATAAAAAAGGAAAAGGTGGAAGTAGTGAGAGATTTCCTCTTCTTGGCTCTAAAATCACTGCGGATGGTGACTGCAGCCATGAAATCAAAAGACGATTGCTTCTTGACAGGAAAGCTATGACAAATCTAGACAGTGTGTTGAAAAGCAGAGACATTACTCTGCCCACAAAGGTCTGTATAGTCAAGGCTATGGTATTCCCAGGTGTCACGTAGAGTTGTGAGAGCTGGACTGTAAAGAAGGCAGAACACCAAAGAATTGATGCTTTGAACTGCAGTGCTGGAGAGGACTCCTGAAAATCCCTTGGACAGCAAGGAGATGAAACCAGTCAATCGTAAGGGAAATCAACCCTGAATATTCGTTGGAAGGACTGGAGCTGAAGCTCCAGTAATTTGGTAATTTGATGCGAACAGCCAACTCAATGGTAAAGTCCCTGATGTTGGAAAAGACTGAGGGCAGAAGGAGAAGAGGGCATCTGAGGATGAGATGGCTGAATGGCGTCACCAGTGCAATGGATATGAGCTTGAGCAAACTTCGTTAGATGGTGAGGGACAGGGAGGCCTGGTGTGCTGCCGTCCGTGGGGTCACAAAGAGCCAGACACAACTTAGTAACTGAATAGCAACAACGAGAGATGTCTGAGTCACCAAGCAGGGAGGTGTAGAAAGAGAAGAGGCCCAAGAATGCCATCCTTGGGCACCACAGGGTTCCGTGGTCTGGAAGGTGAAGAAGCATGCTGCTGTTTAAGAAAAAGTATTCCGGTGTTTCTCCAAAGAAGAAACACAAATGACCAATGAGCATTTTGTGTTTTTCTGAATACAAAATGAAAAGATGCTCAACAACACTCATCATTAGGGAAATGCTACACTGAGGTACTGCCTCACATCCATTAGGATAGCTACTGCTAAGTCGCTCCAGTCATGTCCGACTCTGTGCGACCCCATAGACGGCAGCCCACTAGGCTCCCTTGTCCCTGGGATTCTCCATGCAAGAACACTGGAGTGGGTTGCCATTTCCTTCTCCAATGCAGGAAAGGGAAAAGTGAGAGTGAAGTCGCTCAGTTGTGTCCGACTCTTAGAGACCCCATGGACTGCAGCCTACCAGGCTCCTCCACCCATGGGATTTTTCAGGCAAGAGTACTGGAGTGGGGTGCCATTGCCTTCTCTGAGGATAGCTACTATTAAAAAAAAAAACAACTGTTGACAAGAAAGAGGAGAAATTAGAACATTTGTGTGTTGTTGATAGGAATGTAAAATAGTACAACCAGTGTGGAAAACAGTACGGCCATTCTCAAAAAATTAAAGACAGAATTACCGTATGATCCAGCAATTCCATTTTTGGTGTGTACTCAAAGAATTGAAAGCAAGATCTTGAACAGGTATTTGTACACTTATGTTCACAACAGCATTATTCACAATAGCTAAAATGTGGAAGAAACCCAATATCCATTGAAGGATGAATGGATAAGCAAAATGTGGTAGGTATGTGTGTGCATGCGTGTATATCAGTTCAGTTCAGTCGCTCAGTCGTGTTCACTTCCTTGCGACCCCATGAATCACAGCACGCCAGGCCTCCCTGTCCATCACCAACTCCCGGAGTTCACTCAAACTCACATCCATCGAGTCTGTGATGCCATCCAGCCATCTCAACCTCTGTCGTCCCCTTTTCCTCCAGCCCCCAATCCCTCCCAGCATCAGAGTCTTTTCCAATGAGTCAACTCTTCACATGAGGTGGCCAAAGTACTGGAGTTTCAGCTTTAGCATCATTCCTTCCAAAGAAATCCCAGGGCTGATCTCCTTCATAATGGACTAGTTGGATCTCCTTGCAGTCCAAAGGACTCTCAAGAGTCTTCTCCAACACCACAGTTCAAAAGCATCAAATCTTTGGCACTCAGCTTTCTTCGCAGTCCAACTCTCACATCCATACGTGACCACAGGAAAAACCATAGCCTTGACTAGACGGACCTTTGTTGGCAAAGTAATGTTTCTCCTTTTAATATGCTATCTAGGTTGGTCATAACTTTCCTTCCAAGGAGTAAATGTCTTTTAATTTCATGGCTGCAATCACCATCTTCAGTGATTTTGGAGCCCCCCAAAATAAAGTCTGACACTGTTTCCACTGTTTCCTCATCTATTTCCCATGAAGTGTGTGTGTATACATATACATGCTGCTGCTGCTGCTGAGTCGCTTCAGTCGTGTCCGACTCTGTGAGACCCTATAGACGGCAGCCCACCAGGCTCCCCCGTCCCTGGGATTCTCCAGGCAAGAACACTGGAGTGAGTTGCCATTTCTTTCTCTAATGCATGAAAGTAAAAGTGAAGTCGCTCAGTCGCTCAGTCGTGTCCAACTCCTAGTGACCCCATGGACTGCAGCCCACCAGGCCCCTCTGTCCATGGGATTTTCTAGGCAAGAGTACTGGAGTGGGTTGCCATTGCCTTCATGTAATGGAATATGTTTTCAAATTTAAAAAGGAAGGAAATTCTGCAATATGCTACCACATGGATGAACCTTGAGGTTCCTATGCTACTGAAATAAGCCAGTTACAAAAAGATAAATGTTGCATGATTTCATTCTAGATACCTAGAGTGGTGAAATTCATAGAGACAAAAAATAGAATGGTGGTTGCCAGGGGCTGGGGAAAGGGGAAAATGGGGAATTATTGTTTAATGGATATAGAGTTTCAATTTTACAAAAATGAAAACGTTCTGAAGATGAGTGGTGGTGATGGTTGCACAGCAATGTGAATGTACTTAATATCACTGAACTGTATACTTAAAAAAGGTTAAGACAGTAAAATTTATGTTATGTATATTTTCTCACACTAAAAATAAAAAAGAATTGGAAAAAAAAAAAAAAGGAGCAATAGAATTCAGAGATAGAAGGAATGTCCTGGAAGCCAAGTGAAGAGAATTTTAGGACAGGGGAAAGCCCAATGTCCAAAGCTGCCAAGGGGTCAGGTAAGATAAGGACTGACAAGTGATCATCAGGCTCAGCTCCATGCAGGCCACTGGAGATCTTGACGAAAGCCATGTCCATGGAGTGGCACAGGCACAAGCTTAAACAAGTGAAGAGGGAGGGGGGACGGGGGTCGGGATTGGGAGTTCATGTACACTCGTGGCTGATTCATGTCAATGTATAGCAAAATGAATACAGTATTGTAAAGCAAAACAAACTAAAAAATAAAAATTAATTTAAAAAAATTAAAATAAAATAAACAAGTGAAGAGTGGGAACATTTATAGTTGTTACAGCTGATTTCAAGATGCTTGAGGTGATCTGTATATACATGATCGTAGAAATGGATAATTATGTATGTGTAGAAATTTAATTGAAATACTTTTTTTGAGAATATTGCAGATGCCATGCTTGATAATGGACACTACAGATACTGAGAGAAATAAAACACATTCACCGCCTCCAAGATTTCCTAAGAGTTCACAGTCTAGCAAATTTTTGTGAATACATGAAATACACACAAAATTATATAGGTGGCTAACTACATACAGCCAGCCTGGGCCTTTGCTTTTCCAGTATAACAGATATATGGTTACAGCTGTAGATTCCAGACTCAGAGAGTCATGGCTTTGAGTCCTATCCACCAGTTCTGTGAATCTGCACAAATCTGTTTCCTTAATTTCCTTCTCTAAAATTAAGGATGTGATAATTCCCAAACTTCAGAGTGCCTGGGATGCTTGTTAAAAATGTAGATTAAGGGCCTCATCCTCAACGGTTCTCAATGGCAGGTCTGGGGCAGGGCCTGGGGATCTGCATTTTTAACAAGCAGCAGGTCATGCTTCAGGCCCTTGGCCTTGAACCACACTTCTAAAAACACAGAACTTTCTACATGGTACCAAGCTTTGGTCTGGCATTCACTAATTGCTCATTCAATAACAGCCATTCTTCCTGGAGCTCTTATTGGGGACAAAATTCTTTCTAATAACTTGCAATTTATGTCCAGAAGCAGAGGTCCAGCATACTGTAGGCACCCTAAATTGAGAAAACAGCATGATAATCATTCAATATTTACTTATTGAATGTTATTGAGTGCCTACTATGTTCTAGACAGTATTCACAGACTGCAGAGAAAAAAATATCTGACTTGATAATTTGTCTGAGTCATCAAGGTAGGCAGAAGCCCAGATGTAGCTCTCTAGCAGCCAACCTCTGTGCCAGGTGAGAAGTCACTAGCTGCTTAAGGCAGTATTTAAAGTACACGCACATAAAAGACCTGGGATCTTGTTCAAGAGCAGATTCTGACTCATTAGGTCTGGGGTGGGGCCTGATATTCTGCATTTCTAACAAGTTCCCAGATGCTGCTGCTGCTGGTTCACAGATCATGCCTGAAGTAGCACAGGTTGGAGGCTTAGGAAAAGTGGGTCACAACACTTAACCTAACAATAGAGTTCCTGAGGAATTCCTGGGAATCCTAAAGGGAAAAATGAAACCTGGGAAGATCATGTAGATGGAAGTGAGGTTTGTTCACACTTCCTTCTGTCCCCTCTGTTTTGGGAATCCATTTCTCACCCTCCCAGAGGGTGAACATTCATTCTGTTGGCCATTCAATAAATATTTCCTGGCTGTCTACTCTGCGTCAAGCCCTGTGCACAGCACACAGTTTGGCGTTCATGGGAGGACAAATTCAGCAGCTTCTGCCTCCCAAACTCTAAGCAGGGGCTGCAGTTGGGATTTGGAACAGAGAGAAAAAGCTGCCTAAGGCTGTGTCTGTGGCTGAAGACACTGAGCTGGCAGGATCCAGCCTTGGCTTTTTCTGTGGTGCCACAAATACATAGTGGGGAGAGGGACCCCTCTGGAGCCCTCACCAGCTGGTTTCAAGATGATACTGACCAGCCCCAGGAGATGTCTAGATGATGTGCCAGCCAGGCCACCTGTCCCTTCTCAGACTCCAGCTCCAGTCCAGAGGCCACAGATGGCAGAGGGCAAATAAGACCCCTGGGGCCTCGAAACACCTCCCCAGAAACTGGCAGCAGGCAGTAACTCCAGACAAGTCAGGGGCCAGCTTGCCCAGAGTCAAAGTGTGAGACACCCCACTCAGAGCTGAGGGGCCTGGCCCAATCCAAGAACCAAAGGCACTGGGTCCCAGTCAAGTTGATTAGTGTAAGAAAAACTCTGTTTATTTCAGGGTTTCTCATGGGGTCGCGAAAAGTCGGACACGACTGAGCGACTTCACTTTCACTTTTCACTTTCCCGCGTTGGAGAAGGAAATGGCAACCCACTCCATTGTTCTTGCCTGGAGAATCCCAGGGACGGGGGAGCCTGGTGGGCTGCCATCTATGGGGTCGCACAGAGTCGGACACGACTGGAGCGACTTAGCAGCAGCAGCAGCATAAATCAAAGTCCAATCCTACCTTCCACCCCCATCAGTGTGACAGTCTTACAAAGACCCTTCCCATGCATTTACAGATGAGTTCATAGCCACACTGAAGGTAACTTGGTTTTATTAGAAATAACATGCACTTTACAAGGACCCATGTAAACAAGGCTCTATCTTAGGGCAGTGAGTTCCATGTCAAGATTCAGTCTCCTAGGGATTTAGTCCCATTTAGGAAAATAACTCCTTAAGCATAGATGGGAAGGTCCAAGTAAAAACAAGCTGTCTTGGAGCCTGTGAGTTGGTCAAGAGAGTTTCTTTAAAAGGGCCTGGAGATGGACCTACATATAGATGGAAATTCACATGAGATGGGAGGATAGAGGATGTTCTAGAGAGATGGGTGGTGTCTACCCGGACTATAGACCTCCCTTTGTACAGGAAAATATACTAGTATGCTTCTTGAGGATGAAAGGTGAGGCCCTATTGTTGCCCCAAAATGGAAGGAGAAGACGAGAATGTGAAGTTAATTTCCAGGAATCTCCCTCAGAGAGACCTTCTGATGTGGGCACAAGAGGATCTGTTTAAGAGCTTCATTACAGCATTGTTTGTAACACTGAAAAACTTGAAATAGCTTGAATGTTTGTCACTAGAGAACTCACTAAATAAACCAAGAGCAAAAAGAAGACAGCATACTAAAAAACATTGTGTGGTTTTGTGCGTCTGATGTAGAAAGAGCCTCAAGAAAAGTGTTAAGCGAAAAGAAAGTTTCAGGGTAATATGTACAGTATGATCTCATTTACTTAAAAAAAAAAAAAACCTACAGAAGTCTACATTTTAAAATGAACACAGACACAGAGATATACGTAGCTTCATAGAAAAAAATGTAGTGTCTGGTGATTACCAGTTGCCTATGTTGGAGCAAAAGGAGTAAGGTTGGGGAGGGGGTCAGGGGCTAGGGTGGAGCTGTGGAGCTGGAGAGGAAGAGGTGACTCTCTGGTTGTCAGGGAAGTCTCAAGGAGCCCTTTGCATTTGGGCAGTGCTGGTTGCCCCACAGGAGCTCAGAATTCTCCAGAGCAGAAGCATCAATGGGGTGGAAGGTTAAACCATGGTCCTGGCAGGCAGGAACAAGACATCTGCTCTCTAGTCTAGCCCCCGTGCTGACTCCTAGGTGGCCTGGAGCCTGTTTGGACTTCTCCAGCTGGCCAGCCTGAGATTCTAAGTCTATTCCAAATGCTCCTCCCATGGAGGCTGAACTCCAGGAAGGGCACAGAAAAGCGCCACTTGGCCTTTGGCTTGCTAAAACTAGGGCATGAGTCGGGCTGCACCTGGGAACCAGGGTGGAAAGAGAGACGTTTCTGAGCAGCATGGCTTCTGGGAGGAACCCCCTCCTTTAACAGGTAGAGTTCTTTTTCTTTCCAACACATCTGGCTTGAGGGGACCTGGTCCAGCCTGGCTCCTTAGGGAACAAGTGTAGGGATAAATTCAATACCTGCTGGGCCCTACAAAGTTAATGAAACCCACTGAGTGAGGGCTCTAGCTTGGGTGAGAGAAGTAGACAGTGCTGAGGCCAGGGCTTGGGCTCTGGGCCTGTGGGACGCGGGTGTGTGCAGGTGCAGACCTGTTCTGTATACAATTCCTATAGCTGGTCCAGCCTGGCTTCAGGCTATAGTGATGTGTTACACGAGGTCCCAGTCCTGAGAATACCACAGATGTAAAGGGACATACACTGGTATTGCATGGGAGTGTGTGTCAAATATGTAAATAGAATCAAGGCTCAGTGTGGAGTCAGAAGCAGTAGGGTCAACTGACTCTGAGATGCCACAGTCAAGGATTCATTAATGGTGTTCAGACCTTGAC
Source organism: Aepyceros melampus (assembly GCA_006408695.1). Taxonomy (NCBI): domain Eukaryota; kingdom Metazoa; phylum Chordata; class Mammalia; order Artiodactyla; family Bovidae; genus Aepyceros; species Aepyceros melampus. Next base: position 171,557 of record SJXQ01008217.1, read on the forward strand.
CAGCCTCCCATTGCCAGGAAGTGTGCCAGGGTGCAAGGTGGCTGCCTTGGGAGCCTCCTGCAGGCACAAGTGAATAAACTATCCCGCCTTTAGGACTGTAAACAAAGAGACTTGTGAGCCTGAGGTGACCTTGGGCACTATCACTGCTGGACATCTAGGACCCGCAGCTCTAACAGGTGGCAAGATGCTTCCAAATGTGCTGGATCCCCTGCCAGGGCCCTGGGGAGAGGCTTGGAAGGAATTAGTGCTGGATGCCTGTGCAACAGAGATGTTTAGAAACAAGGGTATTCTTGTCAAACTGCTCTCCAGCTAGGCCACATCCAGGCAGCTTATCCACCTGACACAGCTCCTCTAGGAAAGTTCTATGGAAGAAGGAAATCTTGCATTACCCTGACATGCAGCTAGGGCAGGAAAGTCAGTTTCCTAGGGTGAAGGGGGAACTGTACTTGGCAATGGGGACTCCCCTGGAGAGCTTCTGCCACTGGGCATCTAGTTCCTTATCTCCTTGATCTCCAACTGCTTTCAGAGTTCAAGGAGAGGTGAGCAGCTCTTAAGTGTCCAGTTCTTGGAGGCCCAAGGAAGAGCAGGCACCATTCTTGCCCCAGAAGACCTCAAAACCCAGGTAGGGAGGTAAGATTCCTAAACCGGAAACAAGATGAGGCAGGACATGAACCAGTGCAGAAGTGCCTGCTTTGGCCCTGTGTGTGTCTGGGGGGAAGGAAGGAGCCACAATGCACGGAGAGAGGGGAGAGAGAGGGTATGCGTGTGCTCGTGTGTGCATGTGTACATTTGTGTGTACCCACATTTGTAGGTATGTATGTGTGTGTTGTGTCATTGTGTCTGCATGTGCCCACATATGCCTGATGCCACATCTCTGGAGTTCCCATCTCTTGTGCTATTGCCCAGACAACCTAAAAACAAGTTCCATATAACTTTAGGATTTGTTATTTGATGCATAAGATGCTTGCCCACCAGATATACTTTTCTACCCACACTTTATCTAAAATCAAGTTAAAATGAGTCTGCATTATTTATGCAAACATAGGATGGCTAGTGAGCAAAAGTCAGACTAGAGCACCCTGGATTTATCTGGAAAGTTCATATAAAAATGGTCCCTGGGACTTCCGTGGTGATCCAGTGGTTAAGAATACACCTGCCGATGCTGAGGACATGGATTTGATCCCTGGCCGGGAAAGCTCCCAGATGCCACAGGGCAACTAAACCCGCTTGCCACAACTACTGAGCCCACACTCTAGAGCTGTGCCCTGCAGCAAGAGGAGCCACTGCAAGGAGAAGCCCGTGCACCCCAGGCAAGAGTAGCCTCCCTCGCCACAACTAGAGAAAGCCCATGTGCAGCAGCAAAGACCCAGCACAGCCAAAAATAAATATAAATACATCACAATGGTCTCTATGTGGATAAAAGATTTGAACAGTGTACATGGATTGGGCAATGATGGCGTTGATAGTGATGATGATGATGATAAAGAGATCCAAATGTAACTACTGGGGTTGTCATCAGCCCTTTATCTCACTGATACTAAAGTAAAATTGGGCAGATGACAAGCACTCAGCGAATACTAATTGAATTTATTTGCAGGCATTGAGAAAGAATGTCCACATATGTGACATGTGCAAATATGGAGCTAGATGATTGATAATTCATCATGGACAGAGGGCACTGAATGATAGATTGAGTTTAAAAGTCAGTTTATTAGATTGATGGCTGAGGGGTGATGAAATTATTAGATTGAAAGATGAAAGCCATGGGGGAATGATAGATTGATAAATAACTTGCTGATACTGGTTAGGGGGTAGGAAGAGAGATAAATTGTGGCTAGGTGACAGGTCAAGAAATCCATGGCCAGATCCACATAGGGAGGCAGAAAGGTAAACAGAAATGAAGTGAAAGAGTGAGAGAGATAGACAGGAGGCTGAGAGAGAGAACTGTCAGGCAGGATAATGCCCCCTAAAGATGGCTATGTTGTGTTCCCCAGAACCTGCAACATGTTACTTATATAGCAATAGAGACTTCGAAGATATGATTAAATTAAGAACCTGAGATGGAGGGATTATCCTGGATTATCCACGTGTGCCCAGTCTAATCACATGTCCTCTCACTGACCTCTCTTTCACCACACTTCAGCCTCCACTGCCTTCTGTTCAGTCTCTCATCATGCCAAGCTCATTCCTACCTCAGGGCCTTTGAACTCACTGTTTTCTCTTTGGGCTCCTTTTTGTCACTCAGGTCTCAGTTCAAATGAGAGTTGATTCCCTGCTTCCAATTTTTGTCCTGAAGCCTTGAGAACACTCCGTTCCTGGGACTGGGCTGGGGCAACAGGACGCCCAAGCTCCTGGGCTGCTCTGGCTGGCATGATCCCCAGCCCTGGGTCGCGCCCAATGCTGCGGGATGGATCAGTGTGCATGAGTCATCGAGCCACAGACACAGTCCCCTTGTTGGAGGGACCTGAGCAGTTTTACGTTGTGGCAAACTGCTAGGGCCAGTGGTCCGACTGAAAGAGAAGGTTAGGAATTTCCCCAAGTTCTTCAGACTTACGTGGGACCAGGAGGGAACTGGAAAGTGGAGGAGATGAAAGCAGTCTGCATGGATGATGCTCTAACCTCTCTGGGCAGCTCTGTGCCCACCTGAGCTGGGCTAGGCTGTGGAGGAACAGATGGCACGTGCCAGTCTCGATGACCCCTCCATTTACCTCACACTGACTGAGCACCTACTGTGTACCAAGCCCCATGCTGCCAGCCCTGTCCTGAAGGAGCTAACAGGCTAGTCTGGGAGCTAGGCTGGCTATCAGGTCTACTGGACGAGGGCTCGGCATCAGGTGACTCAGAGACTCACATTAGACTCTGCAGCGTGGAGCAGGTGGTAGCACTCAAAGGCAGTGAGCAGGCTAGCTGGAAGGGTCTAGACGGGAAGGAAAGGCGATCCAGGCAGCAGGGTCAGCCTGGTGTCTTAGTCTTCTGGGGCTGTCATAACCAAGTGCACAAACTTGGTGGCGTAAAACAACAGAAATTTGTTCTCTTGCAGTTCTGGAGGCTAGAAGTTTGAAATCAAGGTGTTGGCGGGGCTGGGCTCCCTCCTTTCTGCTCTCTGTTCCTTGGTTTGTGGCTGCACAACTGCAATCTCTGCCTTCGTCTCCACAAGTCTGTCTTCCTTCTGTGTCTGTGTGTCTCCACGCGGTGGTCTTCACCTCTGCCTGTGTCTCTGTCCGAATTTCCCTCTTCTTACAAGCATCCACATCGTATTGGATTAGAGCCCACCCTAATGACGTCATCCTAACTATATCTGCGAGACCTTATTTCCAAATAAGGTCACGTTCACAGGTAGGGGGGTGGGTTACGGCTTCAGTATATCTTTTTGTGGGGACACAATTCACCCCCAACCAGTGGTCAAAGGCTTGGAAGGGCACGGAACTCAGGGCCAGAGTGTCCCACTGTTTGCCATCTCCTCACCCACAACCTTTGTACACATTTCCCCTGGGCTTCTCATGGGTCCTAATACCTGTCTGGTATGTTCCCACCTCCAGACTCTTGCTCCCACAGCCCCCTAGTCCGAGTAGTTTTTCTTTCTTTATTGGCACACCCACATCTTCAGGAAGTGCTCTCAGGCACTGACCTGCAAGTGCCGGCTCCTTCCTCTAACTGCATGCTGTTTAGTCTACAGCGCAGTGCCTAGGGTGAAGACCTGGAGACCAGCCCCTCGGCTGTTTCCAAACTCTCTCCTCACCATCCCTCACTGACCGGAGACAGGGCTCCCCGCACCTCTGAGCAGAACCACCCACGCCGACAGCCCCGACTGCCATGGTCTCCCTTACTCTGGACACACAGCATCTTCCAGGAGCTCCCTTGGAGGTCTGAGGTCGGCCCCCACTCTCACCACTTGGATCCCCATGGAGCCCACTTGGCCCCACCAGTGACCAAGGTGACAGTGGAGCACTGGCTACCTGAGGCAAGTTGAGGGGCTTCAGAAGGGCTCTCTGACCCAATCCCCACTTCCTTCACGGACGGCCCTGGGTAAGAAACTCCAGAACTGGTGAGCCTGACAGCCCTTATCCCTGATGGGGACACATGCCTGGCAGGACAGCCACTGTCTGATAGGAGTAGCTGGGCATGACTTGGCCTCTGGAGCCTGGCAGCTTGGTGTTATCCCACTCAAGTCCTACAGGAGACTGCCACCCAGGAGCAGGAAGAGCTGAAGATGGGCTATTCTTCAGAGCTTTGTCCAGGCTGGGGGGTGGGGGAAACCAGAGGGAAGCTCTGTGGCCCAGCCGGCCCAGGCAGAGACGCACTCAAGACCTGAGATATGCACTAACTCAGCCTCTTCCTTCTCTGCAGCCCGCCCTCCTTTGTCCTGCACCTCCTGGGCTGAAGAACAGCCCCCTCCACATGCAGCCCCTGGGCTGTTAGTGACCTTTGGACGGGGAAGGACTAAGGCCTCCCGGGCTCCACACCCAGGCTGACACTGGCAGGAAGCACGGAGAGGCCCAGAACTGTCTCTCCTCAGGCACAGTCTCACAGTGTCCTCAACCGGCCAATCCTGTTCTGCCCTTTCTTCTGTGGGGGAGGAGCTGGGGGCAGGGAAGAGGGCAGAGCCAAGATCTGGCTAGAAGTACTGTTGCTGCCCCTGGCCCTCAGCCCCACACGTGCCCATGGAACTCAGATTCTGTGCAGAGGCCATGGGCGAGACTGGACTGCTATTTCATTCATGCCAGAAGGACTGGAGGGTAGGATGAGGGCCATTCTCACCACAAGATCCCAAGGGTCCTAAAAAGGCTCTCTTGGAAGGGTAAGCCAGCCACGTCTAATAAGGAACTATTTCAGTTTTGCCATAATCAAGTCTAGCTCAGCAGGGCTGCCTAAAATAGCCAGGTAATAGAAGTCAAATGTCTGCAAAGAGAGTTTGGCTCCTGAGGCCTAGGTGGCAGGAGAGGCGGCGGGGAGCAGTGGTCCAAGTGTCAGGAGGGTAGCCTCAGTCCCTGCACCCAGGTTCCACACCCCTTCCCTCCACCCCAAGACATTGGTCCAGGTCTGGCCCCTAGTAGGTCCTTAAGCTAATGAAGCTTCTAATATCCCTACTCTTACTAATCCAGTCACTGCTTACACAGTGTGTGTGTGTGTGTGTGTGTGTGTGTGTGTAAGTTGCACAGTTGTGTCCTACTCTTTGCAATCCCGTGGACTGTAGCCCACCAGGCTCCTCTGTTCATGGACTTCTCCAGGTAAGAATACTGGAGTGGGTTGCCACGCCCTCTTCCAGGGGATCTTCCCAACCCAGGGATCGAACCTGGGTTTTGTGCATTGCCAGGTGTATTCTTTACCATCTGAGGACAGTGGACACAATAAACCCTTTTTAGATTAAGGGCTTTGTAGAGAATTTCATGGTGCCCCAAAGAGGGTAAGGTGTGCTCAGGGGTTTAGCTGAGGCTGGCCTGGAACCTGGTTGCTGATCAGAGAAGGCATCTCTAGGCCTAACTTAAGCCCATGTTGGGGGTCCAGTTAGTGGCCAGGACAGTTGGGTTGTGTCTTTCCCCAGGACTGTCTACCTGATGGGTAACTGGGGACACCTTTGGTGGGGCTGCCTCCTCTCCAGGAAGCACATCCTGTCAGTGGCCCTACTGGCCCATCTTGGGCTTGGTCCTCTCTAAGCCTGGTTCGACCTGCCCATTTCCCACTGTCTCTTTTCTTGCAGAGAAAGAGGGAGACCAAGCAAGGCATGTCCTGGGCCCTGAGGCCCACGGTCTGAGCCCTGAGTATGGGACCTCACGCACATGGCCAGGAGGAGTGTGCAGACCATCTGGGGGTACCTTTGGAGCATGGCCAGCTAGCTTTGCTCTTTGCTCTCGTTCTGCAGCAAACCCTGCCATGCATCGTTTCCTTACCAGGCCCGTGGAGAGCATCTGGAGAATCTGTGGGGTATCATGTCCCTCCTCCAGGAGCATGATCCTCTAGCCTGGCACACCCCAGACTTCTAAGTGTTCTCTGGAGGTCTTTGAGCAATATTAGGGAGGAAGAACACTTACTCCCCCCTCCCTACCCTAGACTCCTCTGGGAAGCTCATCCCTCCCCACTGCCATCTGTGGGCTTCCTGAGTTCAGCCGACAGCCTCTGAACCTCAAAGTTTAAGTCTAACAAAGCGGTTAATGCCTACTCCACCATTTGGTAGCTGTTTGAACATGGGCAAATTACTTGACTGCTCTGTACCTTATTTACTTCACTTATAAAATGGAAATAATGAGGACTTTCCTGGTTGCCCAGTGGTTAGGACTTTGAACCTCCACTGCCAGAGACCTGGGTTCAATCCTTGGTCAAGGAACTAAGATCCCACAAGCCATGCGGTACAGCCAAAAAGAATAATAAATAATAAAATGGAAATAATGATAGTCCTTATCTTGAAGGGTCATTGTGAGGGTCAAATGAGATCACCCAGGGGCTGGCACTAACAAAGAGCAGGTAGTAGAGAGTATCATTGTTATTACCTGTAGGGCTCCCCAGGTGGCACAGGGTTGAAGAATCTACCTGCTAATGCAAGAGATGATGAGTTCAATCCCTGGGTCAGGAAGATCCCCTGGAGTAGGAAATGGCAACATGCTCCATTATTCTTTCTGGAAAATTCCATGGACAGAGGAGCCTGGTGGGCTACTTTGCCCCTCTCTTTCAGCCCCTTAAGTCCAGTCTTGTCACATTCCTAAAGTCTGAACCAGGGTAAGCTGGTCAGGTTCTGCTTCCAGATGAATGGGAGACAAGGATGTGTGTCTGAGTATCCTGCATCCCTGGTCATAAAGCCAGAATAACTCTTCCAGAAAGCTAGGATGCTGTCTCTTTGGTCACCACACTCCTAATTCAAAGGGATTTCAAGAATCAGCATTTCTGTGGTAGAAGCCAATGCCAAGAAACAGAGAGGGTGAGAAAATAACTGAAGGTCACACAGCAAGCTCAGGCCAAAGTTGAGTGAGAGCCCCAATGGACCTGCCACCCAGCTCTCCTCCCTACCTGATGTAAGCTTTCTCTCCTTCAGAAACCTCAACAGAAGCCTCCTTTTGGAGCTTCACTTTCAGAAAAAGCAGCAAACAAAGTGTGGAGTCAGTCCCCCTGGGCCTGGACCCACAGGATGACGGAGACGTTACCAGAGCTGATGATTCAACTTCCTGCCTTTTGAGAGCACCCAGACCACAGAAGTCTTCTTGCTTGGAGGAGGGGGCGTCTCACTGCTGAGGGCCAAGCAGGGTGGGACAAGGCCCCACCACAAACCACAAGACATGGCAGTGCATGGGCAGGCTCTAAGGGGCCATTCTGGAACCCCGGCCAGCTGCTTTCTGCTACCATCTCTTTGGGTGATTGATTACTACCTAGGGTGACCAACTGTCCTGGTTTTAGCACCCAAATCCCACATCCTGGGAAACCCCTCAGTTCTGGGCAAACCAGAAGTGTTGGTCCCTTTATTACCACCCACATTTCTATAGGACGTGACTGCCTCAGTGACTCTGAGAGTCTGGGCCTCAGGACAGGACATCTAGAACAGGGAATTAGCAAACTACGACTGGAGGGATCTGGCCCTCTGGCTATTTTGAATAGCCCATCAGCTAAGAATAGTTTTTACATTTTTTAATGGTTCAAAACAAAATTAAAGGAGAATAATATTTCATGACAAGTAGAAATTATATGAAATTCAAATTTCAGTGTTCATATAGGAGTACAGCCAAGCCCATTAATTTACATATTGTTTCTGGCTATTTTCACATTACAAGGCAGAGTTGAGCAGCTGCAAGAGACCATATGGACCTACGGACTACAATGTCTAAAATATTCAGTCTGACCCTGTATACAAATAGTTTACAGACCCCTGTTCTAGAGGCAGGCGAAAGGTATTGTGCCTGATCTGGGCTGCCTGTGAGTAGTGTGTCAGTGGGCAGTGATGCTTGTGTGCAGAAACTCAGAACTGGAGGAGAGAGAGATTCAAGGCAATGTCTCAACTTATTTCTTAGACTGCAAATACTTGCCAACTCAATTCCAAAAGTGATTCAGGAATGACATCCCCATCCATTGCTAACAATTCTGCTGAGCCTGGGTTTGTAGGGGGCACCAGGGTCTGCAAGGTACATGCAATACCAGATCCTTGGCCCTACAGGCAACAGAGTCTTGCCCAGGCATCAGCAGGCCCTACTATCTCAGAAACCCAAATGTGAACATGGAGTCTGACAACTGAACAGCATATTTGAAGCTGGGACCATACTAGGAAACCCATTGTTCTGACTGTGGGTAAAAACAGTGAGACTCCATGTAGCGTGAGGCATCTCACAGTTGTCATATGATGCCATAAATACAACAGGGGCTCCATGTGCCTGAACAAGTCTCTCCACTTGTGCCACGGTTATCCACCTGTGTAGCTGATTTAGCAGCTCAGGATGATAGAGGGCTGACGAGCTGTTCTCAGAGTATATTGGGGAAAGTTCCCATCTGGTCTGTCTCCGAGCAGTTTCTAACTCACGTGACCCTGAGTCATTGTTACTGTTAACACTTTCAAGTAGGATTTCTCAGAATTGGATCCTGCCCTCAAGTCACTGTCTCTGGTCCAGGTCTTCAATCCTTGGAATGACAGAACTGACTGCATCTCTGAAAGAAGCCCCCTCCATATCTTGGGAAAGAAGGTAGCTCCATTTAAGTTTGAGTCATGCTTTCTACACTTTGAAAGCTAGTCATTAAGAGCAAGGACCATCATTAGGGTGCCAGGAAGAATTTTATAATAGACCGAGGTTAGTTTCTCGATCAGTTTGTTTTTAGCTATACATCCTCAGACTGGCTTCTATGGACTTAAGACTGAGATTTGGGGAGATTAGGGAGTTCCCTTATAATAGGTCTCTAGGTCTATGCTGTGTATTCTGAGCTGTTGGTTAGTTGTCCCTCTGGGTCACCATCTGTAAAATGAATGATTTGGGAAACTTGCCTTCTCACGGGACTCTGAAGAACTGTTGTACCAGAGAGAAGGCCCTCTGTTGATTTCATTGTGGATATTCCTAAGGAGTTGCCTCAAGGCTGGTGCTTTAGCAGAGTGTGTGTGTGTGTGTGTGTGTGTGTGTGTGTGTGTGTGTTTTGTGGTGGGGGTTGGGGTGGGGATCAATTAGAACTCTTTCAGCTTTAAGTAATATGAAATTCACCCAAACCTGCTTAAGCAAAAGGGATCTATTTCTTTGTTTGGTGGGTTTACATAATGGAAAAGTTCAGGGGCTTCAGGTACAGCTTGGTCCAGGGCCTCAAAAATGTCAACAGGATCAGGTTATTCTTTTTTGTTTTTTTTAAAGCATAGTTGATTTACAATGTTGTATTAGTTAGGTGTACAGCAAAGTTATTCAGTTTTTTATATATGTACTGGCACCCGACTCCAGTATTCTCACCTGGAAAATCCCATGGACGGAGGAGCCTGGAAGGCTCAGTCCATGGGGTCGCTGAGGGTCAGACACAACTGAGCGACTTCACTTTCACTTTTCCCTTTCATGCATTGGAGAAGGAAATGGCAACCCACTCCAGTGTTCTTGCCTGGAGAATCCCAGGGACAGGGGAGCCTGGTGGGCTGCTGTCTATGGGGTCACATAGAGTCGGACATGACTGAAGTGACTTGGCAGCAGGCAGCAGCAGCAGTGCTGTGCTTAGTTGCTCAGTCATGTCCAACTCTTTGCAATCTCAAGATCTGCAGCTCACCAGACTCCTCTGCCCATGGGGATTCTCCAGGCAAGAATACTGGAATGGGTTACCATGCTTTCCTTCAGGGGATCTTCCCAACCCATGGATCGAACTTAGGTCTCCCGCATTGCAGGTGGATTCTTTACCATCTGAGTCACCAGGGAAGCCATATATATATATATATATATATATATATATATATATTCTTTTTCGAATTCTGTCTCCTTATAGGTTATTACAAAATATTGAGTATAGTTCCCTGTGCTGTACAGTAGGTTCTTGTTGATGACCAGGCTAGTCTTCATTTCTGCTTTCTTTAGCATTGACTCTGTTCTTAGCCTGTGATGGCAAGACAGCTGGAAACAGCTCCAAGATGACACCCTTACATCTCCAAATGCAGATGAAAGGACAACATATTTTTCTAGGCCACTCAAACACCTGGTATTCATTCCAATAGACATCATGGCTTGGCTTATGTCACATGTCCATCCCTAAACCAACTATTATGCAACTGCGAATAGCATACAATCCATTATGCTACTCTGATTGGCCAGGCCTGATTCACATGTGACTCTCAAGACAAGGAGTCAACCACCTGAAGTACCCGTGCTGAAAATGACAAGAGGAGTAGTTCCTAGGTGAAAGTTAGGTGGCTGTTACCAGAAGAGGAGGGATGGACACTAAGCAGGAAAACTACAACAGTTCTCAGCAGGGAACAGACATGTATAGGCAGGAATCTTTGTGCGTGGTTCTGTACAAGACATCAGTGGATGATGCATAGCTCCAGGATACAAAATGAGAATATGAGAACCCACCTCCAGAAAATGTTGAACTGTCTCAGAAACCCCCAAAATATTGCCCACTCCACTGGACTTTGTGCCTCATAGTGAATCAGAGTATAATTGGGGCACCCTGAAATCCATAAGAGTTACCAGCCCCTGCCTGGAGCAGGTGTCATCAGGCCCATGCCTGCTTAATTTCCTGATTGTATTGTGCTCTCTTTGAGGGCAGGGGCCACAAATTTCTTCCTTCTGTATCTGCAAAAGTATTTTTAGAATGAATAATCATCTTCAGCAGGTGTCTGGAGCTTGGTAACTTTTCAAACCCCTTTGACATCTACTATCATATTTGATTCTTTGTTCTTCTTTTTGGCTACCCAGGATCAGAACCCTCTTCCTGTGAAGGGGAATTCCCCTCATTCTGAGGCTGAGCCTACTTCCCACCAGAGAGGCTGAAAGTACCACGTGCATGTGTTTCCCAGCCTGCCCGTGACTGGGCAAGGGCCCCTGACTTATGCTCTGACAATCACATATACAGGCTCCAGATTGCGACCCAGGAGCTACTGGCCTGAAGAAGCACTTAGTGGTTATCACGGGTGCAGCAGACCCACGTTCTGGGGTGGTGGAGACTGTGATACCCGAGGCGAGGGCAGGAGGCTACAGGCCAGCCAGCACAGCCTGGTGCACAGTGGTGGGTGGTGCAGCAACAGCAGCAAGGCTCTGCCTGAGCTCTGCATGCGACCGGGGGCCTTGTGCGAAGCTGTGGAGTCTTTGGGGCTGCTTCTCTGCCCAGAGATTCTCTGAGCTGCTCAATATTCTTATTCTTTTTCAGCTTAAATCAATTTAACTTAAGTCAACTAAGTCAATCTGCTTAAGAATCGACTTCTGTTGCTTGCAGCTAAAAACTCTGTTATAAATCCTTGAGACAAGACAACTGCATAATTCCCTTTCCCCAGATGGAAAAATAGAGGCTGAGATTGGCCCAAGCTCAAGCAACAGTTTCTGTGGTGAGACCGAACCCTGGACTAGGTGAGACAGACATACAACTGGCAGGTGGGAGCCCAGGCAAGGAAGAAATTTCTCACAAGTAGAGCTGCCTCACCTGGTAGGAAGCCCCCTGTTACTGGAGGCACACAAGCAGATCTGAGAGTGAGGGAGAGGCCAAACAAAATAACTCCAGTTCACTGATTCCTCACATGTTATTATCTGCCCAACTCAGATTCCTCTTTGTGGACAAAAATGTATTAAAGTAAAAACACAACTCCTGGTGCTACAGTTTCAAATCCCCACAATCTCTTTACCAGCTTGCCTGTTTTTGGCCCAAAATACAACAGCTGCTAGTCCCATATCCCAGAGCAAAGTCATGGTGTTTATTGGCCTCCGTCACTTTAACGAAAAAGCCCCTACACCAAACAAATACAGCACAGACATTTGCAACTAATTATGGTATTGCTGATCAGTCAAATTTCATTGCAAATTGCATGTTGAAATTGATAGTGGGCGAGTCATGAATAAACTGGTTGTCTGGAAAAGTGACATGGGCACACCGGACTAGATTAATAATTCAATTTAGACTCAGCCAGACACTCTGAAGAAAAGGAAAAAGCAGATTAGCATTGCCCCAAGATTGCTTGTTTACCCATGTACCTCCTGCCAATGTGCCTTCTAAGGGAAGCTGATCCTCCTTTAGGATCCTCCCACTTTGGGAGACCGCAGGGCGTTGAGTATTCCAGCCTTTAATTCTTGGTTTGCAAAATTGCAGCCTTGAGTGGTGTGGGGAGGGGAAGATGGCCCTACGTCTCATCTGCTGCTAAGAAGCCCACTTAGGAGGCTTCTTGGAGGATAGATGCTTCCTGCTGCAGTGAACAGCTCTCTCGGTCTTCCATCTGCAGGTACTGGGCTAGGGGAACATAACCCACCTTGGAAGTCCCAGGTTAGGTATGAATCCAGAGGAGTAAGCCCAGAGAAGGTAGGAAAGGAGCCAGAGGCACGTTACAAAGCTCCCCATTTGCCCTAGGCACTGTAGGGTCCCAGAAACTAAGGAGTCCAAAGGAGAGACAATGTATCAAGTCCACAAGATGGAAGGGCAGTGTCCTCAGGATTGGGTCTTCCTGGAAAGTCACTATGTCCCTGCACTTGGGGAGAAAGCAGGAAGGAGACACAGAGCAGGCAGAGTGCACAGGTGTGGAGGGGTAGGCTCCTGTATGCATGTAAGATGCAGCCACAGGAGTGCTTAACCCACCCAGGAGTGCTTCCCCCTGAGCTTCTCAGCTATTCCAGATGCCCTGGCTCCAAAGACCCATGTAGAAGGAAAGTCTTAATTTTTATCCTCTAATTGGGGTTTAAAACTCAAATGTCTCCATGGAAGTGGGCGAGCTCTGGACTGGGCAGACTTGGTAAGATTGGGCCTGACTTGGTGGGGAGCCATGATTCAGCTTCAGGAGACTGCCTGGAGACAATATGAGTGGGAATACAGAAAAAGATTTAGGCCAGGGATATAAATTTGGAAGTCGTCAACAACTGAATTATATTTAAAGCCAGGACACTGGGGAAGATTTGCAACGGAGTGAGTGGAGATAAGAGGTCCGGGGACTGTGTCTTAGAGATGAGAAAATGTCAGCAAAGGGGCACTTAGTGAAGGAGCGGCCAGAGAGACAGGAGTGAAACCAGGAGAGGGGTGATGATCCAGGCACCAAGGAGGGAAAGATGAACTCTCATGTTCTATGAAGAGGCAAGGAAAGTGAGGCTTGAGATTTAACAACACGGAGAGTCCTTGACAGAGGCAGTCTTGCTGTAGTGGTGAGGGCTGATGGGAGTGGATGGGAGAAAGCAGGGAAGGAAGGACTCGAAGGTGGCAAGAAGAGTCAATTCCTTTCAGGAGTTGTGCCATAAATAGGAGCAGAGAAATAGGGTGACAGTCTGAAGGGGATATAAAGCCAAGAGAAGGTTTTTCTTTAAGATGGAAAAATTACAGTATTTTTGTGTGTTGTTGGGAATAATTCTGGAGAGAGGGGAATTTTGATGATGCAGGTGAGAAGCAGATAAATGTTGGATTGAAGCCTTGAATAAACAGGTGGAGATGGCATCTGCTGCACAAAAAAAGGGGGCTGTCCTTAAAAAGGAGCATGGGAAGGTTCACCCATATTAGCGAAAGGAAAGGCAGAGTTGACGAGCACAGATGCAGGTGGGTGGAGGAAGTAGTGGTGGCGCCCATGGAACTTCTCTTCTATTTTCTTAAACTAGGAAGAGGTTGTTAGCTGTGAGTGAGGTGGAGGAGGTGTGAAGCGATCGGTTGGAAGAGAGTGTGTGAGTAGACCTGGGGATGAAGTACGAATCCTGGGCAAGACTTTAGGGCTCTCTTAGCAAGGGTTGTGGTCATCGATTTAAAGTGAGGCTGTGTAACAAAAAAAAGGAGACTCACAAATACAGAGAACAAACTAGTGGTTACCAATGGTGGGGAAAGGCAACATAGGGGTGGGGAGGTACAAACTGTTGAACGTAAGGTAGGCTCAAGGATGTATAGTACAACACGGGAAATAAAAATGCGTGATATTAGTGTAAAGATAAACGCACATAATACCCGATCAAGTGGTTTTCAACAGTACCAAGGCAACTCAGTAGGGAATAATCTTTCCCCTGGAATTACTGGCAACCCACTCCAGTATCCTTGCTTGGAGAATCCCATGGACAGAGGAGCCTGGTGGGCTGCAGTCCATAGGGTCACAAAGAGTCGGACACGACTGAAGTGACCTAGCACTCATGGAAGATAATGGATTTTGACCCTTACTCACATCATAGACCACGTACAAAAATTAACTTGATGTGAATTAAAGGCCTATAAGTATGAGCTACATACAAAATTACACAAACAAATATAACACAAAAATGAGCAAAAGACCAACTGAAGAAGACTTTGGCCCAACTGATATTTAGATAACAAACACATGGGAAGATGCTCAACATCATTTGTCATTAGGGAAATACTAATTAAAACTACATGCTAAAAGGACTAGAATTTTTAAGACTGCCCATATTAAGTATTGGCAAGGATAGGATCATTCATTGTCCTGGAACAGATGGGCTCAGACGTACATGAAGAAACACTGGGGAATTATGGGTATGTTGTGAAAACACAGCAGAGTTTAACCTCTCTGCAGTTGACAGACATTTAGGTTCTTGCCAGTTTGGCCTTTGGCAGTTGCAATGATTGCCACTCAGATTCTTCCTCAAGGAAGAATTTGCTCTCCAGTTGCAGGGAGTGTGATCAGCAGAAACCTGCAAGCTTCTTCGGGGTTCACTGGAGCTGCAGATGGTGTCTGTCTCTTCCCAGAGTAGCTTGTATTGTGTGAGTGAACAAAGGAAGGATATGAAGGCTGGGCCATTTTTATCTGCTATAGGAGTGTTCAGATGAAGAATATTTGCTTCAGAGTTCCCTACCAAGATGGCCTAGACTTTGTTGAACCTGTATTAGAGTTTGACTTCTTCCATTCAATTCCGCTTTTCTCCCTTCCTTTCACAGATGCTGATCCCTAATATTCTTAATAAATTTCTTATACCCTAAACTCCATCTCAGCATCTGTTTCCTGGGAACCTGACAGGGCGATTACAACAAAGCTTCTGTGATCATTCTTATCCATGTTTCCTGTCCTATAAACACTTTCTGTAGGATATTAGCATAAGCGTGGAATTGCTGGGTCACTGCTGCTGCTGCTGCTGCTAAGTCGCTTCAGTCGTGTCCGACTCTGTGCAACCCCATAGACGGCAGCCCACCAGGTTCCCCCGTCCCTGGGATTCTCCAGGCAAGAACACTGGAGTGGGTTGCCATTTCCTTCTCCAATGCATGAAAGGGAAAAGCAAAAGTGAAGTTGCTCAGTCGTGTCCGACTCTTGAGTACGCAATTTTCAGTCTAATTGAATAAAGCTGAACTGTTTTCCAGAGTGAGTATACAGGCTTATGTAGATTGATGTGGATGAATATTTTTGCTAATCCTTGGTATTGTGACTTTTAAATTTTATTCAACTTGATTAGTGTGTGATATTTCATCATGATTTTAATTTGCATTTCCCTGATTACCAAAGAAGTTGAGTGCTTTTTAAAATGTTATGGCCTTTGTGTTTCTCATTTTTCAAAGTGCCTATCTTTTGCCCATTTTTCCTTTTCTTTCTGCCAAGTTATTTTTACGTTATTACTTATTTATTTCTTTTAAAACCACTTTTTTGAGGTATGATTGACATTCTAAAAAGCTTTACATGTTTCACCTATACAACAGGATGAATTCGAATTGCACATTTTTTTATTTGGTTGTCTTTTATCATTAATTCTAATGAGTCTGTATATATTTTAGATAAAAGCCCTTTGTTAATCTTATCTCTTGCAATAATCTCTGCTATTCTACAGCTTGCCTTTTAACTCTTAGTGTCTTTGATGAAGAGTGATTCTTCATTTTATTAGTATTTCTCTTATAGTATTGCTTTTTGTGCTTTGTTTAAGAAAATTTTCCTTACCCAAGATTATGAAGATATCCTTCTACATTATTATTTTAAAATTACAGTTTTGTCTTTTATACTTATATGCCCCTGGAGTCGATTTTGGTGTATGGTGTGAGATAGAGATCCAATTTAATTCTTTTTTTTTCTCCTATTTTTTGGCCATGCTGTGAAGCATGCAGGATCCTAGTTCACTCACCAGGGATAGAAGCCCTGCCTCCTACAGTGTAAGCCTGGTGTCTCAACCACTGGATCACTATGGAAGTTCCAATTTAATTCTTTTTTGATATGGATATCCAGTTGTTCGAGCCAAGTATATTTGAGAGTCCATCTTTTCGTCACTGCTACACATGCCGTCTCTGTTACAAATCAAGCATCTGGATTGGTGCAGGTCTGTTTCCATAATGTCCTCTCTATTCCACGGAATTAGGTGTGTGTGTGTATGTGTGTGTGTGCTCAGTTGTATCTGACTCTTTGCCACCCCATGGACTGTAGTCCACAGCCCGCCAGGTTTCTCTATCCATGTAATTTCTCAGGCAAGAATACTGGAGCAGGTTGCCATTTCCTTTTCCAGGGGATCTTCCCAACCCAGGAATTGAACCCACTTCTCCTGCATCTCCTACACTGGAAGAAGGATTCTTACCACTGCACCACCTGGGAAGCAGCAGGATGATAGGGACTGATGCACGGGGATAATCCAGAGAGAGGGTGTGGGGCGGGAGGGTGGAGGAGGGGGTCGGGATTGGGAGTTCATGTACACTCATGGCTAATTCATGTCAATGTGTAACAAAACGAATACAGTATTGTAAAGCAAAACAAACTAAAAAATAAAAATTAATTAAAAAATTAAAAAAAAAAAAATAAAAAAAAAAAATAAATAAAACTGTCTATACCTGGGGCTTCCCAGGTGGCTCAGGGGTAAAGAATTTACCTGCCAATGCAGGAGACACAGCAGACTTGGGTTTGATTTTTAAAGTCCAGGACACTGGCTGAGCTCTCTTAATAATTCTAATTACTGATAGATTATTTTTTAATTCCTCTGTACACTATCCTATTATCTATAAATAATGGCAGTTTTGTTTCTTTTTCCAGTCTTTATTCCTTTTCTTTCTTCATTGTGCTGGCCATAACCTCCAGTATAACGTTGAAAAAAAGTGGTAGCAATGGATATCTTTGTTTTGTTCCAATTTTCAAAAGGAAAAACTTTCACTGTTTCACCACTAAGTACGATGCTTGCTTTAGTTATTTTTCAAAAGACAGCTTTTAGAAAATTAAGGGATTTTCTTTCCAGTTCCAATTTGGCAAAAACTTTTTAACTATTCTCATCTGTTTGATTCAATGGATGTTGAGTTTTATCAAATACTTTTTCTTTATCTATTGAGATAACCATAAAACTTTTCCCTTTAAGCTATTAATATGATAAATTATATTGGTTTTTTATTATTAAACAAAACTTATATTCAATAGAATTAATTATAACTTGGTCACATGATCCTAATTTTTTAAATAATACTTTTTTTTACAATTTTTTTTCTTTTTTTCTTTATGGCCATGCCACATAGCATGTGGAATCTTAGTTCCCTGACCAGGGATTGAACCCATGCCCCCTGCATTGAAAGCTCAGAGTCTTAACCTCCAGACTGCCAGGGAAGTCCAATAATCTTTTTATATGATCCTAAATTTTGTTCAATAATACTTTGGTTAGCATTTTTATATCTATGTCATAAGTGAACATAAGTTCATAAATGCATGCATTCATGCATACGTGTATGCATGCATGCCCAATTGTGTCCAACTCTTTGTGACCTCATGGACTGCAGCCTTCCAGCCTCCTCTGCCCATGGAATTTTCCAGGCAAGAATACTGGAGTGGGTTGTCATTTCCTCCTCCAGGGGATTTTCGCGACGCAGGAATTGAACCTGCATCTCCTGTGTTTCCTGCATTGCAGGCAGATTCTTTACCACTGAGCTATTGCCCTTTAGTTTCCCTATACTGATCCTGTCAGAGGTTAGGGTCATATTAGTTCCATGAAGTGAGTTGAGGAGTGTAACTTTGGTTTTAGGGGAGTAGAAACTTCTAAACTTCTAGAAGTTTTTGTATGAATGAAATTTTATTTTCCTTGAATGTTCACTATAATTCACAGGTAAAGCTATCTGGATTTGAAGTTTTCTTTGGGGAAGATTTTAATTTCTGATTCAATAAAATATATCAGAATACATGCCTGAGGAGGTAAAAGACTTGTACTTGGAAACCTATAAACTACTGATGAAAGAAATTGAAGACAATACACAACAGATGAAGAGATAGACTGTGTTCATGGATTGGAAAAATTAATATTTAATATGGTTAAAATGATCATATTATCAAAGGCAATCTATAGATTCAATGCAATTTCTATCAGAATACTGAGGACAACAAAAAAAAATACCAAGGGCATTTTTTATAGAACTAGAAAAAATAATGTTAAAATTTGTATGGAAACACAGAAGACTCTAAAGAGCCAAAATAGTTTTGAGGAAGAACAGAGAAGGAAGAGTCACGCTCCTTGACTTCAGACTATACTACAAAGTGATAGTAATCAAAACTATGTGGCATAAAAACAGACACATAGATTGATGGGAAAGAGTAGAGTCCAGAAATAAAGCCATGCTCTTATGATCAATTAATCTATGACACAGGATGGAGAATGTACAATGGAGAAGAGAGTCTCTAATAAGTGGTGCTGGGGAAAGTGAACACCTACATACAAAGCAATTAAAACAGTCTCTAATACCACATAGAAAAATAAACTCAAAATGGATTAGAGAGATAAATATAAGACCAGAAACCATAAAACTCTTAGAAAAAAAACATAGGCAGAACACTTTTGATATAAATTATAGCAATAATTCTTTTGATCAGTCTCCTAAAGCAAAGGAAATGAAAACAAAATTAAACCGATGGGACCTAATTAAACTTAAAAGTTTTTGCACAGTAAGGAAACCACTGACAAAACAAAAAGATAAGCTACTGATATGACCAATAAGGGGTTAATATTTAAAATATGTAAATAGCTTATACAACTCAACATCAAAAAACAAACAACTTGATCAAAAAAATGGATAGAAGACACGAATAGACATTTTTTCCATAGAGGACATTCAGATGGTCAACTGGCACATGAAAAGATGTTCAACATTATTAACCATCACAGACACACTAATTAAAACTACAATGAGACATCACCTTACATATGTCAGAAGGGCTATCATCAAAAAGAACACAAATAACAATATTGGTGAAGATGTGGAGAAAAAGGAACTCTTGTAGCTGTTGGTGGGGATGCAAATTAGTGCAGCCACTGTGGAAAACAGTACAGAGGTTTCTCAAAAGACTAAAAATAGAACTATCATATGACCCAGCAATTCCACTCCTGAGTGGAATCCACAAAAAAACCACAACACTACATAAAAAAGATACACGCACCTCCTCCTATGTTCATAGCGCATTATTTACAATTGTCAAGACATAAGAGCAACCTAAGTGTCCATCAACAAAATGGATAAAGAAGATGTGATATATATATGTGTGTGTGTGTGTGTGTGTGTGTGTGTGTCTGTATATATATATATATATACACACACATGTATGCAACACATTGGAGAAGGAAATGGCAACCCACTCCCGTACTCTTGCCTGGAAAATTCCATGTATGGAGGAGCCTGGAGGCTACAGTCCATGGGGTTGCAAAGAGTAGGACACAACTGAGCAACTTCACTTTCACTTCACTTTCACTGTCATGTAACACATGTATATACATATAGACAAATATCTAAATGTACATATACAGTGAAATACCAGTCATAAAAAGAATGAAATTTTTCCATTTGCAATAACATGATGGACTTGGAGAATATTATGCTAAGTGAAATGTCAGAGAAAGACAAACACCGTATGATATTGAATTGGCCAAAAAATTCATTTGGGGTTTTCCATCATATCTATGGTAAAACCTGAAAAGCCCGAATGGATTTTTGGCCAACCCAATATTTCTTATATATGGAATCTAAAAACTTAAACAAGCTAGTGAATATAACAAAAAAGAAACACCTTCACAGACATAGAGAATAAGCTAGTGGTTACTACAGGGAAGCCTGGTTGCGATGCAATCCATGGGATAGGAAAGAGCCAGACACAATTTAGCAACTGAACAACAACAACCAGGGGGAAGAGGAAATGGGGTAGGGGCAAGATAGGGGTAGTGGATCAAGACATATAAACTATTATGTATAAAATAAATAAGCTACAAGGTTATATTGTACAATACAGGGAATATAGTATTTTGTAGTAACTATAAATGGAATATAACCTTTAAAATTGTGAATCATGTAAGATGTAAAATTGTGCATCAACTATATTTCAATTTTAAATGAATAAATATATAAATAGATACTGATTCAATCTCTTTAATATTTAGGGGACTATTCAGATTTTCCATTTCTTCATGAGTCACTTTTTTAAATTATTATTTCTAGAGATTTTTTTCCATTTTATTTTAACTTTTTACATTTATTGGCATTAAGTTGGTCTTTAATATCTTCCCAGTGTCTTCTAAATGTGTATGGTTCTCTAGTAAAATCCTCCTCTTCATTCTTACTATTATTTGTTTATTCTCTCTTTTGTCTTTATTAGTCTCATAATAAAGAGTTATTTAAATTTTCTTATTTTTTTGAAAAACAAAGTTTAGTTTAAAATATTCTATTGTATGTTTGGTTTCTATTTCATTAATTTCTCATCTTCTGTTTATTGTCTCATTCTTCTACTTTCTTTGAATATAACTTCCTGAAATACATCTTTGGTTGATATTTTCAACAATTCTTTTCAAATATATATACTTAATGCTATAGATTTTCCTCTAAATACTACTTTAGGTACATTCAAAAATTTTTATATGAAATATTTTTGCAATTACTCAGTTATTTTTCTTATGAATTTATAGGAGGTCTTGATAAAATCTGGAAACAAGCCATTTACTAGTTATATGATTTGTCAGTATTTTCTCTGAATCTGTATCTTTTCTACTTCACTTGTAATAATATTTCAATGAACAGGAAACTTTAATTTGAGAATAATTCAATTTACATATTAATTTTATGTTTCTTTGAGCAAGTCTAGCTTAAGAAATTTTTCTCTCTTCTGTAATTGTGAAGATATTCTCCTACAGTATCTTATAAAACTTTATTTTTTGCTCTTTTCAGCAAAGATTTATTTAAAATATAATAATTGCTGAAGCTGTGTAAAAAAATTGGCAGTGAATTTAAAAAATCTTATAAATGTTGATTCCTCCCTTTTGACCCACTCACTTACAGGATTCAATCCTAAGTAAATGATAATTGGTTTAGGAAATAATAACTTGGGAAATAATTCACTTCTAAGAAACAGTGTTATGGCTACAGCATGATACATGACAATAATTTTTAAAGAGCTATATATATAACAAAATAAAGCATATCACTAATGAAATATTCTATAGTTGCTAAGAAATTATTATGAGATTCTGAGATTTGCACATAAACTTTAACTACTACTTTACTTCATAACAAAATATGCACATATTGTAATTTTTAAAATCTAATAAAATATTTTAAAATCATATTTTTAAAGAGCTTTATCACATACACTAAAGCTCAAAAATATATTTTTGTATTGAGGTAAAATTCACTTAACATAAAGATAATCATTTTAAAATGAACAATTCAGTGGCATTTAGACATTCACAACATTGTGCAACCGCCACCTCTGAATAGTTCCAAACACTATCCTCACCTCAAAAAGAAACCCTGTACTCACTAAGCATTCCATACTCTCCATTCCACAGTCCTTCCACCTCCCAAACACACACAGTCTCTAGCCCCTGGCAACCACCAATCTGCATTCTGTTTCTATGGATTTACCTTAATTTATGGCTATCTTACAGAAATGGAACCATACAATATATGACTTTTGTGTTTGACTTTTTCACATAGCATTATATTTGTAAAGTTCATCCATGTTGTAGAAAGTATCAGTACTTCATTACCTTTTATGGGTGAATAACTGGGCTTCCCTAGTGGCTCAGTGGTAAAGAATCCACCTGCCAATGCAGGAGTCACGGATTCGATCCCTGGGTTGGGAAGATCCCCTGGAGAAGGAAAAGAAAACTCAGAGGAGGGAGCCTAGTGGGCTACAGATCCATGGGGTCACAAAGAGTCAGACACAACTTAGCAACTAAATAATAACAAGAACAACATTCCACTGTAGCTCACAAATGTAATTTTAACATTTAAAAAAAGCAAAACAGCATTCCAAACTGCCTACAGAGCATGATGCCAATTTCTTATTTTAATATGTATAAGCATCGGAAAAATGGGAAGGAAATACTTTTAAATATTAACAATGGTACTCTACTTAGTGAGATTAAGAGTAATTTTAATTTTAGTTATACTTTTCTGTATTTTCTTGTTTTTGCAATATGAAAACCAAGTCATTTAAAAATATAAACAGTAGGAGGTCAGTATTACTCTGGTATCAAATCAGAAAACTATAGACCAATATATTTTATGAATATATCTATATCTATCTATATATATATACCTATATATATATAAATCCTCAACAAAATACTAGAAAACCAAATCCAACAACGTACAAAAAAGTTTATAAACCATGACCAAGTGTGATTTACTTCAGGAACACAAGTTGTTTTTTTAACATCTGAAACTAATATATATATATATATATATATATATATATATCATAGCAACAGAATAAAAAAGAAAAAACACATGATAATATCAACAGCTTTTGACAAAATTCAACAGCTCTTCATGCTAAAAACACTCACAAACTAGGAATAGATAGGAACTTCCTCAGCCTAATAAAGAACATCTACCAAAAAACTCTAAGAAATGAGGAGAGGCTGAATGCTTTCCCCTGAAGATCAGAAATAAGACAAGAATGTTCACTCTTGTCACTTCTATTTAATACTGTAATGAAATTTCTAGTCAGGGTAATTAGGCAAGTAAAAGACATAAATGGCATCTGGACCAGAAAGAAAGAAGAAAAACCATCTTTAATCACAGATGACATGGTCTGTTATAAAGAAAATCCCAAGAAATCCACTAAACAACTATTAGAATTAATAAATAAGATCAGCAAGTTTGCAGAATACAAAATCAATACACAAATATCCACTGTATTTCTGTATACTAGCAATATAATCCAAAAATGAATTAAGAAAAATTCACAAAGAATAAAATACTTAGGAATAAATTTGACAAGGTACTGTAAGATACATACTGAAAACTACAAAGTATTTTTTAAAGAAATTAAAGAAAATATAAATAAATGGAAAGACATCCCATGACCATGGATCAGAAGACTTAATGTTGTTGAGATGGTAATTTATAGATTGAATGCAATCTCCATGAAATTCCAATGGGCTTCTTTGCAGAAAGTGACAGCTGATCCTAAAATTCATGTGGCAATGCAAGGGAGCAAAAACAACTGAAACAGCCTGGAGGGAAAAAAGAACTCACTCACACATTCTGCTTTCAAAACTTATTACACAAAGCTACAAGAATCAAGACTGTGATTCTGGCATAAGGATCAGACATACAGATCAACAGAATAGAACTGAAAACTCAGAAATAAACCCTTCCTTACATTTAAGGTCAACTGTTTTCTGTTTTTTCTTTGCCCACAGTGTCACATGGCTTGTAGGATCTTAGTTCTCCATACTGGGATTGAACCTGTATCCTCAGCAGCAAAAGCACAGAGTCCCAATCTCAGGACTGCCAGGAAATTTCCTAATGTCAACAGATTTTTTACAAGGGTAGCAGGACAATTCAACAAGGGAAGAATAGTCTTCAATAAATGGTGCTGGAACAACTAAATATTCACACACGAAAGTCAGACCCCTATCTCACTCCATCTGGAAAAATTAATTCAAAACAGATCAAAGACCTACATGTCACATGTAAAACTCTAAAATTCTTAAGAGAAACCATAGGAATAAATATTTGTTACTTGGATTAGGCAATGGCTTCGTAGCTATGAAATCAAAAGCACAAGCAATCAAAGAAAAAAGAGATAAATTGGACTATGTCAAAATTTAAAAAAATGTGTGCTGCAGACAGCATCATCAAGAAAGTAAAAAGAACAACCGAGATGATGGAAGAAAATTTTTACAAATCATGTATCTGACAAGAGACTTGTATATAGAATATATAAATGACTCTTAACAATTCAATAATAGAAAGACAAATAGTTTAAATAAATGGGTAAAGGATCTGAATATACATTTCTTCAAAGAACACATAGTGCAAATGGCCAATAAGCACATGAAAAAACATTCAACATCATTAGCCATCAGGGAAAAGCAAAGCAAACTATAATGAGATACTATGCTGGAATCAAGATTGCTGGGAGAAATATCAATAACCTCAGATATGCAGATGACACCACCCTTATGGCAGAAAGTGAACGATTCATGGGGTTGCAAAGAGTCGGACACAACTGAGCGACTGAACTGAACTGAACTGAACTGATGTCATATTACCATGATAACTTGCAATCAAAAGGACATACACAGAATGAGAGTTTGGGGTTAGCAGATGAATACTATTAATATAGAATAGATAAATAATAAGGTCCTATTATATAACACAGGGAACTATATTCAATATCTTGTGATAAACCATGATGGAAAAGAATATAAAAAAGAATATGTATATATATATGTATAACTGAATCAGTTTGCTATACTGCAGAAGTTAACACAATACTGTAAATCAACTATACTATTTTTAAAAAAGAAAGGACAGATAATAATAAATGCTGGGAAGAATGTGGAAAAATTGGAACCCCCACACACTGCTAATGGGAACATTAAACAATACAGCTGCTTTGGAAAAACAATCTGACAGTTCCTCAAAACATTAAACATAGAGTCACCATATAACCTAGCAATTACTCCCAGCAATATACCCAAGGAAATGAAAATGTATTTCCACACAAAAACTCATATGTGAATGTCCCCATAGTAGCATTATTAACATATCCAAAACGTAGAAACCACCTAAATGTCCATGGACAGATGAATGGATAAATCAAATGAAGTACATCCATACAATGGAATATTATCCAGCCATAAAAAGTAATGAAATTCTAATACATGATACAACATGGGTGAACCTTGAAAACATTATGTAAGTGAAAGAAGCCACATATTATATATGAGTCCATTTAAACGAAATATCCAGAACAGGCAAATCCATGAAGACAGAAAGTAGACTAGTGGTAATCTAGGTCTAGAAGTGGAGCATGAGGGGACAAGTAAAATGATTCCTGATGGGCATAGTTTTTTGAGGGTGATGAAGTGTTCTGAAATTGATTGTGGTGATCATTGCACTACTCTGAATATCCTAAAAACCACTGAATTGTACACTTTAAATAGGTGAGTTGTATGGTGTGTGAATTAGATCCCAATCAAGTTGTTTATTTTTTAAAACATCAATGGGCCTGACAGTTAGGAGGATTTTGGTAATACCCAGCCAAAGCCATTGCAGTGCCATGTCGGGGTATTGGAAAGCAACAGGCTAGGAAGTAATGTCGGAGAAGGCAATGGCACCCCACTCCAGTATTCTTGTCTGGAAAATCCCATGGATGGAGGAGCCTGGAAGGCTGCAGTCCATGGGGTCGCTGAGGGTTGGACACGACTGAGCGACTTCACTTTCACTTTTCACTTTCATGCATTGGAGAAGGAAATGGCAACCCACTCCAGTGTTCTTGCCTGGAGAATTCCAGGGACGAGAAAACCTGGTGGGCTGCTGTCTATAGGGTCTCACAGAGTCGGACATGACTGAAGTGACTTAGCAGCAGCAGCAGCAGTAGCAGGGACTAACAGGAGCAAGGAAGAAGATTTTGGTAATACCCAGCCAAAGCCATTGCAGTGCCATGTCGGGGTATTGGAAAGCAACAGGCTAGGAAGTAATGTCGGAGAAGGCAATGGCACCCCACTCCAGTATTCTTGTCTGGAAAATCCCATGGATGGAGGAGCCTGGAAGGCTGCAGTCCATGGGGTCGCTGAGGGTTGGACACGACTGAGCGACTTCACTTTCACTTTTCACTTTCATGCATTGGAGAAGGAAATGGCAACCCACTCCAGTGTTCTTGCCTGGAGAATTCCAGGGACGAGAAAACCTGGTGGGCTGCTGTCTATAGGGTCTCACAGAGTCGACATGACTGAAGTGACTTAGCAGCAGCAGCAGCAGTAGCAGGGACTAACAGGAGCAAGGAAGAAAGGAAAATACATGGAGAAGACTTGGGAGGCACATTGGCTCATGAGGAGCAGGAGTGAGGTCCAGTGCAGGGGAGGGCTTGAGGATTTCCAAGCCCTCATGAGACACACTGTATTTCTAAGCCTAAGATCCAGCTCCTCAAAGAAATTGGTGATGATGACTCTCTGGGCCTCTCCAGCCTTCTATCCTGATGTTGGCTGGAGTGGCCAAGCCAGTCCTCTCTTTTCCATGCCACTATAACTTAGCCATCTGAAAAGACTTGCCACACCCTGCTTCATCTTGGAGCTCCCTTCCATGGAGGTGCTAGCTCCCACGGACCTCTTGCTTCTCAGCATGCTCTCACACTACACATAAGATGTCACCACTATACTGTATCTTAACAGTTATCAGAGCAACTTGCAGGTATGGCAAGGATACAGGTACACATTCACTGCTTCCCCAGCCTGTGAGGACAAAGGGGACCCATGTGTGGTTCCAGCTTATATATCCCTGATTCTCACCTGCTCAATCAAGTTTTCTGCGGCCCTCTACTTGGTGCCCCAAGGATTTCTGGGAGCCCCAAGAAATGCTCTGAAATGTCCAGGAAGGTCTCATGCAGGGTCCACTATCTCTTCTAGTCACCCCCTACCTTCCAGTGAGGATGCAGGTCTTGGTGTTGGTTATACTTTGTCAAAGGGGTCCCTGAGCAGTATAGCTTAGATGCCTAATTTTTTAGGACTACCTTTGCTCCTTTGCTTTATGTGGAGTCAGACAGTTAGCCATATAATGCTCAGCTCAGGATATGTCTTAATGGAGGAACTACAATGAATGCAGCCTCAGTCAGCCTTAAGGCCACAACCTATAACCTCTAGTCAGTACGTTTTCTGTATAGGCCATGGGGTTCCCTAACCATGACCAGGTATCCCTGATTCACCAAAGTTAACCTGGGGACCTGATTTTGGTAACAGGATATTGCCTGGACCTGTAACCCAGATTTGTGAGTCTGCCAGACTCAAAGTTTTCTCTTATGACCACGGGCCCTTGCCTGGGGCCTCCCTACAGGCTCACCTCCCTTTGAGGAAATGGTCATTGAATCTGGGTTTCTAGAAAAACCAGGATTTCCTTGGTGATTACATGTGCCATCCATTTCACCTGGGTTAGAGCCAGCAACGAAGAAACCCTTGTTAACTCAGTGTGTATCAGAAGAGCACCAAGTCCCATGGGGCTGGGTTTAAGGTGGCAGAGGGTCTTCTGTATACTTTGTCCCTTTCTTGGAGAACAAAGATGCTCATTAACTAGTATATGAAAAAAAGGCTCTGGTAAAGTCTACAGTGAATGGTGTTTAGGTTTTCTGAAAACGCTGCTTCCTAAACATACTTGTCCATGGGACTCATTTTCTGACCACTCCACTCATTATCATCCAGGGACACATCATCCTAACGATAAAGTCCAGAACTTATGACTGGCGTTTGGAGCCTGCCCTACAGATTTCATTGGTCAACCTCTCTCCTTTCTCATCTTGTGATGTGAAAGGACTCCTCTTCACATCTTGTGTGTTCTCCTCCAAGGCACAGCCCACAGCTGTCTCCACCTGTTGGGGTGCCACTATCCCTCAGCCAGTGTTTCCTTAAACACTCAAAGACCCCCCCGCCACCTTCCCACAAATCCACTGCTGGCTACTACTTCCATCCTTGAGTATGCCTACCCCTGGACGCCTGTCCTTTGCCTCTCCTGCTTTCCAGGTCATTTCTTGCTGCTCTCTGAGTGCTCTTGTGAGATCAAAGGCATGGGATACTGCAATTGACAACAAGGCAAGGGGGCGGGACTGGGTCTTGAAGCGTTCCCAGAACCTGAGCCTCCTCTCTCAGCCTCCTAATAGATTCTGCTTCAGGCAGTAGAACTCTGCAGGGTAGGATCAGAGGTGGAGAGGGTGGGTGGAGGAAAACCCAGTGCCAGCTTCTTCCCTGGGCAGGGACCAAAGGCTGTCTCCATACCTCAATCTTCACTTGGTGAAGGAACAATCAGTGACAGTTCTCAGAGAGAAGCCCCTACCCACAGTTCAGGACACACTTCCCAAGTGGGAATCTGCCAACTTCCCCAAACTCGACAC
This sequence comes from Aepyceros melampus, assembly GCA_006408695.1. Lineage (NCBI taxonomy): Eukaryota > Metazoa > Chordata > Mammalia > Artiodactyla > Bovidae > Aepyceros > Aepyceros melampus. The sequence continues at coordinate 199,914 of SJXQ01008217.1, forward strand.
ATCCTGGCTGGAGCTGCCTGTGGGCCGGGCACCTCCGGGGCAGCCGGGCAGGGCGGGGTGGCCTGCAGAGCCGCGGATGGGCCTCACACCCAGCAAGGGCCAGGACACCCAGTCCTTGGCGGAGGCCCAAACCGGCTCTGTTTACAGAATCTGTCAGCTCTATTTCCCCCTCCCCCTCCCACCACTTCCCCTTGAGTCCTGGGGGCTGGGAGCTCGGCAGGCGGGGCCTGAGGGAGCCTAGGAGGCAGCCAAATCCCAGGCGGGCCCCTCAGTACCCCTCCCCTCCTTGGCTCCTAGGGTCCAGCAGTCCCGCTGTTCCAGTCTTCTGGTTTTCCCTTTAAAGCACTGAGTGGGAATGCGCATTTTAAAAAGAGAAGCCTGAAGTAGTCAATGCTTACAATCCCAAGGAAAGTTTAGCCAACGATGGAAAGATAGGCGCTGTGCCAGGAGCCACAGGGAGATTTTTCTAAGCCAGGGGCTTCCTGGATACCTCCAGACAGTTCGAAAGGAGGGTCCCTCTTTCCTAAGAACCCCAAACCGATGGGCCCCGGGGAACTTTTCCAGAAGTGCCGGAGGGACTTGGCGCAAATTAGCTGTAGCCGGGCGGGCCAGCCGGGGGCTTTCAGGGGGTAGACAAGTCTTGAGATAAGGCCAACGGCCAGCCGGGCCGCAGTGACTCAGCTGCGGCGGCAGCAAGGAGGCTCCGCCGGCCCCGAGGAACAGGACAGGGGAGGCGGGGCCCAACCTGGGAAGCCCCGCCCCAGGGCTCCGGGAAGACCGGCCCACCGCCCCCAGCTTCCCAGATGCGCCCGGATTTCCCACGGGTTTCCCCGTGTGCTGCAAATAGTAACAAAAACTGGCACTCTCAGAGCGCTCACTATATGTTCGGCACTTCGCTGGCATCCTGTCTTATCTCATCAAAGCTCTGAAGCAGGCGGTATTATTATCTCCATTCAAAGACAAGGAATCTGAGGCTCAGAGATGCCAAGAGATTTGCTCAAGGTCACACAGCTACTGAATGGTAAGGGCCAGTTTCCAACCCCCCAGACACCTTTTGCCCCTTCCCAGCTCCCATGTCTCTCAAGCCCTGCCCTTCCAGGTGCTAGCAGGTTCCCTAAGGGTGCTTTCCTAGGCAAAACCAGAAACCTGGGCATCCCCTGGCCTGGGGGCTAACTCAATACAAATATTTATCATTTTTGAGGCAAATGCAGCGGTCTTGATTATGCATCTGCTGAACTCCCAGCTTGGTTTCAGGTGGCGCCAAAGTTCCCCAGCCCTAAGTTTCCCTTTGACCTCCATTCTGAGGGGAAACTCCTAGGCACAGGGCTAGGTCCCCAGGGAACACTGGGCTGCCAGCACCCAGCCCTTTCCTCTGGAGAGATGTGGTCTCCGGAAAGGCCCTGCCTTGGTCACAGATTAGCTCCCCAAACGTCAGGCCTTGCCAAGTGAGAAGCAGGCGACTCACAGCACCACACTACTGCTGGCTGGCCCCTGCCTGTGTGGGGTCAGGGCCAGGGCTGTGCCATAGAAAGCCAAGTGAGAGCCCTACAAGGGGTGGAGGAGCACAGAGCATCCAGGGCTGGCCCTGGGACAAGTGAGCTCCCTGTTATCTAGGGTGGGGGAGCACCTGTGGAAGACATGATTCAAAAAGAGGGTGGGATGAGATGACCTTTAAAACTCAGAACTCCTCTAGTCTGTGAGTCAGGCAGTGTCCAAGTGAATGGCTTGTTCTGACAGCTGCTCAAATGGAAACTTTCCCAGACTCTCCCACTTCCTTCCCCTTTGACCTCTTTCTGCTGGGGCCTGTGATCTTCCTCCTGGAGACTCAGAGAATATTGGAAAGAAAATGACTCCCACGTATCCCTGCCTCAGTTTTCCACTCTGCCTCAGTGGCCATTGTGTGGGCTCTGGGAGGCAATGATTCATGGGGAAAAGGAGGAAGAGAAGGAAGGAAAGATGAATTTTAAGATGAATATGTCTAGTCCTCTGTGGTTGAACTGGTTTGACGTGGGCCCCAGTCCTAGCTCCAACCTCTTCTCCCAGATATGTGACCTTGAACAATGTCACTTTACCTCCCAGAGCCTTAGCCAAATGAGAGAATTTTAATACCAACCAACCTTCCTGTGAGGATAGTTAGTAGCAACAATGAATGACCACTCTTAGGTAAAGTGTTCCCAAGCACGACTGTATGATAGTGCCTAGCAGGTAGCCCAGCTTTACAGGCAAACATCATTCTTCGTGGTTCTGTTTGAGGAGGTAAGTCCTCAGGGACCCTGGGGAAGGAAATGGCAACCTACTCCAGTATTCTTGCTCGAAGAATCTCATGAACAGAGGAACTTGGCAGTCCATGGGGTCGCAAAGAGTTAGATATGACTGAACGTCTAGCACGTCCATAGGGACAGGCAAGGTTTGGTGGGAGAGAAGGGAGAAGGGGGCCTAAGTAAAGGGCTGCAGGAGATGGATTTCCTGCAGTGGGAAGGGCTGTCCTAAAGATACTATTAATCCTAAGTATTCCTGCTCTGTGCCAAGCATGGTGCTAGGAGCTTCACACACATTGTCACATTTAGTTCTGTCTATAAAGTAGATACTAGTATTACCCCATTTTACAGGTACCAAAATCAAGGCATAGAGAGGTTAAAAGACTTTCCAGTGGAGGAGCCAGAATTCACAGCCGGGCAGACTGACTTTGATGTCCTGTCCTACGCAAGTCCTGACTCTCTGGTCCCTTGCCCCTCACCCATAGGTGCCTGGAGGCTGGCACCCCATGGCCTGTCTGATTGTGCCTAGTCCCCCAAGATCCCTGCCCTTTCCTGGCACCCTCCTCTGCCACCTGCCTTGTCCAGCCAGAGTGGCTCTGGCCAACCAAAGACAGTCTGGCATCTTGACTGTATTGGATCTTGTGCAGAGAGATCCAGGTTTGACAGGGGCTAGGATCAAAGCCCCCAGTTACAGGAGATAATAAGATATGGGGGTGGGGTCCTGGTTTGTGCTTACTCTTGAACAGCAAAGGCGAAAAGGAAGATGGGGAGGCAGGTAGCCACCTCTGCCCACCCTGCACCCAGAACTAAGAATTGACCTGGATCCTACTGTACAGCACATGGAACTCTGCTCAGTGTTATGTGGGAGCCTGAATGGGAGGGCAGTCTGGGGGAGAATGGATATGTGTATATGTATGATTGAGTCCCTTTGCTGTTCACCTGAACCTGTCACAACATTGTTAATTGGCTATACTCCAATATAAAATTAAAAAGTTAAAAAAGTGACCTTGGGCACCTGAAACCAGCTTTGGTTCCATAAGGGTTGAGGATGATTTTAGACAGTTATTTAGGAAAGCCATAAGACTGAGGCTGCCTCAACTATAAGATGATATTGGAGGACCCCAGAGCTTCCCAAAACACCCCCACCCCATAAACACACACTCTCCTGTCAGAGTCATGTCTGGCCTGGGGCATGCCCTGGTCAAGCCCTACACTGCAGTCCTCCTGGCCATTGTGAATAATCTCTGTCCAGTGGCATGGAACCCCCAAAGGGCCCCCCTTCCTTTTTAGTAAAAGAGCCCCCTCTTTGCCCTCTCACCTCCACTCCCAGTTGACTCTTAATCTTTTCTTGGAAACAAATCACTCCCAACTTCAAAGTATCATAATTCCCCCCAAAGAGCAATCTCGAGAATGTCAAGGGGAAATTATTGAATTATCCTGGTTGGCAGAAAAATCTAATTTATAGCAAAGCATTTCTCCTGAAGTTTTAATAGATTTTTTTCCCTTTCAATGGATTTTAATGCACAATTGTTTCCTGGGCTTGGAAATTTAGTTTGAAGCACTGACATTGCTTTTCAGTTCTTGATTTATTGCCAGCTCTCTGCTTTTGGGTCTGATAGCATACACAACATCCTATTTTCCCTTAAATGTGAGAGGACTGCTCTCTCTGTTCATCCTGCTGTACCACATACCTGATGGCACTGCCACCTCTTTAAGGGTGTGAGGGCCTGGAGACCTGGCTGAACCCTCCCTGCCCTCCTTGACTGGCTCTCTAGGGAAAGTTCCTTACTTGAGGATTTGCCAGCATGGAACCTCAATGCCATGTGTATGTGGATACCACTGGTCTCTGGGGACCCATCGAAGCATGGCTAACCTTCCTTTTTGCCCACTCCCTGCCTTCTAGTCTGTGAAGTTGTCTGGTGCAAAATAGGAGCTCAGCCAACAGGTGTCAGTGATATCAAGCATGGCATGGCTGAGAGTCAGAGTCCTGCTTGGGCCAGTGAAAGCTTAAGCTCCCATTAGCAGAGGAATGTTGTGTTGACATCTTTGCCCAGCTGCAGTCCCTTGGATTGGAATCATCTGGGCACAGCATAGGGGCAGCAGGCAAGAGTGCTGCCTACAGGTCTTAACTTATGGGGGCAGGGCCAATCTGGGGAAGGGAGCTGGAGGGCCCAGTGGCACCAGAAAATGCATCCTCCCCAAAAGATGAAAAGCTCATTATGCCCCCAGTCACCTTTCAAGAGTATCTGACTAAGACAGTGTTTAACCAAAACTTGCTAGGGAGAGTAGGGTTTTGGAATGAATGGCAGGCAGAAAAGGGAAATATTTAAAAATATATTTTTAAAAAATCAGCTTCTTTTGAGCCCTTGGAATGGTGATACCCATTTTATAGATGCATAAACTGAGGCTCAGAGAGGGGCAGAAACACAGGAAGCTTTGGCAAATAGCCAAAGTGACACAGACCCAGATGTTCGACTCCCTGAGGGCTCATCTAAAAGCGTGGGAGGCTGTACCTGGCTTACTAACCTGACCCTGCAGGACCTAGCAAAAATCAGTGTCCCTCGGGAGGGTGAGGGTCGCTCAGACCCTAAGGAGGCTGCCCACCATGCAGTTTTAGAGCAAGCTGATAGGCCCATGAGGAATCCTTCCTAGGTCACAGATGTTCCCTGGGGGTTTCTTCTAGCAATCCTCCTATCCCTGACCCCATCTTCCAAACATCCAGAGCCCCCAGAGATTTCAGCGTCTTCTTCCAAGAGATTGCTGTGGTAGCAAGTGGGAGAATCACCTGGCCAGAGAGGGGTGGTAAACAAGGGGCAAAGGGGAGAGGGTCTTCACCTTCCCATCACTCCTCTTCACAGAATATGCCCTTCTCCATCTTTCATCACTGCCTGACATTTCATCCTCAGGCAACTGGGGTTTCCTGTCTCAGGGCATTACCAGGAACAGAGAAACAAATGGCCTGACTGCTGAAAATTCCTGAGGGGTTCCCTAAGCATGGAGGGCACACTGGCCAGGGTCCCTGTATGGACTTGGAAATAGAGGGAGCACTAACCTCCCCCAGGAAAGTCACGGGACACAATATTATGAGCAGAGGGGCCTGGCATGTGGGTTGCCATGTTTACTACACAGAGTAGGATGGCACGCAGGGATGGGCAGTTCTATCCTATCCCTAGAACCTGGGGCAGAAGGATGGCAGGAAAGGAGGGCACAGTCCTGACTTTGCTAGCTCACCCGCTTGCTCACCCTCGAGGCTCTAGTGCTCTTGGCAGTGGCTGAGGCAGGAGATGAAAGCAATTAGGGTTTGGGGGAGCCCCTGGAGCCATCAGAGGTGGCTGCTGGGAGAACACAGTGTGGCTGAGTCTCCCCCAGGTGACCTAACCTTGTAGCCACCAGTCCTTCTCTTAGCACTCTCGCTGGTCCCTGGCAAGCCGCAATCCCTACAACATTTCTGCACATGGCCAGGGCCAGCCCCTGCCTGAAGTGGACCCTGGATGCTTTGTGGGCCCCTTTTACCCCCATGAAGCCCTCTGGAGCAAATCAAGGAGCCCAGCCAGGAGCAGAGTGATTTGAAGGCGCTCACCGGATTGTGGAGAGGTGGTCAGAGACAGGTGTTTCTGTATGACTTAAGGGCAGAACCAGGCCTGGGGCTGAAGATCTTGGAGACCCTGCTCCTACAAGGAAGGTGTCCTCACCACTCAGGCCATGGAAGTATGGAACAGGAGGCATCAGGGGGAAAGAACACCCTGTTACAGGGCTAGTCCCCTAGAACCGGCCTCTCAAGGCTGCATCACACAAGCTTCTGCAGGAGAAGCCACAGAATCCACCCTGCTCCTCCACAGTTCAAGACTCCCACCATGTCATCTCTCCTGGGACAACTCCCTGGCTCGGCCCCAGCCAGCTGGAACCCTGTCCCTTCCCAGTGCTCATCCCTTTACCCTTTGGCAGGCCTGTGACTACACCAGACATGGCCTGGGGCCCAAGAGAGCTAAGCGGTGGGTGGGTGGACAGGAGAAGGAAACCTGAGTGGGCTGGTCATCTGATCCCAGCTTCTGGGAATGGGAAACTCATGCAAGGCCAGGACTGGGACCCTTCCCTGTGGGTGTCAGAGAGCAGGCTTCCAGGATGGGGGCCATTGCAGCACTGATGAACACTTTCCAAAAGGGCATGATAGGGATTAGGGATGAGGAAGCTGCTAATGAGACCCCAAGTACATGACAAGTCAGTCTTGGGTAGGTCTGTGGGTTTTGAGGGTCCCAGCTGGCCAGCTGGGGGGCAGATCCAAGGGGGCTTCTGCCCATGGCTCCCCAGTCCCCAGTTGAAGTTTGATAAGATGAGGTGTAGGGCAGCCCAGCTCTGGAAGAAGTTATGCCTGGCACAGCCTTGAGAGCTCCCAGTGCCACAGCCCATGTAGACCAGCTATCCAGATCAGACCACAGGGCAGGGCCCCTTGCCCGAGTTTCTGAAGCTTTGCCCTCTGGTGAGTAATTTCTTGGAGTTTGTGTCTGGCATCAAGATCAGAGGTTTTGCTCTCCACCTCCTACCTCTGAAGGAATCATGAAGAAGAACCTTTCTCCAGGGCCCTGGGGGATGCTTCTGATCTGAGAGAGGACTCCAGAGGCAGGATGGAGGGCATGTGTGGACCTGAAGTGCTTGGGGCAAGAGGCTCTTGTACTGGGTCCTCCGGCCTACGCACCCTGGCAGGGCTCCCTGGGTCTGAGTCTGATGGGCACCACAGGTTGGCATGCTTGTTAGCGGTCATGCAAGAGGCATGCCTGCCACCCAAGCCCTTGCCGCCAGCCCATGCCTCAGCCCCACTCAGCTCCAAGCAGACTCACCAAGGGCAGCCTAGAATGGCTGGAGCTCCAACTGCAACTGGAAGGTCAGGGTTAGACTCAAAGAACTTTCTGAGTATGAGATGTGATGTGTAATCAGCAAAGGTGAACTGATCCCTCAACTCACAGCAACCAGGTGCCAGCCTTGTCCCTTCAACCTGTCCTTAAAACTGGTTAGATCTCAGTAAGTGGTATTACCATCCACCTAGCCAGCCAAGTCCCAGGGGCAGCAAGCCCCGACCCCCATGGCCAATCTAGCTGCAGGTCTTGGCATCTCTTCCTCCTCCACTGTCCAGAATCTGTCCATAGCCATCCACCTCCACTGGCACCACCCAGGCCAAGCCACCACCATCTCTCTTCTGAATGTCTGCAGCAGCTTCTCACTCTTCCTGCTCCCACCCATGCCCCCTGCTGTTCATTCTTCACCCAGTAGCCAGAGTGAGCCTCTCAGAATATAAGTCAAATGGGTCTCTCTCCTACTACAGACCTTCCAGAGGGCTGTGGTCCTCTTGGGTAAATGTCCTGCCCAATATGACTCCAGCCTCACCTCCTGCTATCTTGACCACAGAATTCTGTTGCCAGGGGCCTTATTCTGTGTGCCCCTAGCTTGACTATGACTCTCCCATCTCTCTGGCCTCTTGACGGTCACTTACTCATCTTCTAAGACTAGGAAGACTTTTTGATCTGCCAACCACCTCCAAAGCTCTGAGAATCTCTGCTGAACCTGAATCTACCTTCTCAACCCTGAATCTACCTTCTCAACCCCTGTCACCTCTTACTGTCAAACTTCTTTATTCTTGAGTCTACTTACTTCAGAATGACAATCACAATCGAGACAGCACATACATAACAGACATACAAAATGACCACAAGTTAGAGAGGTAGAAATAAAGGGTGGTTGGGGTGGAGGTGGAGAATAGACAGCCCTCTTCCTTTGCCCCCACTCCTCCCACTATCTCCTAGGGTCAGAAGTAAGCTCCAAAAAGGGACACTTACAGATTTAGGAGCCTGACTTTCATTCAACTTTTTCTTTTTTTATTGTGGTAAAATATATGTAACATAAAATTTACCATTTTAATTATTTTAAAGTATAGTTTAGTGGCACAGAACTATTGGAAAAGACCCTGATGCTGGGAAAGACTGGAGGCAAAAGGAGAAGTGGGTGGCAGAGGATGAGATGGTTAGATAGCATCACTGGCTCAGTGAGCATGAATTTGAGCAAACCCTGGGCAATAGTGAAGGACAGCTTGCCATGCTGCAGTCCATGGGGTTGCAAAGATTTGGACATGATTTAGGGACTGAACAACAACAGTTTAGTGACATTAAGTAAATACACATTACTGTACAACAATCACCACCATCCATCTCCAGGACTTTTTCATCATCCCAAAATGAAACTGTGTACCCATTAAATAATAATTCCACATACCTTAGCCTCATCCACTAGCCCACAACCACCATTCTACTTTTGTCTCTATGAATTTGACTACTCCAAGTACCTTATACAAGTGGAATCATACAATATTTGTCTTCTTGTGTCTGGTTTATTTCACCTAGTGTATCTCCACAGTTCATCCGTATGGTCATATATGTCAGAATTCCCTTCCTTTTTAAGAATGAATAATTCCATTTTATGTATATACCTCATTTTGTTTATTGATTCATCTATTGATGTGCATTGAGTTGTTACCACATTTTTGCCTATTGTGAATTATACTGCTGTGAACACAAGTGTACAAACATCTGTTCAAGTCTCTGCTTTCAGTTATTTTAGGAGTATACTCATAATGGAATCACTGGATCATATGGTAATTCTTTGAGGAACTGCCATATCATTTCCCACAGCAGCTGCACCATTTTACATTCTCACTGGCAATGCACAGAAGTTCCAATTTCTCCACATCCTTACCAACACATGCTATTTTCTGTTCTGTTTAGTTTTTTTTTTTTTTTTTAGTAGTAGTCATCCAAATGGGTGTGAAGTAGTATCTCACAATGATTTATTTTTTTTAATTTCCTAATAATTAGTGATACTGACTACTTTTTTCATGTGTTTCTCTTCTTTGGAGAAATGTCTGTTCAAGTCCTTTGCCAATTTTTAAATTTGGTTGTATGTTTGTTTTTTGTTGTTGAGTTGGGGGAGTTCTTTATATATTCTGAATATTAACCCTTTATATGATTTGCAAATATTTCTCCCATTCTGTGGGTTGCCTTTTCACTATATTGGTATTGGTATTGTCCTTTGATGTACAAAAGTTTTTAAACTTTGATGAAACCCAATTTATCTATTTTTCCTTTTGCTGTCTGTACTCTCAGTGTCATTTGCAAGAAATCATTGCCAAATCCAAATGATATGGAGCTTTTCCCTTATGTTTTCTTTTAAGAGTTTTATAGTTTAATGTCGTCTCCAGGTCTGAGGTGGGTGCTGCCTGTGTTGCATGTAGGTGAGAGTGTTGAAGACAGGCAAGTGTAGCACATAGGAGCTCATAGAAGAGCAACTTTCTAAGTCTTGGCAAAAAAAATAAGCTGACAAAAGAGACCTATTTTTATATTTTTAAGAAAGGGGCAGAAGGCATGTCAGGTGAGTTTGATCAACTTTTTTGTCCCTGCTTTGCCCCTATAGATTCAGCAGTAAGTGAAACTCTTAGTGAAAAAGAGGGGCACCCTTTGCTAGGAGTCCCTGTAAGCATAAACTATAATTCTTTGTATATAGAAACAAATTACTATAAAGTTTAATTTTACTCTTAAGAAAAAGAGTTTTATCGTTTAGCTCTATGTTTAGGTTTTTGACCCACTATGAGTTAATATTTGTATATGGTGTAAAGTAAGGATCCAACTTCATTCTTTTAAATGTAGATATCCAGTTTTCCCAAAACTATTTGTTGAAAAGACTGTCCTTTCCTTTCAAGAGTGTCTTGGTACCCTTGTCAAAAACCATCTGACTATACATGCAAAGATTTATTTCTAGGGTCTCTATTAATTTCATTAGTCTATGTGTCCGGAGAAGGCAATGGCATCCCATTCAGTACTCTTGCCTGGAAAATCCCATGGGCACCTGGTGGGCTGCAGTCCATGGGGTCGCTAAGAGTTGGACACGATTGAGCAACTTCACTTTCACTTTTCACTTTCATGCACTGGAGAAGGAAATGGCAACCCACTCCAGTGTTCTTGCCTGGAGAATCCCAGGGATGGGGGAGCCTGGTGGGCTGCCGTCTCTGGGGTCGCACAGAGTTGGACACAACTGAAGCGACTTAGCAGCAGTCTATGTGTCTGTCTCTATGCCAATGCCACACTCTTTTGATTACTATAGCTTTGAAGTAAGTTTTGAGATTAAGTAATATGAGGCATCCAAGTTTGTTCTTTTTCAAGATTGTTTTGGCAATTCAGGCTCCCTTGAGATTCCATCTGAATTTTAGTGTGGATTTTTCTATATCGGAAAAAAACAGTGTCAGGATTTTGACAGTGATTATATTGACCCTTGTAACTTTAAGAAGGGCCTAGGCTAGCTAGAGGCATCCCAGTGTGACCAGGAACCTGCAGTGCAGTAAGAATGAATGGTGGTCTGAGCAGAAGGAGAAGGCACAGACTTAGTATATTGAAGAGTGGGGGCAAGAGGCTACCCTTCTCTAAAATACCAAAATTTCTGGCTCCTCCTAGGCCTCTATCAGAGGCAGGTCTCCATGGCAGCAGTTTACCTATCTGTATAATGGGCTTTGCATTCCTAAGCCACTGAAATGGCTCCTCTAGAGTCAAATGGCTCCTCCTTTTCCTCCTTTAGGTTTTTCAGCTCCTGAAAAACCTTGTTAATCTGTTAGGACCTGGAACTCCCTATCCTGGGTCTTGGGGATATTAGTGCGAATTCTGATGTAGCTGGGTCACTCTGACCCCTGACCAGTTCATTCTTCTAGTCCAGCCAGCTACCCCTTCCAGGAGGAGCACGTGTCCTCAAGACTGGGGGGAATAAGAATGGGTAATTCTGAGCCCCTGGGGAGAGGATGGTTGGGCAGAATAGCTTTGTGAAGTTTATAGAGATGGTCTCCCCATCTGGTGCATCTTATAAGCAGATCTAGATCTCAGCAGGTGAGGTTCACCTGCAGCAGTGAAAGCAATGGTGGATGCAGGCAGCCTTCTTGTGCAGCCTACTCTTGAGAGATGACTCACTGGGCCCTAAGCCTTAAATCTGGCTCTGCCTCAGAAAAACTCCTACACTCTGTCCATCACTGAAGACAAACAGATAGATAAATGAGTAGAGAGCACTCTGAACCCATAATGAGGCTCAATTCCCAGTTCTGAGTTGTGACACTCACCCTGCCTGCCTGGCCATCAGCACATAGGAAAGCCATTACTGCCTTACCTCTAGGAGGCATGGTTGGGGCTTCTGGCAACTCATCCCCTCTGGAAGGGGCTGTGTAACTCCAGCTCTGACAGGGGGCTCTGGGGTTTCTGGCACAGCCTGAATTTCTATCTCAGGGTTCATATATGTATGACTAGGGGTCAGAAAATAAGGTCCCTGAGCCAAATGGGAACCTTTATCCTAGTTGTTTTTAAAGCATCCCAAACTTTATCAGGCTATCTGGAATCATTTTAGATACAGAAGTAAAGCAGCAAGCAGGGAATGGTCTTCCTTTCAGAGATGAAATGATAGAGGCCTAGAAGATTGTGTCAGTGCTAGAAAGGGTCTCACCCAATTCAGCTTTTCTTTTGCCAGGTGAAATCTATCCATCTGTTCATTTATGCATTCATGCCCACCACTGGACAGATCCCTCGCTAGGGGCTGGGGACACAACAATGAGTAAGACAGAGCCTCTCTCTCGGAAGGCACAGTCTGCTGGGGGAAGCAGATGGTAGCAAACAACCAAATAAACAAAAATCCCTCATGAAAGAAGTAATAAAATATGACTCCAGGGAAATATTTAACTAAAGAATATGACCTGGATCGAGAAATCAGTGAGATCTTCCCTGAGAAAGCAGAGATCTGAAGGATGAGTCAAACAGACAAAGGGGAAAGGAAGCGTATTTCAGGCAGAGGGAATAGCATGTGCAAAGGCCTGGGGACTGGAGGGACAGCCCAAAGAGGAAGGGTCACCTGGGGAGCTGGAGACCATAACCAACGGTTTGGGATTCTTACTTACATTCTTCCACTATTCCCTATAGCCCAATAGGTTGGGCTGCTCTCCAAGTGCCCAGGAGAACTTAAAGACAGACCACAGAGTGCAGAATATCAGAACTGTGCAAAGAACATATAAGGTGTATCCAACTTTGCTGAAGCTTCTTCAGGTCCCTATGGTTGGTGAAAGCCTCTGGTTAAGTCTAGTTAAGACTAGAGGCCAAAGATTGAGTGCCAAATAGAAGAGTTTTACTGCCAGAGACACTGTGCCAGCAGTTTAGGTTGGAGAAGGGGGAGAAATGGAGTTGTTTATGAACTATCTCTGTTCTTTATTCAAAGAAAGATTTCTGAGTGTTGCTGATTGATGGGGATATCTAGCTTATAGGTCTGGGTTGGCTGGGAGAGCTCATCTGTGGACCTGGGGTATCTTCCTCAGGATTATGGTGCCTAGAAGCCTCTGTGTGTACATGATATGCCTGAATCAAGATTTGGGGGCCCAATCAGGTCTGCACTGATGTCAGCAGGCTAGATGGCCCGATTGGAGCTTATCACTGGCCACTGGCCATCAATCCTTATATGTGTGTGGGGAGCTCCAGATTCCTTCCTTTCCCTCAGCCCCACATGCTGTGTTGAATTCTACTTCCTCTCATCTTCCCCTGTGCCTGCCCTAGTCTAGGCTACCATTATTGCTCACCTAAAGGCATTCATTTCCTCCAAACTTATTACCTCCAGCTCATGGTCCATGAGTCATCAGCCTAAAATGTCACTTATCTTCTTAAAACCCTTCCTTGACTTCCTGTGGCCACTGGGACAAAGCCCTAAGGTTTGCACACCCAAGCAGTTGACTTCTCCAACCACATCCCTCTCACACACTAGGCTCAGCCACAGTGAATTTCTAGTTTCTTGAAAGTCACGCTCCCTCTCACTGGTAGGCCTTGGCTAGTAGTGTTCCTTCTGTATGGAATGCTCTTCTCACCTTCACTGACCACCTCCTGCCTATTTTCCGAGTGTCAGTTTATATGCCAGTACCTTGGAGCTTTCCCTGACATCCTTAAATTGAAGTTAGGTAGTCACACCTTAGGGTTTCCCAGGTGACTCAGTGGTAAAAAAACTGCCTGCCAATACAGGAGATACAAAAGACTCAGGTTCAATCCCTGGGTTGGGAAGATCCTCTGGAGGAAGAAATGGCAACCCATTCCAGTATTCTTGCCTGGAGAACCCCATGGACAGAGGAGCCTGGCAGGCTACTGTCCATAGGGTCACAAAGAGTTGGACACAACTGAAGTGACTTAGCACACACACATACATAGTCCTTCTTTGGTGAGCCCCAGTCCCTTCTCTTTTTAAAATATTTATTTGAATTGGAGTGTGTTGGGGAGAAATGTGATACCTAGGGTCATTTAGGGAAGATATCTACCCCCTGTTCCTCAAACTGCCTGGAAACATGGGCGGGAACCCCTGGAGAAGGAGATGCCAGCACAGCCCTGCTTCTTCCTCTGGTTCCTCCTCTAAGGAGGACCAAATAGTCCCTTTGGTGGGTTCTTCTCCTGAGCCATGCTGTCAGGAGAACCACTGCTTTGTGAGCAGGGCCCAGGGTAGGTGGGGGGGTCCAGGTTGACCAGCCAGAACATTCGACGTACAGGACTCAGGCAAGGGCCCAGGCTGGAGAAAAGGCCAGCATTCAAACTCAGCCTCTCTATCTGACCAAGTAACCACGCCACTAAAGCTGCCTGGCTTCCTGCTCAGTTCAGTCTGGCCTTGTAGTGGGGGTTGTGCTAGGTCAAGAGGATTCTCCAGCAGCCTGTTTGCCTCTGAACTTGAGTTTCTGGCTCTTGGGTGAACAGAATGGATATCCACCAGTGAATGAGAAATGCTTCCCTGGGGCTCTGTTCTTTTAAAGAAATCAAGGGGTCCCATAGTCAGACCTTGAGGATTTTTTCCCAAAGCCAACACAAGTCACTACTCTCTGAAAACTTCCACCACCTCTGCTCCTCCCTACCACCACCGCCACCACCAAGTCAAGTGGTGATGGAAGGTTCTTGAAGGCCCCGTCTCCTATTGTGCATGCTCAACTGTTGACTGGGGTGAGTTCTAGAGAGAGGAGAGTTGGTAGGACATACACATTGTACTGTGTATGCTGCTACAATGTGGGAATGTTTTTACAAGCATGGATGACTCCTATAATTAAAGATACAAATCTAGTAAAAAGTTTCATCCCATAGACTATAGGTTCAGAGGGTGAAAAGGAAGACTTGATAGGTGAGACACCACTGGAGCTGGGCCTGGTCAGGAGGGCAGCAGCAGCAAGGGGGACTTTGGACCAGGGAAAGGCAGGATACAATGCTCAAAAATGAGAGAGCTTTAGGAGCAGAGGACAAAAAATGATGGGCATACACTGGGCTGGAGGAGGAGTTTATAGAAGACTTCTGAGAAGTGAATTAGCACTGTAGGATGTAAGGCCTTGGATGCCAGACCAAGAATTTATATTAAGGGGCTTCTGAAACAGAAAGATGTGACCTGAGCTAGGCCTTGGCCTGGAAATGGCAAAAATGAGAGAAAGGCCAGGCCTGTCAGGAGGCTGTTTGCACTTCCCAGTGAGAAGAGCAACAATCAGAGGAAAGACATTCCTGGATGAATAAGCTGGGCTGGCCAGAACCTCAGCACTGAGGACCCACCCTCTACCTGCACTGCAAATCTTCCCAAAGCCTTGCTGGGCACTTGCAGCTCTGCCTGAGGTCCCTGGTTCACCTGTGGCTAGAGACAAGGTAACATCTCAGTGTACCTTTGGTTTACTCTCCCTTGCCCACCCTGACCCAGAAAGAAGGTGAAGGTGAAGGTGAAGTCACTCAGTCGTGTCCGACTCTTTGCGACCCCGTGGACTGTAACCTACTAGGCTATTCCTTCCATGGGATTCTCCAGGCAAGAATACTGGAGTGGATTGCCATTTCCTTCTCCAAGGGATCTTCCCGACCCAGGGATCGAACCCAGGTCTCCCGCATAGGAAGCAGACGCTTTAAACTCTGAGCACCAGGGAAGCCCTGACCCAGAAAGAAGATGGTGCCAACTACACCTCTAGGGGCTTCCAAGAAGGTGGTGCCAACTACACCTTTAGGGGCCTCCAGTTCCTTTTGCCTTCGTAGAACAACTCCAGAGCAGCTGTTTAATTTTGGGTCACCTCATGATTCATTTGCATATCATATTTCCCTGGTTCCCAGAGGAAAAGCAAGCCTGTACACCACCAAAAAATTACTAGTATGTGCCAACTTGAGCCAGATGACGATTCTCACACTGGAGGGCCACCTGCAAGAGGCAGGTCAGGTGTTTTGGCAATGCTGGGGGTTCCCAAGTGTTCCAAAGAGGCCCAGACACCTCAAGGGACTGGGCCTTGACAGCAGGACGGGTAGGCTAGCGTCCCCCATTCTGTGAACCTCCCAGCCCTGCCTCCCGCCCCATCAGAGGCTGCTGGGGACAGTCATGCCTAAGGGGCCATCCAGGGGCACTTAAGGACCTACACAGAATGAACTGGGCCTTGGGTCGGTTCTTCAAAGAATCCTCCCCTCTCCTCTTCGTAATTATAGTTCTCCCACTTTTATGACCAGGTACCAAAGATTCAAAGTTCAAAGAAAACCCAATGAGCAGAGAGAGAGTGCTTCTCCCTTCTCTGACACCTCCGAGGTGCTTAATGAAAAGAGATCAAGGCCACTGCAACTCGAAAGGGCCCAAACCCTTCAGAGTCTAATGAACACATTAGGCTAGGAAAATCTCTTCCTCTACCTCTGGTGGTCTCTCAGCTAAGAGCTCTGGGGCCCGCTCTTCCCTTTGCTGGGAGGCCTGTTCTCACCTGGTCCCACGGAGGCCAAGGAACTCCTGCTCTTTCAGGGAGGTATCACCTCTTCTGTGAAGTGAAGCGTTCCATTACCACTCCACCAGCACGCTCCCCTCCTCCACTGTTTCCATGTCTTGTATTTAGCCTATCACTGCATATTGCACCCTCTGCTGTTTTGCTTTATTTATTGTCTGGTGTGATGTCATGTGAGCCTTTCTCTGCCTGGGTCCCTAGTGGGTAGCCTAGTGTCTGCCTCATTGAGTAGACAACTTAGCAAGCATTGGTGCAATAGAGCCATGAAGCACAGTCCTAGATTTCCCAGGCCAATTCCAGGCCATTTGGGGATGCTTTACCCTTCTTCACCACCCGCTACCAGTTACCCTTAGCCTCCAACAGCTCTCTACCCCAACCTAAGTTTGGAACCGGATATCAGTCAGTCACACCTAGAGATGTCTTTCTTGAAAAGGTCCTCAGACCAGCAGCCTGTAGAGGTCCCCCAAGTTCTCAGTGAACTTCGCACTCGGACCAAGGCAGAGTGGGGAAGGCTGGAGCTGTGGAGGCTGACCCTTATGCAGTAGCAGTGTGGTGATGATCGACAGTCCATGTACAATAAGGAGCATGGGCTTTGTCCCAGGGGAAGTGAGCATGCTGTCTACTCAGGGTGTCCTGACACTCCATCTGGAAGTGGACTCTGGACCCAGGACAGTATCCAGCTTGGGAAATAGGCAGGGCACTCAAAACTCGCCAGGCAGGTTGAAGACCACAGCCACCCTCCATGAAACAAAATTCCCGATCCATCTCTTCCACCCTCAAGATAAAGATCCAAGGTCCAGGCAGGCCTTGGCAGTGAGGAGAGAGTCAGCCTTGGCCACAGGGGCCTTGGCAGGACTAGCTGCCCCCTTGGATGTCCCAGCTCTAGGCTTCTTGCTCCAGACTTTGCATTCCTCTAGAATGCCAGTGCCCTCTGTTGCTGGTCACTTGGCCAAGTCAGAGCCTTGCTCTCCTTCTGCCAGGGCAGCTTTCTGTGGGCTTCTCAAGCCTTAGAATTCTCTGGCTGGCTGACGGCTCATCTTCTGCTTAGCCAGGCTCCAATGCTGGGCTCACCCCCAACTTGAGTCAGCACCCAGCTGGCTGCTCAAGCCCTGGCTCTGGTCTCTAAGAGGTCTCTGGACAAATCTGCAGCTCAGCACTAAACACATTTGCATTTGGTCTCTTCGGTTCATTGATCAGGAATCATATGATCTTTAAAAACACAGCTGGTAGAGTTGCCCATCTGTGTCTCTGCATTTGGATCATAAATTGGGCTGCTTAGAATTTATTTAAACCTGCAGGTTTGGGTGCAGAGTAAGGGGGCTCTCACAGTGTCTCCTGTAATGATCTCCTCATTTTCTCGATCATCCTAATTCTTGGGACCACTCTTGGCTGGGTTTCTAGGACTTGGTCTGTTTTTAATGCTCATTTGTCTCCTGAGTTCTTCTAAGGACTATTTCCTCTGGACACTGAGATTCTCTAATTGCAGGGTAAAGCACTTATATGCAGTCCTCCCCTATCCCTGCACCTCCCCCCTCCCCCGCCCCACGATTCCCAGACAAGATGGGTCAGAAGTCCTTAGCCAGGCCAGTAACCTAAGATAGTGATGTTCTATACGCTCCCCTTCCCACTCCATCCTTTGAACTATACACAGGAACATTGCTGAGAGACTGCCATGTGTCTCTGATATCTGGTCTAGCTGAGCACATGGCATCCAAAATAAATACTGCATTTCCCAGCCTCTTTTCCAGCTATATGACTAAGTTTTGGTCAATGAGATATAAGTAGGATGGTATAAACGTCTAAAGTATCTTTAAAGGGAAAGGCATACCTTACTTTCTTCATGCTAGCCACAAATCACCTCTTGTGTTATGATAGCTAGAGTTAGAGCAGCCACATTAGAACATGAGGATGAAACCGCTCTGTGAAGATGGCAGAATGGTAGCCCATCTTCTGAGATGGCCTCCAGTGATTCTCAACTTCTCATATGTTCTTGTTTCATTCCCTCCCATATTCATTGGGACTGACATGTACCCAATAGGGTATTGCAAAAATGACAGTGTGACTTCTGAGATTCCTTTATAAAAGACATTGCAGCTTCTGCCTTATTCTCTTTTGGATCACTTGCTCTAGGCTAGTGGAAGCCAGCTGCTCTGTTGTAAGCACACTCAAGCAGCCCTGTGGAGGATTATAGGTGGTGAGGAACTGAGGCTTCCTGCCAACAGCCAGAACCAATTGCCGGCAATGCTGCGGTGCTGGTCAAGCCTTCAAGTGATCACAGCTCCCTTAGACTACAACCTTATGAGAAAGCTTAAGCTGGAGCCACCCAGAAAAGTCACTCCTGAATTACTGACACAGAAACTGTGAGATAATAAATGCTTATTGTTGTTTTAAGCCACTGCGTTTTGAGGTGATTTGTTTACACAACAATAGAGGAGAGCAACAAAACAGAAGGAGTCTTGAGCCTCTGAAACTGTGGAGGGCCTTAGCAACCCTCACATTTATCTCTGACGTTTTTTGAACAGATATAAACTTGTCTTATTTTCACAGCTGTTATCTTGAGTTTTCTGTCATTCCTATTCCTAGTTTTATTTTGGAATCACTCATTCAGAGACTCTTTTAAGAATTGTTAACTGAAAGTGTCTTAGGAGGCCATCCTTGTCATTCCTGCTGCTGGTGGCATGTTGAGGCCTAAATCTTCCCAAGATGATAGGTAGTTAATGTCTAAAAATGTCTATGAAAGAAATTTTATAATGTGAAGCACTGGCCAAGGATGAGGAGACCCTGGCTCCACTCCCTCCTGAGAGCTCTCACTTATTTAACATTTTGGTGACCTTACCTGGCACAGAAAGACACTGTCTTTATATGGGATATCTATGAGGCTCAAAAATATGTGTAAATAAGCAATTTGGGGAGTGCCAAGCTGCTCTACTGACTGAAGAAAGCACTCTTGCTGCGGGTCTGGCTGTTTCTGGATGGAGCCAGACTGCCTCAGAATTTACAGGTGTTCCTTTCATGGACCAGCTTCAGGTGTCCATCTCTGTGACCTACTGAACAAATCCTCACCAGTGATGAGACACCCTGCTCATATCCACTCAGTCATGGCAGTTGACAGGGCAGAGTGATGGCAGCCCTGTTAGCCTAGTTTTTAACTAAAACACTTCTTCCCATTGCCCTGGTTGCAAGCCAGTGGTCAGCCCTCTGACACTCCCTCACCACCCCGGCTCCTGCTTCGTTAGAGATCACAGTTCCCAAGTGACTAAGCACCCAACATGATTCCTGACCCCCAGCATCACAGTTCCCAGACCTGCTTAAGACTCCTCACCTTCTCCCATTGGCTCTTGCCACATTGTGAGATACCTTCTCTCTGAAATCTTAGCTTCCTCCACCAGAGGCCTTCATCTCCGGCTTTCTAGACTTTTCCAGTCTGCTCTCCACTCCTGCTCTGGCACTTTAACAAAGGCCTTCTGTCTCAAGGGACTTCAGACCTGGCTGGAGAATCTACTGAACAACCAATTTCTTAAACCTTATATTAGTTAAGGTAATGCTTAGATGCTGATTTCTTGTTCACCTCACATAGGTGTTTCTAATTGGTGGTGTCTGTCCTCCAAGTGATGATTCAGGGACCAAGATCCTTCCACCTTGTGGCTCTGCTGTTTCCAACATGTGATTTCCAAGGGGACCTCAAACTAAAAGCAGAAAAGAAGGGTAGAGAAGGCACATCTGCTTCTTAACTATTTGGGGCTGGAAAATACACTGATCAACAACCCATCACAGATGTCATCCCTGATCAACATCCCACTGGCAAGAATGTGTCACTTGACTCCTCTCAGATGTAGCAGATGTGAGGCAAGCAGTGTATGCTGGGAAATGTAACCCTTGCTGGGAAGCCCCTTTCTAGCTTCAGCTCTGTTCTATGGAAGGACTGGTTATATAGGACAAGGGATATATATAAGGACAAGGGATATACTGTTTTGTTTTGTTTTTTTTTTTGGTGAACAGTTAGCTGTCTTGGCTACACACTCAGAAGGAAGTAAATCTTCTTCCACAACTGTTTTGCAAGACTGCAGCCCAGGCACTACAGGCTGACCTACCTTCCTGGTTTCCATTTCCTGGAAAAAACCCAAGGAGGATAGATCAACATCCATGCAGATTTATGACCTCCAAAGCCAACAGGGCCCCTGTACTGCTAGGCCTGGGTCAGATTCTCTGCTATTTCCCCCAACAGGTGTTCCAAACATCCTCTCCTTGCCCTCAGCCCCTCCCCAACCTGTATTCTCACAAGCGCGAATTTTAGGGCTGAAGGCATGATGCCTCTCTACTCCTTCCCCTGCTCTCTCCTCCCCAGCCACACTCATATAAATTTGTTTGTGTCCACATTCCCTCCAGCTTCACGGTCCGACCTGCTCCTTAGGTTCCAGACCTCTGTGTGTCCATCTGCCTTTGGATGCCCCTACCCACATGCACATAGGTCCTTCATACTCACCACATCTCAAACTGAACTCACCAATGTCCAGCTTCTCCCCCTCCCCCAAACCTGCCTCTCCTTCTGTGGTTTCTTTCTTCTGAGATGGCGACACCCTAACCACGCAGTTGTCCTTGCTGAAAACACAGTCATCATTGTCTCATTTCTCAGGTTAAATCCTGGCCAAAACATTTCTTGAATCAGTTCCCTCCGCCTGTCTCCTCAGTTCAGGTCATCGCTTCTGCTCAGTGCCTGGAGCCACTGCCAAACAGGTATCTATCCTCTAGTCTGTTTCCCTCCAGCCACTCTCCACGGCAGCCAGAGCGACAGTTCTACAGCACAGATCTGCCCACAGCACACCTCCCAAAGCACTCTGCACAGAGGGGCTGACTCCTCCTATCCTGGGAGCACTGTGGCTCACTTCCTACCACATGACTAGCCTTGGCAGTACACTCACACTCATGTCTGCCACTGGACCTCCACGGGGCCCTGGGAGAAGGCCAGAAAGAAGCATGGCCTCCCACTTTTAAGATAAGAAAACCTGTTCATAGGAAATGAGGTGATTGCCCAAGGGTATTTGTTCTTTTCTACTGTGAGGCAGGTATTTGTTCTTTTCTACCATGTCATAGACCCACTCTGCTGATATAATGCCCTGTGGTGCCAACACAGACCCTAGACTCTGTGAAAAACTGCCTCAGACACCCCCCCAGCCCCTTTGGTCATCATATATCTTGGATGTCAGCTATTCCCTTGGGTAAGGAATTATTGGAACAGACACCCACCCAAGCTGACTCCAGCATAAAGAGGACTCTCACAGAATCCAAATGCACAGAGTCACTCAGGAACTGGAAGCTCATTAGACAACCATTCCATCTTTAGTGCTGGACTACAGGCCCTTTCTCCCTGCATTTCTAATCTCTTCCCTTTTTCACAAAACCCTTAACCATCTTTTACAAGACCCAACATGATCACTGGTTCTGAGTCAGCCTGACTCACAACTCCAGGGCCCACTCCAAAGAAGCAGTGTCAGGGCAGTGGGAGCACTTGGCTGGCCCAGGCTGGGTGCTTGTTGGTCCTCTCAGGCTAGGTTTTCTGCCCTGACCCATCATCTGGGACACGTACAACATGTCAGCTGGTACAAACAGGGCAATAGGGGTTGTTGGGGAATTCCAAGAAAGGATGTAGGGAGGGAGCCAATTACAAGTGTAGAGAAAACTGTGAAAGATGTTCAGGTGTCCTGAAACTTACCCACCTAGGTTCTTTCTGCTTTTTGTTGTCTTTGGCTAGACATTTCTCAGCTCTAAAGATGGAAGTGAAGTTGTAAAACCTTGATAGTAATGCAAATAATTCCTGTTCACAGTAATACAAATTGTGTCTAGTGGAAGACAGTCGTGCATACTGGCCGATTTTGCATCCATTTCTGAAGTGATTTCAGCATTCCTTATCTGACTATCATGTGTGATACTGTGAGTTCTCCTTTGAATTGATTGTAATGTTTTAGTGGTTCTCTCATTAATTAATGAGTTAACCTAAATCTTTGACATGTTAATTTTATATCATGGGACAGACATGATTATATCCTCTTTTAAAGTTTATCATTAAATACAAAGTTTGTATGATCACATACTCACTTTAGAAATATTAATGATTAGAGAAAAAAATTTAGGATACACAAGAAACTGTTAGAGTTCACCTGTGGGGAAAATGCAGGGTAGAAGCACTTAACTTTTCATTTTATATTTTTTTGAACTATTTTAATTTTTAAACTGTGTTATAAGAATTTCACTGGATGCCGCCTTGGCCAGGCAAAGGTTTAAGGGTCATCTGTTTTCTTTTTTTAAACTTTTCCCTATTAAAAAAAACAACATTAAGTTTATAGTTATTTGTTAAGCTTATATATGGTTGTTTGGACTCTGCTGATTGTATATTTTTTAATTTAAAAATTGGATACTTGTTGGGACTTCCCCGGTGGTCCAGTGGCTAAGCCTCTGTGCTTCCAAATGCAGGGGCCCCAGGTTCGATCCCTGATGGGGGACCTAGATCCCACAAGCCACAGATATGAAAAAAACAAGAGTCTGCATGCCACAATTCGGCACAGCCAAGAAAAAAAAATCTGATACTTTAAAATTTAAAGGGAAAAGCAAATCAAATAAGAAAAACTACATCTTGGCATATTGCTCCAAGCCAGCCCTGGGCAGCCAGTGGTGGTTATGATGTACTGCCTGTCTTCAGAGAAGAGGATAAGGTTCAGGCTACACCCACAGGTCAAAGGGCTCCAGGCACCCTCCCTTCACACACATTCTGTGTCAGGGCTATTCAGGAGAGGGACCTTCCTTGTTGTTCAATACTTGTCGCAAACCCTCCCTCTTGCTCTCTTGGCAGCCCAAGGCAAGGAACACTGATGGAAGATCATGCCAGAATGGGAACATTCCTTCTCCCTCCCTTTCCTCCCCTGACAACTGAGAGGCATCCCGCCCTCCCTGGCTGGCCACTGGAAGGAAAGAATCACTGCCAAACCACTGCTTGCACAACAATGTGCTTCTGAGTAGGGTACATACAATTTTTGTCAGTTGAATCCTGTGTTTCTCCTGACTTACATGATGGTCCAGATATACTCTGGCTTCCATGCTCAAGGGAGGCTCACGCACTAGCAATGGCTTCACATCCTTTTGTCTTCATTAACCAACCTATAAACTGGCATTTCAGTTCATGAGGATAGCACCTTCCTTCCAGGAATTTCTCCAGGCTTGGATGTTTGTCTCTGCTGCTCTCTTAGTGTGTGTGTGTGGTGAAGGAGGCAATACCCACAGGCAGTGGGACCATCTCTAAGCCCCTGACCTGTGGCATGAGTGTGTGCCATCCCTTGCATTTGGCACATCTGACACAAGTGCTTTGCTACTGAACTCTGGTCTAGGAAAACTGAGGAAGAAGGCAGACAGGAGCCCAGTCCTCCTCTCACTTGCTGTACACTCACAGCTGGCCTGACCAGAGCTGACTCTTCCCATACTACCTACTAAGCACAGCATCATGGTCACCCCTGAACCCTGGGGCTGCTGCTCCAGGCACTCCAGAACACCCTCCACTACCACAGGGAGGGAGAGTTTCACTCCTAGTGCCACTACTTGGGATGTTTGAGCTCAGATACCCAATGTTGTGTGACTACATCACTCTCTCCCTTCAGCCCTCAGTGGCTCTCCATTGCCTGCAGGATCAAGTCCAAGCTCCATGGCCTGGTCTTCAAGTCCCTAGATTTGCAATCTGGACCCAGGTATACCTCTGGCACTATCTCCCGACACCACATACCCCCGTCTAACCACTCATTCAGCCCAGGCACACTGGAGTCCAACTTATGCATAAGTCTAAAGGCTGTTTTCCAAACTTCAAAGCTGCCCCAAATGCCTCATTTCAATGACAGCCTCTCTCTTATTAACTGATGTCATCAGAATTATACTATACAGATGCAGATGCAGGCTTGCCAATGCCTGTTCTAATACGAGGCCTTACCCTGGTGCTCAGACCACCCTTGAGGCTGCACCTGGCTGAACATCACACAGACCACTCTCTAGAATGGCTCTCTCCACGTGAGCAGCTGCAGATTCCTGCCACCTCCCCAGAGCTCACTGCTGTGGAGCAGAGGCAGTTGTATTAGGACATATCACAGCATCTTGCTGCCAAAGTGACAACTACAATTATGTTTTGGCCGACAGCTAGAGATGAGAGAATGTATGGCCAAGGCCTCATGGGCCTTCATGACTCAGCAGATTGTGCTGTGTGTCCAACTGATAGGTGAAGTGGGCCCAATCTGCCCACTGCCCAAGCCCTCCCTTTGTAGGCAAACTGCTAGCTACGACCTCGAGTTAATACCTGGGGCCCTCAGGTGACGTCCTTCACTGGGGTGTGACA
>SJXQ01008217.1:224753-453706 GCA_006408695.1 Aepyceros melampus
CCTCCATGAGGAATCTTGGTGCCAAAGGCTGAGGGCAGAGGATGGTGTCAGCGTAGAGGTCCAGATGATGCAGCAAGAACAAGCATGCAGCAGTGGCAGCTCCCACTTACTGAGCCCTTCCGAGTGCCTGGCAATGGGCTGACCACTTTATATATGTTCCTTCTTTGCATCTTCCCCATAACCCAGTGAGGGAGGTTCTGTTATTATCTCCACTTTGCCAGGAAGGAAACTGAGTCTAGAGAGGAATGTGATGGTGGCCACAAAGCTCACACATGTGCAGACAGAATTGGAGCCCAGACAGTCTGGCTCCAGAGCTTGACTGGTTTGTGTTCTCATTATCTTGGTTTGACCCTTTCAATCCAGTCTTGGTTGCAGGAAGTTAAGAGACACCCCCAGCACATTCCTCACAGATTGTGAGTTGAGTTGGGGCCTCCAAGTAGACTTTGACCTGGAAGCCAAAATATTACCAAGGAAAATAACAGCTATTTCAGGTGACAGGTACTGGGCTATGGAATTGGGAGGAGAAAAAAAGCTATCAAGATTTCCTCAAAGTCCATATTTGCATGTTCAGCAGAACAAGCATCACCAGGAAGCTGCTCTGTGGCCAGCGTTGCCCGTGGAGGCAGGGCATGAGCAGGAACGGTCCTTTCTCTCTGACCCGCAGGCCTCCTGTTAGTGCAGGGCTTGCCTCTTACTCAGCCCTGACCTGGGCTCTGGCTGAGGCCCTGGGAGGGGCAGGCTCAGGCTCTTACAGTACTCTGAGGAGCACTGCTGCCCTTTTCAGGCCCCTTGTTGAGGCAGAACCTGCTTGTCTGCACACCCTGCCCAAAGGCATGCAGAGTGGAGGTAGTAGAGTAACAACTCTGTTCTACTTGCTTCCAAAGTGGGCATCTGAAAGGCTGGCGAGGCTGGGACATGGGAGCATTTGTATTTCAAGTGACTGCTGCCCATGAATCACCAATTTCATTCTGTGCTCTCAGCTCTGTGAAGGCATCATTTCCACCCAGCCTCACATGGAGCTGGCGGCCAGAGCCTCTTAGTGGGGCTATAAATAGCAGATCATCAACTCACCTCTTCTGAGCTCATCACAGGCTCCTGGGTTTACTGCGTGTCTTCCTGCTGCCTGCACGTCACCATCACTCAGATTTCCCAGGTGAGGCGTGGCTGAGAGACCCAGGGCATGCTCTGGGGGCTGCAGGGTTTGAATTTTCAGAGCTGTTCAGGGTGACAGCAAGGGCAATGGCAGACTTTTGAAGAGCTGGCATTTAGGGCGTCATAATTATAATCTCGGGTCTCTAAGATCCTCTCCAATTAAACACAGTAGCAAGGGACTGTCATTTCTCCAGAAGTCCTAGAAATAAAAGGCAAAGGACTCACCACACACACACCCAGAGAAAGCCACCCAGAGTGGGTAGCAAGAAATGAGAGGTTTCATGCCTTCCTGTGGACTTGTCTCCTAACACTGAATGAAATACTTTATGGCTCTCCGGCTTCAGAAGTGAGATACACTGAATGAAATATTTTATGGCTCCCTGGCTTCAGAAGTCAGATCACATTTTTTTAGTATTACTCAGAGCTACCATTATGGAGTGCTCCCTGCGTGCCAGGCTCTGTGCCCAGCCTTGGCATGCAGAGTCTCATCAAGTCATCACAACAACCATATTGAGTTAACTGCTAGTGGCATTGGCTTTCTATTGGTGAGGAGGCTGAGGCTCCCAGAGTCTCAGGGACAGGGCTGCTGGATTCCAGAGCCCAGTCTCTGAACCACCACACTTTCTGCCTCCTGCAGAGGAAGACTGTGTGTCTATTTCCATGTTCACGTGTAGCCATGCATGTGTCCATGCACATGTGTGAACAGAAGGATCTGAACTGTAGTCTCCTTTTCCCAGCTTCACATATTCCATGACTAGAGTAGGAGCCAGATGCTCATAGTCATTTTCCCCCAAGTCCCAGGCCTCTTTGGCATCATGAACATCCCGCATCGTCATCTTCTCCTAATTGTGATCTTCTTCTAGGTTCTCCTGCAAGAGGGGCCCAGCCTCCATTTGGCTCTTGAAGCCCAACTTGATGGTATTCCTCATGCCTCCCTCCCCTCAGGCCTTAAACAGTCAGAGGTCAGGTAGGACTCCATCCCTCCCCTTTGCTCTCCCCCTACTTCACACTCTGAGGGCAGCCTCCCTCCAATCTGTGTCCTCTTTCGCCTCCCAGAGTTACAGCCCCATATTTGAGGTCCAGGGCCCTTTATTGGCTTGTTTCAATAGCCTTCCAGCTCAGTGCTGTACTGATGAATGTACTGAGAACACAGATTCTTAGTTCCCTCTCTACACTACCTGAAACAAAATCTGGCAGGGTAGAGGCTAGGGTTCACATTTTTAAAAAGCTCTTCCAGTCATCTATGCAGCCAGGATTAAGAGACCCTTTGTCTAACTAGCCACCTAGACTCCAACCTCTCCCTACTCTAAACCCTCCCACTCACAGCTATAAGCTTAAAGTTCTTTTCTTTTTAAAAGGTGTTTATTTATTTATTTGGCTGGACCTGGTCTCAGCTGAGGCACTGGGATCTTCGTTGCAGCATGTGGGATCTTTCCCTGAAGCACATGGGCTTCTATAGTTGTGGGGTGCATGCTTCTCTCTGGTCATGACATGCAGGCTTAGCTGCCCTTGGTGTGTATCATCTTAGTTCCCTGACCAGGGATTGAATTGGCATCCCCTGAATTAGAAGGTGGATTCTCAAACACTGGACCACTAGGCAAGTCCCATAAGCTTAATTATCTTAAAGCTCAGTTTATCTCATGTCACTTTCCTACTCAAGATTCCTTGGGTGGCTCCCTACTGCCTGTAGGACAGTGCAAAGTCCTTAGTGTGGCCTTCAAAAGCCTCTCCATCCTGTTCTACTCATGTCCTGCTAAACTTTGCCCCGTCCACAGAGTCATCCTTCCCTGTAACACCCTCCTGACCCTGCTCTCTCTCCCTGTCTGGACTTTAAGATGTCAGCTGGCACAGCAGAGCACACTGAAACAGCAGTGATCCTTTCCTAAGACTTTGAGCCCTTCAATAAGAGGAATGAAGAATTATTGCTAAAATGCCCTCTTAATTCAGGAGCCATGCGTGCAGCTTTAAATGAAGAGGGTTTTGTATGGCCAGAAGATGAAAGGAGATCTGCCAGCAGATATAACACAATAGCAGTAATGTATAAACACAAGATAGCAGGAGAGGTGGGGCTCATGATTAATTCAAAGAAGATGGTATTTCAGCATTCTCCCTGGTTTTATTCAAGCCCAAAAGACAGAGCAGGTCTGGTAAGACTGGTGCTAAGGCCATGTTTCAAACTGCCTCTCATGCTTTTCTGTCCCCATTCCTAGACAAAAGCAGAGAAGAACATTTGGATCTTGTTCAAAAGGTCAAAAGTGTCTTACTAACATGATTAAACAATGTGTGTATTTGGACTTTGCTCCATTTCCCACAAAGAAACATCTAGCTCAAAACAAAATAAAGAATGACTATGCTGGGGAATGGGGTGGGATGAATTAGGAGATTGGGATTGACATATATTTACTACTATATACAGTATTTTTTGTATAGCTCAGGAACTTGGTGCTCTGTGGTGACCTAAATGGGAAGAAAATCCAAAAAAGGGATATAGGTATATGCATGGCTAATTCACTTTGCTGTACAGCAGAAACAGACTCAGCAATGTAAAGCAACTATACTCCAATTTTTAAAAAGGTGACTGTGTTGACTGACAGCAGAAATTATTTCAGAACATGGCCTGGAAATTGTTCCCCCCAAGTACTTCAAAGTGAAAAGGGACTCTAAAGAACTTCGGACCAAATGCGACAGAAGAACTTCTCGAGAATCTCTGTCTGCTCCCTCCCAAAGCCCTACTACAAACAACCATAAAGGCATGAAAAGAGTTACACATTGACAAGTCTACACAACCAGGGGTGGACATGGCAGCAGACTGATACCTCACCACATTTCCGAAAGGCAGGAAGCAGTGGTGAGCCACAGGGCAGCACAGGGAGGCCGAAGGCCCAACGCCTACAGAGAGCTTCTGGATGAGGAGTGGGCAGGTTGCTGGGACAGGGAGGGCAGAGCTGCGCACAGGAGGGACTGGTGGAGACGGCATGAGAGCACAAATCCCAGTGGGCAGTGGGGTCACACCTCGCTTGTTCCTGCAGAAAACATGAAGTGCCCACTGGGGAACTTGGGTCAGCTCCTCAGGTGCTGTAGAAGGTGAGTATGGAGTACAAAACCGAAAATATGGGGAATAAATGGAAACTCTGAAACTAAGAGGTAAACTGCCAGCCCCTTTTTCTCACTCTGTTCTAGAAAGCTTGATAAGCAGGCATACTCTAGACTGAAGACTCAAGAACTCTTTTCTGAAGAAAATGAGCATACTCAAGGGAAAGACCTATAGATACATACATGATATGGATACAGACCCCTAGAAGAAGAGCCAGCTCATGACCAGCGACCCTCTACAGGAATGTCTACCGACAGACAAGATCCACCCATGCATGCTGACCACCCAATCATCTGTTCAGCACATAGTTCCTAAATATGATCAGAGAGCCAAGATCCCCAGACATTTAATGAAAGCCTCAGACATAAAAGGTAGGTGTAGGGGAGGGAGGAAGAATGCATATGTTTAGAGAGGAGAAGAAAGCTTTACAAATGCTATGAAATATTCAGGGAGAGAAAATGAGATTTCTATTTCAAGACTCACTTTCATGAAATGTCAAAACACCAGGGATAAAGAAAAGGCTCCAAAAGAACTCAGAAAGGAAATACAGGTCAGTTGAAAGGATCAGGGATGAGAACAACACCAGACTTCTCAGTAGCAACACTGGAAGCTGGCGGATAATGGAGTCACAGATTCAGAATTCTGAATGAGAATTATTTTAGCTTAGAAATCTAAACTCAAACCATTAAGAGAAATGGTAGAACAAAAAATACTTGAAAACATGGAAGATCACAAATCATTTGCCTCTCATGCTCCCTTTCTCAGGAAGCTCTCCAACCAAATAAGAGAAAAATGAAATACTTTATATTCTCTCACCCAAATAAGAGAACAATCCAAGAATGAGCAAGACATACCCAGGAGAGGGCAGAGGCATTCTCAGGATGATGGTGAAGGATATCTGGTGGCAGATGGGCCAGATGGATTACCTAATAGGTATGAATAGGTGGGAAATTATGTTCAGAGGCTATTAGATGGTTGCAAGAATTAGCAATAAGTTTACCAAAAACTGAGTCAATAGAAAAGTCTGAGGCAACTGCTACCTACCGATAACCCCACAACATATAAACTGTAAAAGAAGATGAAGGCAACACAAAACAATCTAAGAGCTATAATAATGTTAACACAGATTATTAATCAATATCTGTGATGTACAGTACTGGGAAGCTGGAGAAAAGGGAAGGGGGATGTAGGTAGAAGAGAGTAAAAGGAATCAATCTTCATATCCCATGATTACAAATAAATGGGTAATGTTTAAAATTGACAAATCAACAAATGAACACTATAAGGTAAGATTTAGAAAGGTTAAACCTGGGAGAAACAGCTGAAAGAGTTTAACTGGGTACCTCTGGGCATCAAGCAGGGAGTTAGGGTTGGGTGGGATAGGAGGCTACTATTTTTCACCATGTGCCTTTTAGTTATATTTTAATTTGGGGGGGTGTATGTGTTATTTTTATGAAAATAAAAAAAATTACCTAGAGGGGTGGGATGGGGAGAGTGGTGGGAAGGAGGCTCAAGAGAGAGGGAATAAGGACATATGTATACCCATGGCTGATTCAAGTTGATGCTTGGCAGAAACCAACATAATACTATAAAGCAATTATCCTTCAATTAAAAATAAATAAATTTTTAAAATTAAGAAAAATCATTAGAAAATATTTTAAATTTAAATATTTAAAACTCACCCAAGGGCCACATGACTTGAAAAGGTCAGTTTATATTCCAATCCCAAAGAAGGGAAATGCCAAAGAATGTTCAAACTACTGTTCCTGTAGTATAATTGTGCTCATTTCACATGCTAGCAAGGTAATTTACGCTCAAAATCCTTCAAGCTAGGCTTCAGCAATACATGAACTGAGAACTTCAAATGTACAAGCTCGGTTTAGAAGAAGCAGAGGAATCAGAGGTCAAATTGACAACATTCACTAGATCACAGAGAAAGCAAGGGAATTCCAGAAGAATATCTACTTCTGCTTCATTGACAACACTAAAGCCTTTGACTGTGTGGATCACGACAAACTGTGGAAAATTCTTAAAGAGATGGGAATACCAGACTACCTCACCTGTCTGCTGAGAAACCTGTATGCAGGTCATGAAGTAACTGTTAGAATTGGACATGGAAAAATGACTGGTTCAAAATTAGGAAAGGAGTATGACAGGCTGTATATTGTCACCCTGCTTATTTAATTTATATGCATAGTACATCATGAGAAATGCCAGGCTGGATGAATCACAAGCTGGAATCAAGATTGCTGGGAGAAATATCAACAATCTCAGATATGCAGACGATATCACGCTAATGACAGAAAGTGAAAATGAACTAAAAGCTTCTTGATAAAGGTGAAAAAGAACGGTGAAAAAGCTGGCTTGAAACTCAACATTCAAAAACTAAGATCATGGCATGCAGTCCCATCACTTCATGGCAAATAGAAGGGAAAAATGTGGAAGCAGTGACAGATTTTATTTTCTTGGGCTTCAAAATCACTGCAGATGGTGACTGTAGCCATGAAATTAAAAGACACTTCCTTGGAAGAAAAGCTATGACAAACTTAGGCAACATATTAAAAAGCAGAGATATCACTTTGCCGACATAGATCCATATAGTACAAGCTATAGTTTTTCCAATAATCATGTATGGATGTGACAGTTGAACCATAAAGAAGGCTGAGCGCTGAAGAATTGATACTTTTGAACTGTGGTATTAGAGAAGACCCTTGAGAGTTCCTTGGACAGCAAGGAGATCAAACTAGTCAATCTTAAAGGAAATCAACCCTGAATATTCATTGAAAGGACTGATGCTGAGGCTGAAGCTCCAATAATTTGGCCACCTGATGGGAAGAGCTGACTCACTACAAAAGATCCTGATGCTGAGGAAGACTGAAAGCAAAAAGAGAAGGCAGCAGCAGAGGATGAGATGATTAGATAGCACCACTGACTTAATGGACATGAATTTGAGCAAATTTTGGGAGACAGTGAAGCCTGGTGTGCTGCAGTTTATGGGGTTGCATAGAGTTGGACACAACTTAGCAACTGAAGAACAACAAAATTTTAAATTGACAAACTATTTTTTTAAGTGTTAAATTTTCATTAATTATACCTCTGTGATTTGTTTCTGTTCTATTGATCTTCCTGACCATTCATTTATTCATCATTCATTTTTCCTTTCAAAGTCTTAAATATTGATTGGAAAAATGCAGTAGGTTGCTAGAGAGAACACATTTGGGATCTATTAATACTAAAAAAACACAAAAAAACGGAGAAGGCAATGGCACCCCACTCCAGTACTCTTGCCTGGAAAATCCCATGGACGGAGGAGCCTGGTGGGCTGCAGTCCATGGGGTCGCTAAGAGTCAGACATGACTGAGCGACTTCACTTTCACTTTTCACTTTCCTACATTGGAGAAGGAAATGGCAACCTGCTCCAGTGTTCTTGCCTGGAGAACCGTAGGGACGGGGGAACCTGCTGGGCTGCCGTCTATGGGGTCGCACAGAGTCGGACACGACTGAAGTGACTTAGCAGCAGCAGCAGCAGCAATACTAAAAAATTATTTATCTGAAATCCAAATTTAACCAAGCTTTGGAATTTCTCTGTGTGTGCTAAATCTGGCACTTAAAATGTGATTCTTCCATGAGCCCCACAAGTTAATACTGTGGCTAAAGATAGGGCGGAACCAGAAAGTTTGCACTTAATAGTCACAGTGTGGGAGAGGACACAGCATGTGACAAAACTTCCTGGTTAGATGCTGAAAAGCAACCTGGTATCTAGGTATGACATGGTACCAACCAGTCCTTGGCCAGTCTTGGTGAGTCCAAAAGTATTATAAAGTGCAGTTCTTGCCCTGTGACTGGCAGCTGTGTCCACCCCAGGGCCCAGCGCTTGGCAACCTGCCTCTATCTGTCCCTCAGGACAGAAGAGATGAGCCCAGGGCTCTTGTATTCATCACCATTCCTTTGTTGCATTTTCTTTCTTGAAAAGAGACAGAGCAAGATAAAAAACAAATTTATTTTAGCTAAATTCAGGAGTGAAACCACATCCATATCATCCCTTCTTGCCTTTTTTTTTTTTAATGAAAAACCAAAATTGCTAGTTGGTTTTTTTTTTTTTTTTGCTTCTGTCAGGCCAAGTGGCTTACAGGATCTTAGTTCCCCAACCAGAGACTGAACTCAGGCCCAACAGTGAAAGTGCTGAGTCCTAATCAATGGACCACCAGGGAATTTCCCATCTTGCTTTTTATTGAAAAACTTCTCCTTTTTCATTGAAGTACAGTTTTTTACATAATGAATGACCTCACTCTCCCAGCTTTATTTATTTACTTTTGGTTGTACTGGGTCTTTGTTGCTGCATGTGAACTTTTCCCTAATTGTGGCAAGTGAGGGCTACTCTTTGTTGTGGTGGGAGAATTCTCACTGTGGTGGCTTCTTTTGTTGTGGAGCACAGGCTCCAGGGTATGCAGGCTTCAGCAGTTGTGGTGTTTGGGCTCAGCAGTTGTGGCACGTGGGCTTAGCTGCCCTGCAGCATGTGGGATCTTCCTGGACCAGGGATCAAACCTGTGTCCCCTGCATTGGTAGGCAGATTCCTCACCACTGGACTACTAGGGAGGTCCCTGAAGTATACCTGATTTACCATGTTGTGTTAGTTTCAGGTGTACAGCAAAGTGATTCAGTTATGGGTTATTATAAGGTGTTGTGGTGGTGGTGGTTTAGTCACTAAGTCATGTCTAACTCTTGCGACCCCATGGACAGAGGAGCCTGGCAGGATACAGTCCATGGGATTCTCCAGGCAAGAATACTGGAGTGGGTTGCCATTTCCTTCTCCATTGTAAGTTATAGGTCCTTGTTTTCTATTATTTATTATTATAAAATATAGTCTATTATTTATCAATTTAATATATAGTAGTGTGTATCTGTTAATCCCAAACTCCTAATTTATCCCTTCCTCTCCCCTTCCCCCTTTGGTAACCATAAATTTGTTTTCTATATCTGTGAGTCTGCTGCTGTTTTATAAATAAATTCTTTTGTATCATTTTTTTAGATTCCATATATGAGTGATATCATATGGTATCTGTCTTTCTCTGTCTAACTTACTTCACTCAGTATGATAATCTCTAGGTCCATCCGTATTGCTGCAAATGGCATTATTTCATTCTCTTTTATGGCGAGTAATCCTGCATTGTGCCATATACCGTATACTCAGCATTCATCTGTTGATGGACACTCAGGTTGCTTCCATGTCTTAGCTATTGTAAATAATGCTACTATGAACATTGGGATACATATATCTTTTTGAATTAGAGTTTTTGTCTCTTCTGAATATATGCCTAAAAGTGGGACTGCTGGATATATTGCAACTTTATTTTTAGTTTTTTAAGGAATCTCCATGCTGTTCTCCATAGTGGCTCCACCAATTTACATTCCCATCAACAGTGTAGGAGGGTTCCCTTTTCTCCATACCTCCTCTACTTTTTGGTGATGTCCATTCTGACTGGTGTGAGGTGATACCTCACTGTAGTTCTGATTTACATTTCTCTAATAATTAGCAATATGAGGCATCTTTTCAATCAAGGCCTGTTGGCCATCTGAACATCTTCTATGGAGAAATGTCTATTTAAGTCTTCAGCCCAATTTTTGATGGGTTGTTTGGAAAAACTACCTCTTTCAGCAAATTTCTTACACAAAAACTGTACTATGTGTTTACTTAAGAGTTTCAGTCTCACGGAGAATTTTGTTCTTGAACTGTGGGGAAATCCTCTACCGCCACTGACCAACAGTAGGAATGTTGGGAAATGGTTCTTTGGGGTTAATAGAATTAATACTAAGGATATGTGAGTTCTCCTGAAAGCTAAAATTATCTCTGGAATATATAAATTCATAATTTAGAAATATACATACATAAATGTATATAGAGAAAGAGTTAACATTCAGATATTTAAAAATGAGGGAGAATGCAAATATAAAGCATTATTGAGTTTTTGCTATTAATTATACCTTATGTGAGTAGATGTCAAAGGGAACCAGGCAGGCAACAGGTTTTAGAACTCCAACTGGGATTAAGATGATCAGCCATAGTGTCCTGTTCTGCAAAATTAACAGGTAACAAGAGAGTTTGCTTTTTAAAAGACATTTTGAGCTCTTCTTATCATATTTTTTTAAATTGTGAAATATTTAATTATGTATCTGGTTCAATCATGAATTTGTTGTAGATGTGCGATGGCTGGAGCTCGGTTCAAGTCAAGGAAGCTTTTATTTTTCAGACATCTTTAATAAAGGTCTTCTATTTAAAGATGAAATATAACTTTATAGAGTTCTCACTCTTTGGCCCTATGCTTGCCTCAAAAAGCAATGAAGAATGAGCCATCTTTTACAAAACAGCCCTTCAAAGACAGGAAGACAGTCCTACGGCCTCTCCAACGGTGTCCTTTGCTCCCATGTAACCTGGTCTCCGACTTCCCTCCTCCACCTCCTTCCATGTGAACACTTCAGTTCATCAGTGCTATGCTTAATATGAAGCAAACTAAACTCCTGGTATGCCCTGAGGTGTACAAAATAGCGAGGAACTATAACTTTCTGTGTATCTGGGAGCTGAACATCCATTCAGTTAAAGCAGCCACTCAACTGCTGTTTTAAGAATACCAATTTTAACATTTCTAGCAGAGAGAAGACTAATTCAACAGAAAAAAAAGTTAAGCTTACATTTAAAACAGGTTAAAGCATTCATGATTTTGATCTTTAAAAAACCCACCATCTTATATGAATATAAATAATGGATTAACGAACTTTTGCACAACAGAAGCTAACCTGATTTTAATCTTTACTACCTTTGCAGTAAGGAGCAGAGTAACTTCCTGCAGTAGGAAGCCTTTGGGGAATGTAATTTTCACTGCCTTGTGATGTTAATTTGAGATAATTATCATAAGCGGACTAAAAAAAGTTGTGCATATTATTTGTCTCTCTGAGAGCCTTCTGCTGTTGGCTAGGCAGGATACCAAAGAAGCCCTGGGAGAGGAATATTTAGAATTTAGATATTTCTTTAATAGCCGTGGATCCCAGAGTTTCAAAACTTTTAATGTTTCCCAGCTTCGGCTGGGAAAGCCATTCTCTACAAAGGCTTGAGAGGCCAGATCCAAGAGCTCTCTCCACTCAGTATTTTTAATACACCCCCATTGTCAACTTTTCCAAAGCAGGACGGGACCATTTGGCTATTTTGGAATAGTTTTGTCACGTACGGAGGGAAACTACGATTTCTTTTCATTTGATACCTCCAGGACCATTATGAATTTAGGTTATTTGCTGAGAAAAAGGAAGCCCTGGAGTCCCTGCTTCAGTGCTCTCATCTGACTGCCCTCTAGGAGGCCTTGAGCCATTTCCAGGAGCATTTTCACCTGTTGGACTGGCCTCCCTTTTCAAGACAAATCATAACAGAAGAGTGCTGGAAGGTAAATAAGGACTAGCTGATTTTCCAGTCTCAGGCCTCCATGCCATGGCCTTTAGGCAGGGGGATCTTCTACAGAGCACCAGCCACAAAATGGGAGCCCGAACAAGGAGAAGGGAGGTTTTGATCAATAGAGTCTGGAAACATTAGAATGTGCCGAGCAGTGATTGCAGAAACTGTTCGCCAGCTTTAAATAGGAGGCCTGTGGCTGGTAGATATGGAAACTCAGGTGCAAACTTTCTAGGGGATACTTTGGCGTAGTAAAAGTGTGAATGCCCTTCTGAACCAGGAATTTCACTTTTAGGAGTTTGTCAGAAGGAAAAAAAAACCTGATGTCCACAGAGGTTTAGCTGAAAGAATGTCTTAGTGGAAATAATATTTTTTATTATAATTTCAAAATAGGAGAATGTTCCATTTCTGAAGGAACAGTTTAGTTCTGAATTGTCTCATACATAACAAGGACAACAGCAAACCTGTCAACTACGTAATTGTGCAGCAAGGAGAAAAATGCAACCTCCGAAGTGTTTTTAAAGAACTGCAGGGCTGAAAACGAGCAGGAAGCCTGGTGAAAACCTTGAGTAAAGAGGGGATGTATAGCCTCAGAGAGCTCAGAAATCTCAGCAATGATTCCCTTCTGGAAGGAGAGGACCCTACTATGAAAGGGAACTATGAAAACAAGGTCTAAATTGAACAAAGCAGAATTGCTGCGGACACTGAAAAATCTTGGAAAGCACTGTTAAAAAAAAAAAACAAAACACGAACTTTAAAACGTGGGTCTAATTTTCCTAGAGACAAAGGCTGTAAAGAAATCTGAGAAACAGAAACTCTCCGGACCAAGCTCTGAAATCCAGGGGACAGGTGACTTCTCAAGGGGTCCATATCAGAAGTTCATCACTGTGGCAACAAAGAGCTCCCCCAACCCCACATTCCAACCACTTCTCCAGGGCAACAAGCATTACTGCAAACTGGACCCAAACCTGCAAGACCCTTGAAGGAAGGAAAGTATGGGCCAAGAGTTCTGTCCAGCCAAACTGATCTTCAAGTACACAGCCTGCAGACAAACATTTAAAAATCTGTAAGAAATTAGAGAATACTGTTCTCATGAGCCTTTTCAGAGGAACCCGCTAGAACCATAGGACAGCAGTTGCAGCACCCCTGAGCAAGCCTGAGGAAATCAGGATACAAGGACCTTCCTTGAGCATTGGCTGTATTAAACTGTAGAAATAAAACGAATACAGAGATTAGGGTGACAGATCAGAATGCAGATGTTACATGCCTTACTTAATATTGTAGACATTTCTCATTATTAATAAAAAATGGAAGAAAGAGAAAATAGGAGTAAGAATAAGTTTACGGATCACCTCAAATTATTTGGTTAGTATTTAAAGCTTCCAAATCAAGTAGAAGCTTAATCATATTCAACATAAACACTAATTCTATTGACTGAATGGCAGAGGAGGTGTGAGGCAGAAAGGGTGAAATTAAAAGGTAATTTTATTGTTGCTCATAGTAGAGAATCAAAATACAGTCCCCAGAAAGAGTAGATCCAGGGTATTTTACAAAGGTAACTTTTAGAGCAAAAATACAAACCTTTCTAAGTATCAAAACTACATTAAGAGAAAGGGCAAATACAAAAGTAAATAATGAAAAGTAATATGACAGAATTGAAACCAAATATATCTGTCAATTCAATAAAAATGAGTGGGTTTAACTCATCTATTTTTAGAATGGTTTTCAAAATAGATTGCAAAGCCTAATCCAACTCTCGGTTATATACATCTACGACAAAATGACTCAGAAAGGTTAAAATGAAAGGATGGGCAAAGAAAAGCATACCAGAAAAATATAAACATAAAAATCTTAATATCTGACAACACAAAATTCAGGACAAAAAGCTTCAAAGAAGATAAAGAGAAGTACATTTAAATGCCAAAGGCTACAAAATTCATTATGAACATTTAAACCATGAATATGTACCAAATAACACAGCAGGAACTTTCACATAATACAATATAGAGATGCAAGGACATCTAGACAAAGACACCTTGTGGCAGGGCCAAGCTGTAAGCCCAGGTAAGAACACAGGATTGGAGATGTATGAAACACAGCCAATACTCAATGCATAATCATTTGGTCTATTACACACAATTAACACACAACACAGTTTAGTCAAAGTAGTGAAAATAGAAAAGGGTAATGAACCACTCCAAGGGGAAGTCCCCAGAAGGAGGCATCTCAGCAGTGGTCCCCATGAAATTAAAAGGCGCTTACTCCTTGGAAGAAAAGTTATGACCAACCTAGACAGTATATTCAAAAGCAGAGACATTACTTTGCTGACTAAGGTCCGTCTAGTCAAGGCTATGGTTTTTCCTGTGGTCATGTATGGATGTGAGAGTTGGACTGTGAAGAAGGCTGAGCGCAGAAGAATTGATGCCTTTGAATTGTGGTGTTGGAGAAGACTCTTGAGAGTCCCTTGGACTGCAAGGAGATCCAACCAGTCCATT
Source organism: Aepyceros melampus (assembly GCA_006408695.1). Classification (NCBI taxonomy): domain Eukaryota; kingdom Metazoa; phylum Chordata; class Mammalia; order Artiodactyla; family Bovidae; genus Aepyceros; species Aepyceros melampus. The sequence goes on from SJXQ01008217.1 coordinate 238,930, forward strand.
CTGAAGGAGATCAACCCTGGGATTTCTTTGGAAGGAATGATGCTAAAACTGAAGCTCCAGTACTTTGGCCACCTTATGCGAAGAGTTGACTCATTGGAAAAGACCCTAATGCTGGGAGGGATTGGGGGCAGGAGGAGAAGGGGACAACCGAGGATGAGATGGCTGGATGGCATCACGGACTCAATGGACGTGAGTCTGAGTGAACTCCCGGAGTTGGTGATGGACAGGGAGGCCTGGCGTGCTGCGATTCATGGGGTCGCAAAGAGTCAGACACGACTGAGCAACTGAACTGAAACAGGTCTCACAACAAGCCTGAGTGAGCAATCACCCTCTATTCCAACAGTCTGGCAGTTTTTGGTATAGAACAGTTTCAGCAGACTGGAATCCGGTCCTCCAGCAAAGAGCTTTCAAGTCATCTGACTCAATGACCTTTAAAAAAAAAAATTATTTGGCTACGTTAGGTCTTAAGTTGTGGCACACGGAATCTTTCACTATGGTGCACAGACTCTCTAGTTGTGGTGTGCGAGCTTAGCTGCTCCACAGCATATGTGATCTCAGTTCTCTGACCAGGATCAGACCTGCGTCCCCTGCTTAGACCATCTATGGTCTCATTTTAAGGAGTCCACCAGTAGGGTATAATGATTACACCACAGAGAGTCTTGTCTCTATCCAATGTTCTTTCTGTTCCAATGAAGTCTTTCTGCAGATTACCAAACAAAATTATCTAAAGTAACACTCTTAATTTCTAACACTAAGACTCACAATTTTATATCAGACATTTCAAACCAATACGGAAGTTCACATTGGCCACTGTGACTCCATTTTGAACTACTTAAAATAGCTCAAATTCTATCAGCAGTAAAAGAACTGAATAGAAGTATTCTAGAGTATTTTCTAAAGTATATTCTAGAATTCTCTTAAAAGAATCGGTGAAGAGTATTCTAAAAAACAATCTTCAGAGGAGGAGAGAGGAGAGGCAGAAAGAGTCAGAAGAGGAGGAAAGAGAAGAAAGAAAAGGAAAAAACAAGAGAAGAGAAAAAAAAATTTTTAATGAAGATGTAGTGGTTTAAAATTCATTCACAAATTCTGACACTCTAAACGGTCGAGCCTAAAATATCTTGCCCTCAAATATGTAGTGGACTTAATAATTTACTTCTAAGTTAGAGTGGTGGTGTGGACCCTCTGAGTCCCTGTCATATAGTGCAGCTCTCCCTTACTCCTCCTTGGTTTGCTGATGCTGAAGGAAGGCCTCCCCCATGTGAGGGCACACAGGCAGCCCTGCAAAGAGTCCGTGTCGGGAGATACGGAGCCCTGAGAAAAACAGCCATGTGCCTGAGCCATCCCCATCCTAGAGGCGGCTCCAGTGCTCCTACCTAAGCCTTCACATAACTAAGCACTAACCCGCAAATGTACTGAAACCGCATCAGAGACCCTGAGCCAGAACCACCTAGTTAAACTATGCCAGTTAAACTATTCTGTGAATTCCTGATTCACAGAAACCGTGAGATAATAAATAGTTACTGTTCTAAATCACTAAGTTTTGGGGTAGTTTATATCCACCCAAACAACGAACATAGAAGGAAAATAAAAATTTTACATTTGACAAAAAGTGAGCTGCCACTAACAGACTAAAGGAAATGTTAACAAATTTTTCAGGTAAAAGAAAAGTAAAAAAGATGGAAAGTAAGAAGCAAAGAATGAATGAAGAATAACAAATAAAGTGGCAAATATGTGTTTAATGTTTCAACAGATTTTAAAATATACCATAACAATAAGACCTAAATAAATGGAGATATACCATGTTTATGAATTGGAAGCCTTGATATTGTTAAGAAGTTAATTCTCCCCCATTGATCCATAGATTCAATGCAATCCCAATTAAAATCCTAGCAGCTTTGCTTTTCTAAAAATTGAGAAACTGATGCTAAAATTTGTATTGAAAAGCAATAGACTAAAATAGCCAAAACCATTTTGTGAAAGAACACAGCTGAATAACTCAAATGACATGATCTAAAGACTTACCATAAAGTTACAGCAGGAGTTGATGAAAAATGATTTTCATGTTTTTAAACAATTGAGAAAAGAAACAAAGACAAGTATCTAACAGGAATTATATAATAGCCACCCTTTACAGAATAATCTTGCTCTTTGAGCTACAGTAATCAAGACACTATCGTATTGGTAAAAAGATATACACATAGATCAGTGGAGCAGAATAGACTCCAGAAATAGATTCACACATAGATGGTCAATTAATTCTTGACAAAGATATTAAAGTACAATAATTGAATGGAAAAAAGATAGTCTTTTTCAACAAACTGAACTGGCCCAATTAGACGACCAGATGCAAAAAAAGAAAAAGAAAAAACAACCTATGCTGGGAAACAATTTTCCATGGGTGTCTTATGTATCTGACATCTTTTTAAGAGTTAAGACACTAATTGCCCTTTTGTTCCAGATTGTCAAGGATATTTGTCCATGAAGCAGTCTAGGGATAGTGTCTATCTTCAAAATAAAGGGTCAGTTTGTTTAATGTACTCCTCTGGGGCAAAGGTTGAGCAGGTTTGCTTGCAGCTTTTTATGAAAGATTGTGTGTGCGGCGCTCAGTCATGTCTGACTCTTTATGACCCCATGGACTGTAGCCCACCGGGCTCCTCTGTCCATGGGGATTCTCCAGGCAAGAATACTTGAGCAGGTTGCCATTTCTTCCTCCAAGAGATCTTCCCAACCCAGGAATAGAACCTTTGTCTCTTTTATCTCCTGCATGGCTGGCAGATTCTTTACCACTAGCACCACCTGGGAAGCCCTTATAAAAGATTGATGTTCCCTAAACTTGGGAATCCTCAGCAGTCCTACAAATCCATCTCCTGTACCTGTTTGTAGCTCATCCACAGCTGACCTTTTGTCATAACCCCCGTGGGACTTAAGGGACAAGAGGAACCAATGCAAACATAAAGCTTATGCTGTTTGCTGTACTGTGATCACAGTACAGAATTCTTTGTCTCTGTTTTAGGAGTCTTAAATATTTTGCCAGCAACCACTGAAACTACAACAGGAGAAACTTTTAGCTTGTAAGTGTGGTACATGAATGTTCACAGTAGCATTATTTATACTAGTCAAGGTGTAGAAACAATCCAAATGTCTAGCAACTGATGAAAGGATAAACAAAATGAAGTGTATCCATATGATGGAATGTTCAGTTCAGTTCAGTTCAGTCGCTCAGTCGTGTCCGACTCTTTGCGACCCCATGAATTGCCGCACGCCAGGCCTCCCTGTCCATCACCAACTCCCGGAGTTCACTCAGACTCATGTCCAACAAGTCAGTGATGCCATCCAGCCATCTCATCCTCTGCTGTTCCCTTCTCCTCCTGCTCCCAATCCCTCCCAGCATCAAAGTCTTTTCCAATGAGTCAGCTCTTCTCATGAGGTAGCCAAATACTGGAGTTTCAGCTTCAGCATCATTCCTTCCAAAGAAATCCCAGGGTTGATCTCCTTCAGAATGGACTGGTTGGATCTCCTTGCAGTCCAAGGGACTCTCAAGAGTCTTTTCCAACACCACAGTTCAAAAGCATCAATTCTTCGGCGCTCAGCTTTCTTCACATTCCAACTCTCACATCCATACATGACCACTGGAAAAACCATAGCCTTGACTAGATGGACTCAGCCATAAAAATGGAATGAAATACTAACACATGCTACAACATGGATGAATCTTGAAAACATTATGTAAGTGAAGAGCTAGTCACAAGAGACCACACATTGTATGATTCCACTAATGTTAAATGCCCAGAATAGGAAACCTATAGAGATAAAAAGTAGATTAGTTGTTGCCAGGGGCTTGAGTGAGTGCAAAGCAATTGCTAATGGGTATGGAGTCTCTTTTAGGGGTGATAAAAATGTTTTATATTTAATTTGTGTTGATGGTTGCACAAATCTGTGAATCTATTGAAACCACTAAATTCATCCATTTAAAATACTCAATGGTACCCACTCCAGTATTCTTGCCTGGAGAATTCCATGAAGAGAGGAGATGGGTAGGCTATGGTCCATGGATTGCAAAGAGTTGGACACAATTGAACAACTTTCACACACACACAACGATGTTTTAAAAAGAAGATAAGGCAGGAAAGCTGTACTTGTCTATATTAAGTACTTCACTTTAAGAAAATCTGAATCACAGAAACGAGTTAGAAACAATAACCTGGGCAGTGACTGGACTTGCCACAGGGCCCTGTAAAATGTTAATATTAACTAACATTTTTAGGCTACTTTACCTTTTGAAAGAATAATGTTAACAAGATCATAGTATAAAAAGAATACCTATTTGTGTACGTTTGAGTTCTTATGACCTGCATGCATGTATGAATATGTCTATATGTAGGTACACATATGCATATGTCTCATCATTATTAAAGATGATTCTAAATGAGACAGTTGCCAGATGACCTCTTAGCCTTTCACGAGTTAGCTATGTAGCTGCAGTTGTTGGTCACAAAGTCCAGGTTCCTATTTCTGGGTCAACCTCTCCACCATACAATCAGGTGACCAAGAATTTGGTCCCAAGAACCCTCATCAATGTTTTTCAGTTTGGTCAGCTGCAGATGGAATCAATTTCCTGGAGCCTTGACGCAAAATCCAGTTATGGGCCTGGGACTCTGCTATTTTTGGCTATGTCTCACAGCTTTCATAATTTCAGTTTCTTGACCAGGGACTGAACCTGGGCCATGGCAGTGAAAGCTCCAAATCCTAACCACTGGACCACCAGGCAACTCTTAAGGAATCTGTTATTTTAACAAGCTCCTTAGGTGATGTAATCTACACTTAATTTTGGGAACCCCAGCTCTGGGCACCTATTGCTGACTGATGCGGAGAAGCTGAGTCTGTCTGATTTCACAGGTCTGTTCACATTCTTCCCAATAACCAGGGTAAAAGTAGCATGCCTCCCTATTGTTAACCACAATTGATGTCACTGAGCCTGGTACTGGTTTTTTCAGGCACAGTCTACTTGTGAGACTGCCTGATATTTCCATTCCATACCTGTTTTCTGCCTGCTAGAGGCCCTAATGTCTCATCACAAGCTGCAGAAGCAGGAGATGACTCATAGGTTGCTTTGCTCCTAAGCCTCACAATACTGGACTGAAGCCTTGGATCCTGGATTCTAGGCTCAGTTCTGTACTTCACATTTGATGGGGGAAGATGGGGAGGCCTATTAGCTCAATAACTTCCCAAGGTTGATGGAAGTGCAAGTGGTTTCCCAGTTGCTGAATGAGATGTGAAACTCAGCTTTTATGAGCTCGTTTGTCAGTGGGTCTCCCTGACCCTAGAACCGACAGCAGAGTCAGACCAACTCACCTGCTCATTTCCTCCAGACACATCCATTTTGGCTCCTGCCAACATCTTTTGGAAATACCTGGTTAAAATCCTTCAGTGGCTCCCCATTCTTTTTAGGGCCTAGACCACAACTCCTTCCATGATCTACTTCCTTGGTGATCTTTGCATCCTTATCTCCTCCACTGTCCCCCTACTCTATGATTTGTCATACAGATCTTGCAGTTCTCTCACCAGTTCAGGGTCTCCTGCGGTGCCGTACTTTTCTCCATGTAGTTATTGCTATTGCTATTGCTATTGCTAAGTCACTTCAGTCGTGTCCGACTCTGTGTGACCCCATAGATGGCAGCCCACCAGGCTCCTCCATCCATGGGATTTTCCAGGCAAGAACACTGGAGTGGGTTGCCATTTCCTTCTCCAATGCATGAAAGCGAAAGGTGAAAGTGAAGTCGCTCAGTCAAGTCCGACTTAGCGACCCCATGGACTGAAGCCTACCAGGCTCCTCCATCCATGGGATTTTCCAGGCAAGAGTACTGGAGTGGGGTGCCATTGCCTTCTCCGGTCGTTAACTCTTGTAAATTCCTCAGCTCTCCAGTATCATTTCCCTGACCACCAAGTCTGCATCAGGTCTCTTGCTTATCCATGCTCCTGGCACTCTGGGTCTCTCTTTTATTAAACTTTGTCAACGCTCAAAAGTTTCCCTTGAGCAATTATTAAATATTCACTAATAATGTCTATCTCCCCCAGCAGGCTAAAGTTCACTAGAGGAGTGCTCTGAGTTTGCTCTCATACCATCCCAGCACCTAGCAAAGGGTCTGGCAAGCACTCAGCTGGATCGCTAATTGGTTCCATGAAGGCGGGCCGCAAGCTGGGTGGAGTGTCAAGGCCTCTGAGGAACCACACCTGTAATTCCTCGGAACTGTAGGCAACGTTCCCGCGGCCCGGGTGCTCAGGGAATTCCCAGGTCAAGGACACAGTAAAAGCCCTGACTGAGGTCCAGCTGCCGAATGGGAGAGGGCCGTCCTTGCTCTGTGCTTGGGAAGGCCTTCGTTTCCCTACTGATTTCCCACTGGGTCCAGTGAGAACTGCCCCTGAGGCCCTGAGGTAAAGCCACTCCAGAGGCGTCGGCTGCAGGTCTGAGGAGCTGGTTCGGGCTGGGTGAGGCCGCCGCGCCGCCGAGGGCGCTCCAGACCAATCCTCCTGCGCAGTCGCGCGCCGCCGGTGCTCCTCTAGCCGCAGAGAGGTGGCGCAGTGCATGTCGGGAAGGCGGTGGGCGGGTCCGGCCCTTAACGGTGGAGGGCGCCATGGTGGGTGGCGAGGCTGCCGCTGCCGTGGAAGAACTAATCTCGGGTGTGCGGCGAGCGACTGACTTCGCTGAGCAGTTTCGCTCCTACTCGGAGAGCGAGAAGCAATGGAAGGCCCGCATGGAATTCATCCTGCGCCATCTGCCCGACTACCGCGATCCACCCGACGGTGGCGGCCGCCTGGACCAGCTGCTGTCCCTCTCCATGGTCTGGGCCAACCACCTCTTCCTGGGTTGCAGGTGCGGACCCCTGCCGGCTAACTGACCCTGTCCCAACCCGCAGTCCTAACCCCAGGGCTAACCCCTGCCCAAGGCTGACCCCGTCCCCAATCTCCAACTGTCCTAGCCAGGCCTAAGGCAGAGTCCCACCTTAGCCAGTTCTTGAAAAGATACTTAACCTCTCAGAGCTTCGACTTTCTCATCTGGAAAACGAATTGTGATGACTACAGTATTAAAGGGTGAAAAGCACTTAGTACAGGCGGTCATCTAGCAAGAAGAGCCCTATACATGCTAGGCGTTTGTACTATCTTGTAATACAAAATACAAATATTTTTATTACTGTAATTACTTCAAACCATCCTCTTTCTGAGTGCATAATTTTAAGTTCATTAGCTGCTTTCTTCCACATGGCAAACGTGCAGGGACAGAAACTGAGATCCCCAGTTTACATAAGCAACTGAAGAGAGGGAAAGAGACATAACCTAGGACCATGCAGCTTCTGGCAGGATTGGTGGATTTTACCATTTATGGCAGGATGTAGTTTGTGGCCCTTGGCTTTTTCTCTCACATCCTAGTCTGCTGGACCCAGTAGCAAGCAGCACTCTTTGCCTTTCCCTTTTAGGAATAACAAATGCCTTTAAGAACTGTGTTTGAAATGCTTGAAATATGGCACTTACCACGCCATGAAGTGGGTGGCAAATCTTTAGGCTCCATCCTTTTCTTTAGCATTTCTTAAAATTCTATTAGGATAATGAAATGACTTAGTTGACTAGTTCTGGTCTCTGTGCTCCGTATGGCTGTGTGGTCACATGGCCCCTCCAGTCCTAAGCCACTTGGTTTTGCTTTCAGATTTGGGGAGTTATTGGAACAGAATTTGGGGAAGCAGTGCCTGCTGCATCCCTTCTGTTTCTCTGACTTCCAGGTGCCCCTAGTAAATTCTAGTTAACAAGATGCAAGATTAGGCAAAAGTAAGAATATTGGACAAATGAACAGGTAATGTTATTTTCATTAGACCAGTATTCCATATATTAAAAAAAAAAATTGGGCCCTCATACCATATCCAAGAATACGTACTGCCAGATGTACAGTGCCTCTATTTTTGTAAGTCTTGTTTTGTAAATCTTACAACACCTGCTCTGTTGGCATTCCTAGTGCCACTCCTGTAGCCGCATGCGGAAGAACTATTTTCTAACTTGATGTTGCCATCAGTTTCCCCAGTAGTATCAAATTGTTCCTCTGAGAGTTGAGTTTATAGTCCAGCTACCTGCAATTTCTTTTTAGCCCACAGTGACAATAATTCCAGAGTTTTTATCTTACTACTTTTTATTGTGCAGTTACAACAAAGACCTTTTAGACAAGGTGATGGAAATGGCTGATGGAATTGAAGTGGAAGACCTGCCACAGTTTACTACCAGAGGTGAATTAATGAAAAAGGTAAACAGGATTTCCAAGTGCATTTGAAATGGTATAGAGCTAATGGCCCCTGCCTTTATGTATTAGAGTATATTGTTTTCTGAATGCTCTTCTTTACTACCCCAATCTAAGCCCTTTCTAAAGCTTTTCATAACCAGATAACAACTCAGTAGGTAAATTACACATTGTGGGTGGAGTAACACATAAATTCAACCTCTTTAGTTCCTTTAGGAACATTCTGTTTTGAGCTTTTTGCTTGAATTTTAAGAAAATGTTGGTTAGATGCTACAGTTTCCCACATTAAAAAATCTTATTGATAACATTAACTTATCCTTACCGCAGTGGTTGAGGACACCACCAGACTTGTTTGGCCTCTCTGACTTGATGGAAATGTGGATGGTGTGATATCCACACATCATAACTGTTTCCTATTCTGCCAGGCTTGGTCTGATCTGAGGCTGTGAATTTTTCCATAGTGAGCTGTTGCCTGTCAAGCCTTGTATTTGCCTGTAGGGGCAGGGGCCATAGAGTGTGTGGCAGAAGAAAGCTCAGAGGATACCAACTGCTTTTTACTGTCTCCCAAGATAGGCTTTTTCTTATTTGCCGTGGTCTCCTTAGGCAGTGGAATTAATTGTTTCCTCATCCCCCAAAGTACTTCACCCAGACCTTTTTAAGGGCACATGGTAAGCTTCTTGAGAGATGAGATGGTGCTTAAGACATTGATCCTGTTAACTCTGAAACCTGGTATAGGCATGCACTAGAGAAGGTGCTCAGAAAATGCTTACAGAATTGACCAAAGGCTGCTAGCCTCTGTTAGTTCTTATCTCAGAAACATAGGCAAATGCTTGCTTCACCCCACTTGGGTCTTGTTTTGGGAAGCAGGGCATAGAAAAAGGTTCCCTTCAGTGTGGGTTTCAGGAACTAATCAAATCCTCAGCTGCCCCGAAAGTATTTCAGCCCCAAACAGCAAACCCCACTTGATTTCAGATAGTTTCCCTTTAAAAGTATTGTTGTTATTGTTTTTTTATGTCAGAAGCTTTCTCTATCTCCTTTATACTTTAATAAAACTTTATTACACAAACACACACAAAAAAAGTATTGTTTTTTAACTGAATTTGGAATCAAAAGTTTCAGGTTGAGTTCAAGGGGCTATTTTGTTTTTCATATCAGCTGTTAACAGGGCTACTGTTTGTAGCCAGGGAGCCATTGTGAATTGGGAATTTGTAACTTTTGGAATTCTCCTATGAAATATTAAAAAAGAAACCTGGGGTAAGTCCCTTAGTATCCAGGTCGTGAGGTTCCTTGGCCCAGGCATGGGACAGTTAAGATAATTTCTGGCCACATAGGTTAGAGGCAGGCAGGGAGTAGGATGAGCTTTCATTTCCTGACTGCTCATGGCCAGTTCTTTCCTTGACTTTTTGCTCCTAAGAGGTGGTCTGCCCTCTCTAAGATCTGTTTTTCTCATAAATATATTTCTCTCTTTACAGTCATGCTGGGATATTGGAGGTCATAACACTTGATGAATTTTGGGTTTCAGACTCCAGATGAGACTAAGGAGTTTTTGTAATTAACAAGCATGTCCCTAACATTATCCATAGACCAGAGTGAAGAAGTATGTGTGTGTGGTGAGGGGAAGAATTTCTAAACTGTTAAACATTTTGTAAAGGGTCTGGAACCTCAAAAATGTAGGGAACCCCTGTTCTGGGTTCATTTTTGACACTCACAGTGTCAGCCTCCAGAGTAGAGTCCTCAGAGATGAACGTTGGCATCCCTGAAGCCAACTTGGCCATCAGACTAATCACTGGCACCTGGTTACCTGGAAGAAGCCTTCAGGGTGGCTGCATTCCTCTTGCACTTTTGGATTATGTCTGTTTGAACTTCCTTCAAATAATACTTAGGTTTTTTTAGTAACCCAGTTAAATTTTAGACTGTCAGTGTCACTGAAAATGAAGCTAAGTAGATTCTGAAAAGTGAGATGCTTGGAGGATGTGTAGTGTGTTGCCAGTTGGTAAAGTCTTTTAGACAAGCCTGTCCTGTGAATGAGTCATCTTACCTGTTCCATGACAGAACTGTGGTGTGTCAAAGGCTGTCCCTTCTCTTCTGAAAGCCACCCTGAGTGCCCACTGTAAAGAGAGCCCTGGGGGCTTTGCAGTAGTTTGTGTGTGTGTGTGTGTGTATGTCTTGCCTGAGGTTTTTGCATGTAATAGAGGTTGGCAAACTTTAAGCACCATTGCTAGCCGAGACAAAAAAAAAAAAAAAAACAAAGAACCTTGATGTTGAGCCATGCACTTGGAAAAGGTCAATTATGGTTCTGCCCAGAATTGATCTTAGCTCTAAGAGTTTTTAATTGGGTTTTGAAGCTAGCTACCAAGTGGAAATGAATCGCCTGGTATACAGAAACTGGATAGTGAAGATTACTTAGGGACATAAGTTCTTTAAAGATTTAAAAAATACTTTATAGCTATTTGGCACTTTTAAGGCCAGTAAAAATGAGGTCTGTCCAGCTTTTCTTAAAGGGGGTGTGGTGTGGGCAAATCTGATAAAAGAGCATGGGACTCTAACAGGTGGTATTTGTCATACAGTTGCAGTGTATGATTTTTCTTTGGAAAAAGATTCAAACACAAATATATTGAACACTCTCAATTATCTACTGGCCCTCCCAAGGTACCTACCAGCAGAACTTTGTGATCGACCACGTTTCCCATTAATGAGCAATAATTAACCGAGTGCACCAGCTCCCTCAGGAATGGTGTTGTTACTGAGACTGTTTATATTATTTCCAAGGCATCATCTTAAGGAGAAAGAGCAGTGATTCACTAGGAAGTTATCGTTATTGGCCAAAGAAAGAATATGTCCACTTAATAACTCCATTTTTCCTGAGAACATTTTTATCAAGAGGGAAAATGGCGGCATGGAAAGTGACTAAATATGAAATGTGGAAGAGAAGTTAGAAAAGTGTGCTTGCCTTTCAGAGAATTTTTCTTCTTGTACATTATATCCAGTCTTGGAAAGCTCTAAAGTAATAGAGCAGCCACTCCACTGATGGAAGGAGGTGTGATTCTAGTAAGATGGCAAGTATTTGTGAATATTAAAATTTTTTTCAGCCTGCCAGAGTAGTTAAATCAGGTTTTGTCTTGGCTCCTAAGATAAATGCTTCGTGGAGCTACCTTTCTTTTTCCCTTTATCCACAGAAATAGAACCAGCCAGAAGAGCTGTGTCTGACCCTACAGGCCAATCTGTTGCCTGGTGCCCAGCATGAGTGAATCACCTACCAACATGAGTGTCAAAGACCAGACTTGAAACAGCCAAAGCCAGGGGCAGCTCTGCTGCTACTGCAGACTTGGTCTGTCTGTTGAAAACTGAAGAGAGGGCTTATGGGATTCTCTTTCCCTTTGGAATAAAGATGGTTTCTTTAGGTGATAACTGCATTCTCCTCAAAGGAGAAAGACCTCTTATATTTTGCTCTTGCTGAGGAATTTTGCTTCTTTACTTCTCAAAGACTGATATGACAGGCTTAAGCCAGGAAATAGGTCATACCTTGAAACCTGATTGCTAAAAAGACTCTGATTGACTCACTTGAACTGCTAAATGTTAAGGAAATCCATTCAAATAGGTGACAGCCAAAATGATTTCTTCACACCTTGCTTAAAAGTTGTCTAAAGCCAAGTTTAAATTTACCAAAGGTGCTAGAGTGTACCCAGAAAGAATGTATCTGCTTCAGTTCATCACTATTTGAAGACATGCATTTACAGTTTCTAATAGTGTGAAATTCAGAAACACATAACCATCACATCTTCTAAATATCCTGAGTCAATGTGAAATATTGTGAATTACTACCTGGATTCAACTGATTTTAATTTAGAACAATAAAGGGTTTGTGTGATTCTGTTTTTAGAAGGCTTCATTGCAGAGCATGCCATGGAAAAAGTTATTTTTTAAGTATTTCTGTTATCACTGTGAATTGTGAACATTAACAGATCACAGGTGACAAAACAAAAAATCTGGCTTCCAAGTGGATGGTATGGTCAGTGTTTTGCTCCATCTTCTGTACATAGTAAAATCTTAATAATTTCTGAGTCTACTTACATACCATCTGGGTAGGACATAAAATTTGTATCACTGCTGTATTTTTACTTATGAATTTGAGTCATTAGACTACTAACTTTTTCTTTTTTTTCCTAGCATCAAAGCTAAGGCAGAAGATTCATCACACTTTCATCATTAGTTACAGGCTTGGAAAGGAGGCTGGCATGAATGTGACATTGACCTCAGCGGCCTCTTAAGATTCTTGGTATTAACAACATGTAGGAAAGAGGCAATTAGAATGAAAGGGAATCAAAGTTCTCATTTTTCTAGTAGTTATCATTGTAAAGTATGCATGGATATTTATGTTTATAAATCATGCTCTCTTTTGTTGGTCAAAATGTTTAAAATGCCTATTTTTTTATGTTGATGTAATAATGGCAGGTAATGAATTATACACTTTGGATTTTTCAGCAGTGTACCTTTAAGTGTGATTCTGCTTTATAGTCTTTTTTCTCTGCTGACTGAGGCAAATCATATCCCTTATTTCTACCTGAAGTTTACACCTTCCATATATCCTGTTTCCACACACATTTCACCTTTTTTAGAGATGAGTGAAAATCAAAATCATAGGGCTTCGGGTTTATCTACTAGCTTATGGGAAAAGGCAGCCATGTTTTTAAAAAACTTTTTTTTTTTTTTTTTTTTTAAAAGCCTTATTTTAAAGCTCACTGAAACAAGATTCCACAGCTTGGTCTTCCAGGCTGCTGAGTAAAAAGCCCGTATTTTTTCCTGGAGGGAGCCGGAGGTTTGGTTTTCTAGACTTGAGGAACTGCCTTGTACAATCCCTCAAGAAATACTTTGCTTTGCTCTGAAGTTCTCATTAATTTCCCTCTTTCAGTTGATGTGTGTCTTACCCCCTGCCCCGTTCCTCTTTTCTCATTTAGTACCCACTCTTACATGCTTCTCTCTAAGCATAAATACTGAGGACTTCATGTGGGGACAGCAGTGTAACAGTCAGTCACGGCAGGATTCCCTTATCACTGTGCTTGGCACTGGGGGTAGTGGCAAGATATGATAGTGGGCCTGCCTGAGCTTAATCTTCTGGTGAGCTCAGGACACTGAAGTGCTGAAGAGGTGAGTGACTGGAAGCAGAGAAGGGGGACAACTCTCACCCATGATTCGAGGCTGAGGCCAGATGCACACCACATCTCTGTGCAACTTCTAGCTCTGATCTGTAGTGACCACTAGGGTGGGCCAAGTGAAGACCGTCTTGGGACCTCTGACAAGTCACTTCTCTCCTGTGGCCTTTCCTGGAAAATGATAATCATAGAGACCACAAAGATCTGTGACAAGGATTAAGATTAAGGCCAAGTATGGTGCTCAGTTAGCCCCGGCCTCTACAAGATAATTAATTCCCCAATAAAATATTCAATAATAATATCCTATCAGGAGCACATCCATTGCAAATTCAGGTTATTTTTGAAGACTTCGCCAGTTAATCAAATTTTCTGATGTCATTTTCTAGTGGATTTTCTCTCATTATTTCCACAGCTTAAACTGCCTTTTAAAAAAAACTTATTTTAGAACAATTTACAGGAAGTCTGTAAAAATAGTTTATAGAGTTCCTGTATACTCTGCAGTTTCCCCTATTATTAGCATCTTACATTAGTATGGTACATTTGTTACCATTAACAAGCCAATATTGATACACTCTTAACTAATGTCCAGGATGTCCACGCTTCACTGACACTTCGTTTTCACTTGATATCCTTTTTCTGTTTCAGGATCCCATTACTCTCCCCAGGATAAGTTGCCTGTTTTTCATCTTACCTTTATCTCTCTGGCTATCTCCCCTATAAAATTAATCAGTATTTTAGACTTTTATCCTTTGTTTACTTGGAATAGAAAGTGGCATAGAAACCCAATATTCTGCATTGCAGCACCCCTTGCAGGTTAGTAAAATGGCCCACTTTTAGATTTGAAACAGGAGCTCACAGGTAAGCTACAAGCCACTGGTGGTCTCATATATAGTCTTGCCCACAAAATGGAGTGAGGATCAAGTGAGATTATACAAAGGGACATGGTAAAGTATTACTTCAAGTAATGACTAGGAGAGGTTCTCTCTGTTAAAGACATTAAGTCTCAAGACCTTTTGAGAAGCAACCACAATTGATAGAGGAGCCACCCATGGATTCAGTCAACTGCAGATTATGTAGTGCTGCAGGTCCTTGTTGGTAGCAATTTATGTTTAAGTGGACCTGTGCGATTCAGACCTGTTTGGGTCATCTATACTAACAGTACAGTTTAGGGTGCTCAGTTAATAGTGATGCCCTTTCATGTTATCCAGAAATTGCTTTTTGAAACATTGCTCAGTCTGTGGCCCACTGATATCCCTTTCTATTTGTGCACAGGCAAGGATTCCCTCTAAGCTTTTCCAGGATCCACTTAGATCTGTGGCTTACCTATTCTATGGGCACTGGGTGGAATCACATTAACTGTCACTGCCCATCCTCTGTTGCTCTGCTATCTTTAGTAAATGAGTGAATACACATTGTGGTATCTGACATGAGATACACTGCCGTGTTTCCCAGCCACCCAGCTCTAACCTCTCTGCCTGGGTACCCTTACGTCTGAAAGGAGACTGAAACCTCGGGGGTCTGAAAATCATCTTGTCATCTAGCCCTGTCTCTCATTCTTGACTAGGTTAGGAACACCTTTCAGTTCTGTAGTAGTAAGAATAAACACAACCCTTAAGAGGCAAGAATTTTAGAACTTAAAGGTTTGTGATCATATGGAAATAGCTTCCTTCAATAAACAAGTACCTGCTAAAACAAACTGCCCTCATGCATAGTATACACACACATTCCCTAAGAAACAGAACCTTACCTGGATTGTTTTTCATTAAAATCAATAAATAGCCAGATAACCTATTTATTTAAACAAAAAGCAAGCAAAGCAAGTTCTGTTTCTTTCCCAAAGTTTACTCTGTCCCTTCAAAGTTAGGACTCCTGGGGCAAGGCACAGCAATATTTCACTGCTTTTCTCATTTTGGTTTGGAAGGCTTTTTCACAGTGCCAGCAGTTGAGGCCAGAGAAGGCAATGGCACCCCACTCTAGTACTCTTGCCTGGAAAATCCTACGGACGGAGGAGCCTGGTAGGCTGCAGTCCATGGGGTCGCTAAGAATCGGACATGACTGAGCGACTTCACTTTTACGCATTGGAGAAGGAAATGGCAACCTACTCATGTGTTCTTGCCTGGAGAATCCCAGGGATGGGGGAGCCTGGTGGGCTGACATCTATGGGGTCGCACAGAGTCAGACACGACTGAAGTGACTTAGCAGCAGTGGCAGAGGCAGAGTTCTTCGCATATACCCGAGATGGAGGTGGGCCTGAAGCCTTGCTCATAGATAAGAGTTCCAGCTGAGGAGGTGGAGTAACAAGACTACCTCATGTACACAGATTCCCTTGGAAATCAAGAGACTAAAGTTGAGACTATTAAGAGCTCCCATTAGATGGAGTGAATTCTTACCTGTTCTAGACCTTGGCATGTGAACCAGTTTTTTCCCCTTGACGTGCTGTCAGACAAGGATGCCTCTTTAGAACATAACCCAGGCAGTCACAGCCCAAGTCCTATCTTTTCCCAACCAAGTAAAAGTAGGTTAGCAAACCAAAAATATCCTTGAATAAGGCCCTTCAACCTATGTCCCTGGGGGAAAGATGCTGTTAGGAGCCTGAGACAGGTCTTGGTCGTCCTGTGATTGAGTGAAGGGGCAGTTAATAGTAAAGTCGTCCTTGAACTGCACGGGCCTAGTGATTAAAGCCCTTGCTTTGCTGTCAATGTTAGCACCAAAATCTCATGCTGCTAGGGCTGCATTTTTCTTTCCCTTTGACATTTTCATTAAGAATGTTTAATTACCCCTAGTAGTTGTGGACTGGCAGTAATTCCTTCCTCTTGAGTTTCTCGGTGTTAGGATGATTCCTACTTTAATGTTTATTGAAGGATTCCATAGAAAAACTGTACTAGCACCTGGCCCCTAGTGAGCTCCCACTGCTTCATTTCTGCCCTGCTTTTCCTTTGAGACCATGGTGGGAAGATACGAAATGTTTCAACTAAAATTTACATGAGATAAAAATAAACACCCATAATCACCCCTCCATGCCAGGCTTCATCCCCAAAGCTGCAAAAGGGTGGACCTAACATGCTACCTGGCACCCATTAGGTGCCAGCATCATCAGCAGACATGCTGACAGAATAAACGGCAGCAGGCGCTGTACAGTACAGCACAAATTAAACACGAGGCTGTTCTAGATACGGGCAGAAGCAGGATGAGAGGAATGGGGCCAGCATGCAGCCAGCCTTGGAACCCCTCATCTAGGGGTCTGGGGCTGTAAAGGCTGTGGCTCTGTTCCTTTCTCCATGAACGTGGACTTTGCCTAGTAGTGGCTGAAAGGCAGACGTCTTGCCCTAGAGTATCACACTGTAAATTGCCTAGATTCCTTATCACTCTTGGGTGTGAATTTTGGGTCTCAGACAACTGGAAAAATTTGGTCTTAGACCAACACCTACAGTCCTCACTTCCTCTTAAGCCAGCTGTTTTCAGCTTCTCAGGTGGTGAGAATGACTCATGCTTCCTTCTACCTTTGTGCTTACTGAATTATGACAGTGTTCTACTTTTGTAACAAAAAAACAGAAAGCCGCTAATTAAAAAGTGTTCCCAGAGGATTCATGGACCCTGGAGGTTCACTGCTGTCCTGCTGGCCGCCTGCCCAGGCCTGTGCATGTACTGCCAGAGTTATCCGGAAAGCAGTTCCGAGTGTTAGCTCCTACTTGTATTGTGGCTCAGCCGGATACCTCAAACATAGTCTTGAGGGTGCCAGGGTGATTGTGGTCTGTCCTCAAGCTCCCTAGTGCACAGCGCCCAGCCCCTGTCAAAGAACCAATCAGTAAGGGCTAACAAAAGCTAGAAAGGAAACTTCTTCCTAACAGATGGTATCATCAACTCACCACCAGGCCCCAGGACCGCCCTTACTCATATTTCTGACTTGCAAAAGGTTTCTTGTACCTAACCCCTGGGATTGTCTTCATTCTAAAGGCAGTCTTCCAGCTGATATTCCAGAGTCTCCACCTGAAATCACAGCCTTAGATGCTCATGCAGGTGCAGTCACTACAATGCAGCAAGGTCACTAATCTAGAGTTTTCTTTGGAGGCCATATTCTAAGCCTTGAGCCAAAGCTAAAGATATGGGCTGAAGTCTCTGGATTCTTTCCTCTCCTCTGCCCAGGATGGTTATCCGAACAAGAAGCTTCCTGTTGTCTATGTATTACCACCAACACAAAAACAGAAAACCTCCCAACTCAGGTTTTGGAGGATGACTTTACACAGAGGCTAGCCAAAGAGCTGCAACCCTTTCTGCATCTGCATTCTTCAGTTCTAGAGTGCCGCTAGTCCGATTCACTGGTGGGCTGCAGTATTCTTGGCATAAGGCCTTCTTTGTAAAGGGGAAAGAGCAAGAGGGGCTTCAGACAGGAAGCAGCATTAAGTCTACCTTAAGTGTGCTACGTTTGCACTTTGGCAGCGTTCCGCACACCACAGATGCTCTCTTGCATTCTAGGAAGAAGGACAACTAAAGCAGATCAGGCTGATGAGTGGATCCTTTCAAGAGAGGCTCTGGTCTCCTCTAGACAAAATTCCTAACCCAGTAGTACATTAAAGATCCCAGTCTTGCAGGTAAGACTTTAGATCAGTTATAACATCCTCCCAAAAGACTACAGAAGCATCACACTTGTAACCGAACCAAGACCATCACCATATAAAGACCTCTCTAGCTAAAAGGTTATTATTTCCTTTTACTCAGCAGAGCACACACTATATTTAGTCTTCCCAAACACATGATTCCAGAAGTCACTGGTAAACAAAAGCATCTTGTGGCCAAACTTTAGCACTACGTCAACGGCAGAGTTCCTGACAGTCCAAGCAGGCTTCTAACCTGAGTCCCCCATGTGCCAGAGAGGAAGCTTGGAGCCTTTCCTTCCAGAGCTCTTGATTTCAACCAGCTAATGTTGCTGAGCTAAGAAAGATTTGCAAAGGGTACATCTCATTCAGCTTTTGGGCTCAACTAAAAGAAAGCCCAGTCCGTGCTATGAACAAGGAAACTCAGAAGAGCACACACATCCGTGCATTTTTTCAAAGGATAGAGGAAAAAGTCAATTCTTTAAAACAAAATTTTGTTTCTAATATATCTTTGTGCTCTGTATCATATACTAGAATAACAAGATAACTAAAATTGCCCCTTATCAGACAATAGCTTAGTTTTTCCCTAACTAGATGGTAAATGAAGTGAGAGCTACCATCTTTGCACAAGGCCCCTGCGCTATGGACAGTTTCCTTTAACAGCTTTCCACCTATTGACTTTTCTGTTTAGATACATAATCCCCACATACCAGGTTCCTTTGGGACTCGGCAATGCTGAATGCAGCGAAAGGAATTATAATAACCACCACCAAAACCTAAAAATTTTCTCTTAAAACCTAGAAGAAATGAGAGATCAAAATACTTCATACATAACTTCTGAGCCCCAGGCTTCTCTTTTAAGAGAGTACTAAATGAATAAATTAAGATAGGTACCTTGTTTACTGGGCATCAACAGACTATTAACTAAATATGTCACCTTCAGTAACTTTCTTCACTACCTTCCACCAACATGAGAAAGAATTTTTAGATCAGTTCCAAAAGTTATTTCTATTCATGGAATCTTTAAATTTTAGAGGGTGTGTACAACTGTGTCCATACAGACCCGAGGATATTTCTACAAAGGGGAAAAAAAATGAGGTCTGTAAGTCAAGTGCTTTCTATCAGAGACTAGATAGTGTTCCTATATTCAGACTTGTACATTTTTTAAAAAAGGTGGAAAATGCTGAAAACCTCTTCACTGTATAGATACAAATCTATACAAAACTCTAACTTATGAATTTTCACAAGTTGGGATGAATATTTAAATTTGGTAAAATTTTAAAAACTAAAATCAATCTCTTAATATTTCTTAAGGAATAGTACAGTTACTGGCTAAAAGACCAGACTGCCTGGGTTCCGATACCAGCTCTATCACATACTGGTTGGCTGGCCTTGGGAGAAGTCACTTGACCTGTATCTAAGTTTTCTTATCTGTAATACAATAGTACCCACCTCATAAGATTACTTGAGTTTGAAATGTGATCATATTAAAATGCTTAGAATGGTGCCTTGCGCAGACAGTATGTGTTAGAAGTACTGTTACAGAGCAATTACACATCACAAATGCACTTAAACATTAACATGAAATCCAACTTTGTACAAAATGAATAAATTAGTTCTAGCCTCTTGCCATACCATACATTTATAAACTTCATGTAGTAAATGTTAAAAGTAAATGTTCTTTGTATGATGTGACTTTGTAAACTGAAGTACATCTGGTATTCAACCAAATAAGGAATCTTCCAAAGCTGAAGAAAAAACCTTAGTATTGAAAGATTGAACGTCCCTAAGAATTTTCTCCAATAGGAATGGGGACTAGGTATGAGGTTTACGCACGTGTTGAATTTAGGAATTAGAGCTTATTAACCCTTTGTAAAGTAAGATATAATTTCCTTGTAACTATCTAGCAATATTTGAAATTTCTTACTTTTATTTTTTGGCTGTGCTTCATAGCATGTGGGACCTCAGTGACCTAACCAGAAACTGAACCTGCACCCCCTGTACTGGAAGCACAGACTCAAACAGGGGAAAGAAAAAAGGTTAAGGATGAAAACAGATTTTGAAGCATTATCCAAATTGCATTTAATATATTAGGAGGGGAGACTATCATAGCTACTGCACATTTAATCTAAGAGTCAGTCACTGGATTAAATGTCTAAAGAAACTATAATTTGTTTTAGAGCTGAATACAAAAGTATCACATATTTGATATGACGAAAAACTACCTTTAAATACAGCATCATTTTTTGGCGGGGGGCATAATTCCAGTGAGTGAACTCTCAATTGTATCAAAGGTTCCCTGAGATCATACAGTTATCCCTAGATTTCCCAAGCATTAACTTTTAAAGTGAAACGTCAGCACTTCTCCTTCCTAAGCTCTGCTTAATAGAAGCTATAGAAATTGCCCTTCTAAGTCTCCCAGTAGAAAAGAAAATGCATCTTCCAATAAAAAAGATGCTGTTAGCTAACTAAGCTAGTATGAATGTGCAAGAACTTTTGGGGTTAATGAAATAGCTGTTTTATCTACTAGAAAGACTACACAGGTGGTTCAACAGAATTTACTTGTATATTTTCCATTTTCTATACTATTTGAAGGCATAGGATAGCTTGGATTAAGCTTTCTACAAATACTGTGTTTTAAGTTTATCCAGTAAACTAAGATGCAGTACAGCTTTTATACAACTTAGGAGATTTAAAAAAAAAAAAAACCTCCACAAGAGAAAGCAACTCAACAGGCCCTGGTATTAAAACATTTTTCCAGAATAAACAGACAGGCAATTGCATTAAAAGCAGTTTTCAAATATTTAAATTACACTAAGATTCCTTCCAAACATCTGCCTTGTTCAAACCAATGCAACAAATTCTTATATTGTTAATTGTAGGGCATAGATTTTTGTTAAATGTTGATTATTTTACTTTCTTCATTATCAAAAATCTTTTTAAGTGTTATCAAGCAGCAAAGTAAGTTGCATAAGCTCTCTGCTCAAGGTAGAGGTGCCAATACCCCGTGGTGGAGGTGCAAATTGTGAAATCAAAGGGTGCAGTTTAACAGTAAGTAGTACATGAAGAAACAGTAAAAAGTGGCCTAAATACAGAGCTGGACAGAATCAAACCAGTTATAATTGCTCAACTAAAACTAATAAAGGTACATTCAAAATAAAGTTTGAGATTATAATTGGTATTTAGAAGCAAATCTGAATTTCTTGATAAAATATAAATCTATTCTTTTGAAACTGGAAATGAAACTATCAATTGATAGAGAGCTAGAGACTTATTAACCCCTCCTACTTAGATAAGGAAATAAGTGACAAAGTCTCTTGCACTGAAGTATGTATTTTAACAGCTTTACATGTAATAGTCATATATAAAAAACTTTAAGTGCTTTTCTCCAATTTAAAAATCTAAAGAATTCAAAAATAAGGCATTCAATATTTGAAAAAAGTACAGATTTACAAAATGTGTATATTCTGTCATGAAAACTCCACACCAACATTATACACTTGGAAAAAAATACAAACAGGATATATTACAAATTTATGTAAGCAATAACTTAGTTCACACCATGCAATAAAAAGTACATTAATCAAGATACACAAGCTTTTGTAGGTTCTAAACTGAAGGACTTTTTTTCTGCAGAATCCTTAAAACCTGTGGCACTTAAAATTTGTTAGCCTTTCTACTGAGAGGTAAATTATACACAACAATGATGAAAAAGATTAACAGACCAGTTGTCTATTATGAATCATTCCAGCTTTGTTCAACAATGGCCGAAACTCTTTTCTCATATTCTCGTTTGTTTTCCTGATAAAGCTTGCTGCCTGACTATTGGCTGGACTATTTGGATTCGGTTCATCCAACAGAGACTAGAAGGAAAGACAGAAGAAAAAACACATATGTAGAGTTATTTTTTTATATTAACATGGGTCAGATATGGAGCACAAGTTATAGAAAACAGAAATTACTTAAATGAAGAAAGAAATTAGTATGTCTCATGTATTTTCAGATCTAAACACTTTAGTTTGATAAAGACAGTAAGAAGTCTCCTATTGCTACAAAACTTTAGTTTTCAAAACAAGATAACTCTCAATTGCCTTAAGACCTCTAATTTCAAAGAAACTGGAAAGGAACAAATGTTCTTCAGCATACTGCGATATTAAACGGGAACTAAACAATTTGATTTGGTTAATATACAATGTCTACAAAATAACTAACATTTTCCAAAGTTAAACTCTATTATTGTGATAGGTTTGCAAATTCCTGGCAGTAAGTTGGGTAGTATACCTTATTTCCTTTAATCAATAAAACATATACACCTAGCAGCAAGGGACTATATTAATAACAGGAAGGCTGAAAAATACTGTTTATGACTCAAATTAAAGCAGAAGTGTGACAGAAAAACTTGAAGGCCACAAACCAAAATATCATATCTGCTCCTCTCAAATCCATGTAACTAAAACTTGACTCCACCCCCAACCTTCCTCCTAAACTGTCATTCAAGGTCAACTCTGAAATATTCTGCCACAGTGCTTTGGTGGATAGTTACATTACTTTCCTTTGAAGTAGCATTTCTTGGATGGGACAAAATGATGCTTTTCTGCACCGCAGTTTCTTGAGGTCCCTATGTTCTCACTAAACAATCCTCTCCTCTCTCTCCCCCCACGATTTTTTCATCTTTCTTGGTAACCTCTGGCTATGCTTCTAGGCATGAATAGCATTTGACCAGTGAGGGAATTTCCTGGTGGTCCAGTGGTTATGACTCTGCACGCGCACCGCAGGGTGCACGAGTTCTATCTCTGGTTGGGGAACTAAGACCCCAACGCTGAGAGATGCAGCGAAAATTAAAGAAAAAAAAAAAAACAAAAACCCAAAGAAACCAAACAAAATCACTTGATCTGTGAGAACAATTTATACTTATCAGGAAAATGATCATGGATTTGATCCAACATGATCACTAATGAAAAGGCAGATCAGTTGTATGAAAATCCTGAGGATTCTGTATGAGGTCTGCCACTGGTAACTTTAGTGTTGGGAAGGTGAGTTTGCTCACTTGGCTTATACTGATCCTAAAAGAGTCAATTATATTCCATAGAATCTTGAAAAATTAAGATGCATTCTAACACATGCTTACCTGAATTGATGTTAAGATAGAAGATACATCATATGTTGGACTCCATCTATTCTGAAGGATATCTAAACATATGCTACCATCAGCATACACTGCAAAGACAACACTAAAATTGGTTACATGTTAACTTGGTCATATCTAATAATTAAACAGTAATTTTTTTTTTACCACAAACAGAATGCCTGGCTCAGTCAGAAGCCTTGAACATTGGTTAATAACTAAAACTTTCTGTCTCAGAGGAAAATCAGTCTCAAACTAAGGACTGTTTACAACATACCTTTTGATGAGGAGGCTGAGTGAGAATTAAATTTTTTCAACACATAAGATATAGCAAATCTGTTTAAATTCCACACTTCTACATATTCCTAAATAAAGCTCTTGGCAGGGGGGCTAATTTTTTGAAATAGCAGTTCTACTTTAAAAGTAATAACGAAGCACATGCAAAGTTTTATTCACAGCATGTTCTCTGTAATACTCTTTACAGAAGTGACAACCTGGAAATGATCTGTGGTCCACAGTGAGGGGCCTGGCTAAGTAACGGCACATTACTAATGGTACATACCAGTACTGCTGCCAGAAATGATACACGTCTACCATATGTTAATTAACGTAGAATGACGTCCCTAATATATTACATTAATAAGTTTCCAATTATACAATTCCATTTCTTATAAAGAATCATTTACAAATATTTTAATTTGAAGTATAGGCAGTCACAAAAACATTTTTAAACTCAATGCCAGAATGTAGATATCTGTAAATAGTAGGATTATGAAGGATCTTATTTACATTCACTTGTACTTTGATTTTTCTAATAAGTATGCATTCCTCTCATAATAAAAATAAGAATCAAGTGATTGCTATTTTAAAAGTTTAACATTTCAGAGCGGATTTTTCCCCCTCTTGAATTGATTATGTGAGAATACAATGAACATAAATTTTTATCCACTTGCCAGATTATGTATATGTACAATAAATTTACAAAAACCGAATCACTGCGTTGACAAAGATTAAGTGCATTTGAATGTTATCAATACTATCAAATTGTGGAAAGCTTCACAGAACAAGTCTGATCATTCTACATCAAAACAGGAGGAAGTGAGGCCTTTTGGGAAGAGAAGGTAAATTACACTTAATACTGTCATTCTTCAGGACTCTATCCTTGGTCTTCTTCCATCTGATACCCTTTACACAACCTCTGGGGGCAACTTTATTCATGGCCTCAATTACTATCTATGTGCTAGGTATTTCCAATTGTTAGCTTTAGACCAGATTTAACTCTCAGCTTTAAAGCAGCATAATCAACTGCTTACTGTGTACCTCACAGGAACATCAAACTTAGCAAGTTCAAAGCAAAAATCATCACCTCTGTAAAACCCATAAAAATGCAAAATGATTTTAAAGTTTTGAAGTAATTATTTTTGAGAAGTAATACAAAAGTAAATTAGAAACTGAACATCCATCAACTGATAAACAAAATGTAGTCTATTCATACAATGGATTATAATTCAGCAATAAAATGAAGTACAGTTATGTGTTACAAGATGAACCTGAAAACTATGCCAGCTGAAAGAAATCAATTACAAAGGACCACACACATTATATGACACATATATGACTCCATTTATATGCAATGTCCAGAATAAGCAAACCTACATAGAGAAAATAAACCAGTGGTTGCCTATGGCTGGGAGGCAGGGGGATAGGGATGGGGAGTTACTGCTAACAGGAATGGGATTTTTTTGGGAAAGTGTAAAAATGTTCTAAAAGTGATTATGGTGATGACTGTACAACTCAGTCAAGGTACTAAAAACCACTGAATTGTACAATTTAAATGGGTGAATAGTATAGTATATGAATCTTTCAATAATAAAGATAAAAAAAAAAGTAAACTAGGAAGTTAACTAAATGAAGTTTTCCACTCATAGTGGGAAAAAAGGGAAACCATGCTATTAATTTGGAGTGATAACAAAAATAACCAAAGGACCTCCCTGGTGATCCAGTGGTTGAGACTCCACCCTCCCTATGCAGGGGGCACAGGTTCCATCCCTGGTTAGGGAACTAAGATCCAACATGACACACGGATCAGCCAAAAAAAAAAAAAAAAAAGGATATTTACTTAATTTTACATATAACATGATCTCAATTTTGAACATTTGTAGTTTTACAGCTAACTTTAAGCTACAAATTCTTTTTAGTATCTTTCACATTCTGACAAATAAATAGATATTACTTTTAAAAATCAGAAGTTATTAAAACAAAACTTTCCTCAACTCAGAAATCTTGGTAAGATTCCAGACTAAAAAAGTATGGTTAACACTGACATGGAAGCAACACCAAGAGGTGGGCCCTAGTAATGGAAAGCATGGGCAGCACCTAAAAGGATGGAACAACTCTTTCTTCTTCCTATCATTTGCAAAAGCTAAAAAAAATGCTACTTACCATTTGGATGAAACATTTTGGATAAAAACCTAACAGTTGGCGGTTTATTTGGATATTCTTCAGAAAATTCTATTACTAGTTTAAAAGTACCTAGATAGAAAACAAACCAAAATAATTACAGTAATGACAAGCATAACTTTTCTATCTTGTCACCAATCAATTCCCAACCCCATGCTGGCTTTTACACAACCACACAAAAATTAATGTCAATTTTGGTTTGGCATATAAAACATACTAAATATATTTCTATTTATGTACTAATAATATACAACACTGGCAAGCATTTTGGGGTACAAGCACTTAACATATACTACTGGTAAGAACATTGGTTGTATATTTTTGGCACGCAATTTTGCCCTAGCTACCAAACTTTTAAATGCACATTTGAGTAACTACAGATAATTTACTATAACTTAGAAGGAGGTGCCAAATGATTCTGAGAGGGGCTAACCATCATATGACAAAGGACTCAGACTGGAGGGTATGGCCACTAACGTGAAAAAGTCTTTTCTGTTCCCATCATTTAAGTACGTCAAGAATCAGTTAAGTGTTAGTGTAACTGTCTACTGTTGGTTATAAACCAATATGGTACATTTTGGTTAGCCTAAATAGATGGGGAAACAGTGTCAGACTTTTATATTTTGGAGCTCCAAAATCACTGCAGATGGTGACTGCAGCCATGAAATTAAAAGATGCTTGCTCCTTGGAAGAAAAGTTATGACCAACCTAGACAGCATATTCAAAAGCAGAGACATTACTTTGCCGACTAAGGTCCATCTAGTCAAGGCTATGGGTTTTTCCAATAGTCATGTATGGATGTGAGAGTTGGATTGTGAAGAAGGCTGAGCGCCAAAGAATTGATGCTTTTGAACTGTGGTGTTGGAGAAGACTCTTGAGAGTCCCTTGGACTGCAAGGAGATCCAACCAGTCCATTCTGAAGGAGATCAGCCCTGGGATTTCTTTGGAAGGAATGATGCTAAAGCTGAAACTCCAGTACTTTGGCCACCTCATGTGAAGAGTTGACTCATTGGAAAAGACTTTGATGCTGGGAAGGATTGGGGGCAGGAGAAGGGGATGACAGAGGATGAGATGGCTGGATGGCTTCACTGACTCAATGGATGTGAGTCTGAGTGAACTCCGGGAGTTGGTGATGGACAGGGAGGCCTGGCGTGCTGCAATTCATGGGTTGCAAAGAGTCGGACACGACTGAGCAACTGAACTGAACTGAAATCATTATTTGCTGGTCAAGAGACAGGCATTAAAAAAAAAAAAAGTATGTATTTGTAACAAAGTCAATCTGTTCAGTGTACAAAGAGCTGTCAACTCAAATTACAGATCTATTTAGCAGACACAACACCATTAATATATAGTTTTATGTTTGTCATTCTGGACTCCTTTTGTGTTTATTGACTATCCAGAAACGTTTTACTTTGAGGAAATATACCTGAAGGCTCAATAGGTGCTCCAATTACCCACTGTAGGCTTACTCAGTAAGTTGAAGCCTATTCCTAATGAAGTCAATACAAGTTTAAACCATTCAAGATGTCTCCACAAGCTTCTCTTATTTTAGCAATTCAATTAAAAAAAAAAAAAACATACTTTCTCAACCTAAATTCTAAACTCATGA
Organism: Aepyceros melampus; assembly: GCA_006408695.1. Classification (NCBI taxonomy): domain Eukaryota; kingdom Metazoa; phylum Chordata; class Mammalia; order Artiodactyla; family Bovidae; genus Aepyceros; species Aepyceros melampus. The sequence continues at coordinate 266,144 of SJXQ01008217.1, forward strand.
CTTCAATATACCAAGATCAAAGACATGTATTTAATAAAATATATAACACTCTATTTTCATTGCTCATATATTCAATATATAACCTCTACCTCTTTGTTTGGAAATTTCAGATTAGGGAGGCCACAGATACAAACAAAATCAAAGGTGATATTTAATTCACATTCTGATATATTAAGAGGTTTTATGAAATGTATAGTTCATTAGCAAAGAGAACCTTATAACCTAATATAGTTTTAATACCTAATGTTATATACATATATTTTACACTTACTTTTAGTTTTCCTTCATTACAAAATGTACAATGTAAACATTTCAGGAAAACACAAATATGAAACAGCTTTAAGCTTGCTTTCTTCATATTTTTGGGGTCTCTGGACCTCTTTATACTCTTACTCCTAATCACACCAAGCTTCGAATGTGAAGTCACTGAACGTGAAGATGGGAAGAGATGCATGCAACAGCACAGCATTTTATGGCATTTCCACCAAAAATTAAAAATATTTAAAAATATTTCAACTTTTTGGTTGGTAAAAATTCCCCTAATTAAAAAACAATTCCCCTAATTTTTAAACAATCCATTCTCATAATTGGTATAAATTGTCTCCAGCACACCATGTGCTACCACTATTGGTATTAGTTGTATTAGAAATGATTACTCAAAGAAATCTTAAAACTTAACAACTGTAAACTCATTACACATTAACCTAAGTAACATTTAATGAAAATAACTATATTTCCCCCACCAAGTTATGAGAAGTGTAGCACTGTATTATCTGCAAATCTCTTAAATGATTAGCTTAATAGAAAACAGCTGCGTTCTCTCAGGTGCCTCTGCATTCAATCTGTTGCAACATGCTGTTCTGGTTGAGATACATGAAGAAAATCAGGCCTCTTCCAAATATGAAAAGGAAAAAGGAAGGAGTATTTTCATAGTCTTTTCAGATAAAGGTAGATATTCTTTTTTGCTATTACATAAGAGAAATGGTAAAGTTTTTAATGGTTAGCTGCAACATAAAATTTGAAGCCATATAAACTTTTTGCATCATTTATATTAACGACTATTGCACATTGCATGTATCTTTTATCCATCCATAACTTCCTAACACATTGGCCATTTGGAAAATACCAGTTCACGGAGTTATCCAAATCAACTAAATGTTGCCATATTTCATTTGATATGTATCTATATACACCAGGGCTTCCCTCATAGCTCAGTCAAGAATCTGCCTGCAATGCAGGAGACCCAGGTTTAATTCCTGGGTCGGGAAGATACCCTGGAGAAGGAAATGGCAACCTACTCCAGTATTCTTGCTTGGAGAATACCAAGGACAGAGGAGCCTGGCAGGCTACAGTACATGGGGTTGCAAGAGTCGGACATGACTTAGCGACTAAAGAGAAAGAGATAAACACCATCAAAAACAAAGTCACAACCAGTAATACCATCTACTAATCTCATCAGAGAAAAAAGTATTGGGAAACCATAATTTTATCAGCAGCAACAAATCCTGTCAGTCACTTTCCTCGACATAATTTAAAATCTTCCCTGGTGGCTCAGATAGTAAAGAATCTGCCTGCAATGTGGGATACCCAGGTTTGATTCTTGGGTCGGGAAGATCCCCTGGAAAAGGGAATGGCTATCCACTCCAGTTTTCTTGCCTAGAGAATTCCATGGACAGAGGAGCCTGGCGAGCCATAGTCCATGGAGTCACTGAGAGTCAGACATGACTGAGCAACTAACACTTTCACTAAGAATATGGCAACCAAATACATATCAAATCTAAATAACCAAAGTTTGCCAGTCATTCTTTCAGGTAAAAAGGTTCCATGAAAAAAGCAGTAACGCAAGTTGCAACTCAAACAACTGCAGAAACTGCTTTCCCTCCAACCATGAAACTGGTATGCAAGAGAAGCGCTGTATGCATACTTCCAACTTCTTCAAGCAGAATATCAGAAAGCAGCATACTCAATGGTGAGAGTTTAGCAATATTAGTAATTCCTACTTTTTCATCAGAACATTTAAAAATGAAACTGACATCTTTTATTTAAAAAATGCAAAAAATACGACTCCAAGCAGTTTGGTGCCACTGTCTTGGGATGTGCCAAGGCACTAAATTGCTTAGGGCCAGTTTTAGTCACTAATGCTTTTGTACCATCAGTGCTATGTTAATACAATAAAAAAGGTAGGAAAAAAAAGCCTTACTATTGCTGTGAAGACAGTTTTGATCACAAGAAACCCCTGAAAAGGTCTCAGGAAACTTAAAGAGCTTGTGGACCACCCTTGAGTATCCTTGGTACAGAGTAAAAAGCAGAACCCCTTGAGTACTTTTCTTCAACTCCTTACCCCTCCCCCCCCATCTAGAGGTAACCACTGATAGCAGTATGGTGTACAAGCCTTTAAACACACACACTTGCATGTACGCTAGTCAGTAAAACTGTAGTATTGTAATGTATATTCTGCAACTTTTTTGTCTCCTCAAACATACAACCAGATCTACCTTATTCTTTAATAGGTACATAATATTCTACAGTCTAGATATTTAATAATTTGCTTAACCATTTCTCCTACTGAACATTCAGGTTTTCTCCTTAAAAATACTTCTGCAATCATTATTTGTATAAATAACCTTGATGCGTTAATTCTGGAGCCACTGTGATAACTAAGACAAATCTATTTAACACGTTTTAAAAATTCATGCTATATTAGGGAAACTTTAAGTATCTGGTTAAAATCAATTTAATAAGTTCAAATATAAATACCCATTATAACAAGTTTTCCATTTTTCTGGCTCTTGGAAAATACTGAATTTAAGATGCAAAAGATTCTATAGAATGCTAACTATTTACAAGTGTCAAAAGATAGCTGTTAAGTGAAACTACTGGCAGTTACACGCAATTAAGAGCACTGATCAACATATATATAAAGTTAAAAATGCATGATTCTTACTCTTCTGATGTTTACCTCAGGGACACCTTCAGCATGCTATGAGGTCATTTAAATTCAAAACTATTCTCAACATAGACCCCAGCACGTAGGCCTAGAGTTCTAGAGCCAATACGAAAGTAACAGAAAGAACTAGCAACGAAGGTGATCAAGCTGACAAGGGAACAAAGTTCTTTGTAAACTATAAATTCTCAGTAGCATTATTTAGTTTTAATCTGATCTATTGTTAATAGAAAATAGCCTTAACTAGATAGACTGGTGTTATAATTTTCTACTTAATAGCCTCTTAATACTATAGAAAACATATTGAGAATGACTTACCATCTTCAAACGGTGTCCCTTCTGGTCTGAAAACAAGAAGATTTCTGATTAAAAAAAGTTTTTCTTTCTGCTTTTTCCTGATTTTCAGAGTGGAGAGGATAAACTCAAACAAGAGAAAGAGGAGCTCATTCTGATAATTTGAGGAGTATTTATTGTTAATTTAATATCACCTTAACCCTGGATTTTTATTTATATGCACATAAAAGGGGCTTCCTTGGTAGCTCAGACAGTAAAGAATCTGCCTGCAGTGCAAGACCCAGGTTGGATCCCTGGGTTGGGAAGAGTCCCTGGAGAAGGGAATGGCTAACCACTCCAGTATTCTTGCCTGGAGAATTCCACGGACAGTGGAGCCTGGCGGGCTATAGACCATGGGGTCACAAAGAGTCAGACACAACCGAGCAACTAACAACAACAAACACAAGACATAAATAGTAACTTTCATTTTCCAAGTTTTCCTTTTAGAATGGTTTTACAAAAAACAAAAGAAACTTGTCATAATTTTAGCACAAAAAAAACTCAGTTCATAAATATCAATCCTTTGGTAAATATACGTATCTTAAAAGAAAAATTCCTATTTTCAATACGTATCAATAAAATGGAAGTCAATACCCTTTAGTTTAAGATAATTATGATACCAAAGTATCCTGCTTTTCAAAAGAGAAATATATTGCTCTTGTTCAACTCAACTAAATTTATCTGATGTCACCAAGAATGCCAGTTTCTTTTGTCCACGTCTTTTCATTGTACCATATCCCTATCTCATCTTTCCTAAGCAGCAACCTGAAGTTTACTTTTTTAAGTTTGTTTTTTTAATTGCTTTACAAAGCTGGGTTGGTAAGGTTTAATTATTATTTGCAAGGTACATTCAAGATCTCAAAGAAGCATGCTAACAGCCTGAATTTAATATCACTTTATTTTAAGAAGGGTGAACTACACTCATTTTCCCCACTAATTTTTAATGTAGACTCTTAAAATGGAGTCAATGGCAATTCAGAATTCTGTTTACAGAAGTGTTCAAGTTTTAGTGCAAAACCCTAGTATAAAAAGAGCAACAAGAGAGATTTCCCTGGAGGTCCAGAAGTCAAGAATCCACTTGCCAAACCAAGAGACATAGGTTCAATCCCTGGTCTGGGAAGATCCCACAAGCAGAGGAGCAACTAAGCCCATGGACCACAGCTACTGAACCCGAGCACTCTAGGGCCCTCATGCCACAACTACTGAGCCCGTGTGCTGCAAGTACTGAAGCTTAAAGGCCTCGCTCTGCACCAAGAGAAGCCACTGCAAAGAGAAGTCAGGGCACTGTAACTAGAGAGAGTCCACACACAGCAAAAAATACTGAAGAAAATAAAATTTTTTTAAAGAGTGAAAGAAAATAAAATCCAGTTCAGGAAAACCAAAGAAAGCGCATGAAGAACTAACGTTCTTATACAAATACACCTACATGCAATATATACTATATGTAAAATAAAAGACTGCACCTTGAAAGGCTGTGAAACACTTTTTATTTAAATTCTTACTATGGTGGAAGTTATCAATATTTTTGGTTCCTACTCTTTTTACAGTTCTAGTAGAAGGCTACTAAGCATTTGCTTGGCACATTTTGTACAAACTAACATCATTCTCCTGTAGTCTCAAATGATATTTTTATCAAATAAAACCCACTTATTATAAAATCAAATTTTATGTGGCTGCCAAAACTCTTTATCAGAATTTTTTATCTTACAGTTTTCTGTAAGATCCCTCATCCCTCAGTTTCCTTTCCTTTCCTAGCTGTTATACATTCAATTTTCTTAAAAGAATCACCATACCTACCATTTGTTATTTCTTTCAACTCACCCAAATATAACTGCATTCCACTGCATGATGTTGTTTTCAGATGGTGCGCCACTGACACCCACAGGTGGGTCCTCTTGCAATCTAGAAATCCAGAATAGAAATTTTAAAAGTTGAACATTAAGGCCACTAAGAAGGCTAATCAAACAACTTTCAACCATCTACTTTGAGAAACAAACTAAATCCATTTTTTTGTTGTTCTGAGCTGGAATAAACCATACCACTTTAAATGGCTTGGGAGTCATCCCTCTTCAAATATCACCAAGGTTAAGGTATCTGTTCAAGAACTACTTTTAACAATAACAACAAAGGAAAAACCTCAAATGTAAAAACACTATTTACTCAACCATCAATTTTGCTACTGGAAACACGCAAAGGCTGTGTGAGTCCTAACCAAAGCTACTTGGGCAACATGGCCACCAAAAAAACTCTCCCCCAAACAAAATATAAAGACTCCACCTCAGTGCAAACATTAAATGACTGAAAAACACTTGCATCCAGTTTAATCAGCAAACTAGTTTTGGGCAGTAGAACTACTTTATTCCATCTGCTTTAGTTAGCAGCAGCTTTTAGAGTAGGCAAGGCTCTGGCTAGGTTTTCCCTCAGTCCCTATTTTAAAAGCTCTGCACCAATACTGCATTTTACGTCTCAGATCATGCGCCCATATACAAAGCTGTCTTCCAACATCTGTCACAAATTCTTGCAAACGAAGACCCTTGGAAAACTACCGAAGGTGCCAAGCACATAACTCAGAATTAAGCAGAGACTGCAATGAGAAACCAGGATACCAAAGGCCAGGAACCTCGAAATTTTATTATTGGAATTTCACTCATGGGAGCTAATCTGAAAGCTATGGTTTCAAGCTGTAGAAACCGAGTTTTGCACAAAAAGAGTATCTCCTTTAAAAACTGTCATCTAAGGAAAAAAATAAACACGACACTAAATATATATATATATATACACACACACACTCACACATATACACACAAACACACCGTCATGTGGTATGATTCTTGGAATTAGTCCCCCCAGAATGGCTTTTAGTCAGCCTCAAGCAGTACAAGCCATGACGAAGAGAACCCTTGGAAGACACGCTGCGTGATATCGCCCACCAAAGACAAAGGCTAAGTTACCAATACACTCAAGGCCAAACTGGGCAAAGCCCCGAACAATGGCTTCCAAGTGCCTCATTTAAAGGTTTACAATGAACTTGAGAGGTTACTTCCTGATAAGCCAATCCAAGTTTTTACACTGGATTTTTCTCTTGAGCAGGGCAGGTCTCCCTAGAAAAAGACTGATAAATGCGCACGGGAGCGTAACGCTAAGTTTTCTTGGTTATTTTCGTCTCCGTACCTGTAAGCATTCGAAGTAAAACAACTGGGGGGAAAAAAGTCACTTCCTCCTCATCAACCCTAACACCTAACAAAACCCTATTTTACAAAGGAGGCTCAGGGAGTATCAGGTTAGCGCCAGCCTCGAGAAAGGCATTTTTCCAGACCTTGGAGGCTATAGATAGGTCTTTATACACCAGGCCACAGAGCTGAGTTCCAGAAAGCACTGGCAGCCGGGTTTGCCAGCCCGAGTCCCAGCCCTCTAAGCCAGTTCTCAAGGTCCTTTCAGGCGGGCGGGGGGGTGGCGGGGGGAAGAGTCGGGTTTCGGAGGATGGGTTAACAACCTCCGGCCCTCGCGCATCAGACCCCACCCTCACTGCAGAAAGAATGGGGAGGGAGGGCGAGGGTTGGCCCCAACCCTGGCAGTCGGAGAACACGGCAAGGCCATCGAACAAACTGACTGGTGTAGCTAGCGGTGGAAAGGCTTCTGCAAGAGCTCGCTCTAAGAGCAGAGAGAAGAGGCACCGCAGGGTGCAGAGGCAAAGGATGAGATTTGAAAGCTAGGGCGAGGTATCAGGCAACTGTCCGCAGTGGGCAGCAGAGAATCGTAGGACAGACCATAGCCATCTTTTTACTTTTTTGTGGGGGTAGGGTGGTGGTGAGGAACTATCAAAATTTCTTACGTAGGGCAAGTGAACAACCAAGGAGAAGAGAGTGCTAAAACAACTGGGCTTCCGTCTGTCCCCCTGAGCCCACAGCAGCGCTCTTAGGGTCAAGAGGGGAAGGTGTCCCGGATCCCCACCCTAGCCCAGTAGCTTTGGGGAGGAGTCGTCATTCAGGCGAAAATGAAGGCCCTTACCGCTTGAAATCCCGCATAAGCCTCCTCCGGGCCGGGGTCGACATGCTCCCCAGCAGCCCCGCGGTCAGTCTGAAATAAAAGAGTCCCGCGCAGCCCCCCCACCCCCCGGCGCGGCGGCCGAATCACTGTGGGTCACCGCCGCCACCGAGGTTGCACAAACAACCCTGCAATGACGTCTCCCTCCGCCGCCTCCAGATCCCTCCGCCCTCCGCCGGTACCATGCAGTGAGGGGTGGGGGAGAAGGGAACGGGACGTAGGAGAGCTAGTTATGGGAGCCCTTCAGCAAAGACCTTATCCCTTTTGTCTCCTTGAACGAATAGACCAATTACTGTTCCCTATGCTCAGACTGGAGGTTGTGATTAAGAAGTACCGAAACTGAAACACCAACCCGTCTCCCCCTCTTTCACTAGTTTAGGCTCAGCCGGGTGGGGAGAGAGCGACGCATCCGGGGCCAGAGATTTCAGGGAAAGGAGGTGGGATGACGTAAGATCACGTGACCGCCGGCGGCGTTGTCAACAATCCACCTCCGAGGGGGAGGGGACGAAGTATCTAGAACCACGTGTCCCTATGACGCCATTAGGACGGATCACGTGAGAGCGTCTCCTGGATCTAACTTTCACCAAGTCTTTCAGACCGGTAGTTAAGTTTATGGGCTGAGGGCTGATATGCACTTTTATGTTTTTTCTCCATTTTGTCCTATGGACAGCTATTGATGAGACTGTGTCGGAAGCAGTAGTTTGTTTTGCTTCTTAAATCTTTAAAATAGAGCCCCAAATAATTTGGATTTAAAACTCCCCTCTGGTTGGCTCAATGGCTTATCAAATCTGGCATCTGAGGAAAAGTGAAGGGACCTCCGTTTTCCTCAGCTGAATGCTGAGGCCCATACAAAGCGAAATCCCCTGAAATGCTTCCTTAGGGCCACCAAATATTACTGTATGAGCATTGCAGTGTTTTCAGGGTTGGCAATGCTGGGCAAAGATTAAAGAACGATGTGCAGATTGCTTAATGTTTGTGTTTACAATCCCCACAGGATTATGGAATTTTGTTTTTCCTTTATGAGTCTGCTCTTATTTGAGGCTTTGTGTCAGAGTACTTGGATTGGTCTACAGTGGGGTACTGTTGTATTTGTCAAGAAATGTACAAGTTTGATCATAGTGTGTATAAAGAGTGTAGGTGACTAGCTGTCAAACCTAAAAGTTTGACTCACATGTGGGGGAAGAGATCATGCAGATGTGGATAGGGGTTGTATATCCAGCCTGAGTAATTTATTTCAGATTTTCAACACTAGTAAGTTAATGGCCTGAAATGTCCCCCACCGGGTCTTAGAGATATTGGCTGTTGGATTTCTGACATTATTTCTAGTCATTGAGTTCCCTTCCTCTATCGCCTCCAATTCTGTTCTTAAAGACTTTTTTGGGCTGAACCCTGAGCTCTTTAAGTCCATTGGGTGATTCAACCCAAGGTGTTACAGTAAGACAGAATGAGGAATATGGCGTTGGGCATACTTTCATTGAACTAGAAAGGGTTAATTTCCCCTACTTTTCTGGTACCTCTCTTTCTTCAATCCCTGAATTCTTTCTCTTGCTTGTATTAACTGCCTTGGTGATCAAGTTAGCCAGATCTAATACTTGATAGATACCCCTGACAAATGTAATTCTCTTAAGTCAAAAAGTTATTTTCTTTTCTTTTTTTTTGCCTTCCTGCCATAGGAATTCTTAGCCTCCCTATAGCTAAGGATGGAGACATACTGTTAGGGTTACCTATAGTGAAATGCTAAATTTTTTTTTTTAATCTGTCATGTCATTTGTTTAGCAATTATAATTGTTTTGGAAATCTACAGTTCATGGGTTTTCCAGAATGAAGTAATGCTTTCGATCAAATCAAGTAAGTTTCATTGAAGTCCGAGAGCTTTATTGTATAAGCAAGAATCATACGTTGTCCTGGTTACCAACTCTGTCATAACCTAGTTGTAGAAAGGATAGTTTTAAGGCTATAATTTTATAGTGTAGACTCAGTTGCTCTAGATTGTGAGCTCACTGAGAGCAGGGACTCTGATTCATGCTTTGATCCTTGACAACACTATAAGTCAACAGCAAATATTTAATAAATGTGCTTTACAAATCTGAGTCCAATATAAGATTTACTATGATGGTCATAGAAAATATAACATAGTTAAATAACTTTTCAAAAGGAAAGACAATTTTGAATATTTTTATGGTGATAAGCAAAAACCATGACCACCTTTCTTTCCCCTCCGTCTCTCAATATAAGCTGTTGCAACATGGAAACACTTAGGAATGTTTTAAAATACCAATTTACCCTAACTCAATCAGGATCTCTGGGGGGTGGGGCCTTTTAACAAGCTCTCTAGGTGTGATTTTAATGCGCATGTTGGGGTAAGACCAACTGGGCTAGAATTTATTGGATAATAATGACACCTTCTCTTATACAGAAGCAAAGTGAGATTTGGCCTCTTACGCTTAATTTTTTTTTTTAACAGGAAAATGAAAGCCGTAACGAAAACAGCACTGCCTGGGCACTTCCAGTGATATTCTTTTTATTCATTGGAGGCTGTTACTTGATCCGAACCCCATGTCTAGTTCTTAGGCAATTAAAATTCTGGGAGGTGGGGTACCTTGTATGTCACTCTTATTTTGTGGTGGGCCCTTTCAATTATTTGCTTTTCCAAAGAGGGACTTTAACGAGTTTTGACGTCTAGAAAGGGAATTTTTAAAAAAGAGGATTACTATGAGTTCAAGAAAAAAAATTTTTAAGCATATGAGATGTTCAAGAAATGTTCTTATGAATCGTCTTATCCCTGTTTTAAGGATGAATGTCGACAGCTGAGGTCAAACACAGATTATGTAATATTAAGATAACTAGGTAACTTAGAAAACCATAATTTTACAAGACTTCCTTGGAAGTCTCGTTTTACAAGAAGTCTCTACCTGTGACACCAAGCATCCTTTTAGGATCCAGCACAAGCAGCAAGTGTTGTCGGGCCTGCGGGCGTCTAAGATGCAGGTCGGATAAACTTCCACCCCGGCTCCCCTCCCCTAGAGGATTTGCAGTCTCTAGAGCTTTTGCCAAAATATGATCCTCCCCTGTCGCGGCTCAGAACCAACCTTCCGTCGTGGCCCCAGTTTGATCGACAGCTGCTCGTATTACCGACCTCCACCCGCAGGGAAGCTTCCAGTTAGGACCCACAGGAACTCGCCTCCGCTCTTTCCCATTTTTCCTTCCGGGTCGGGCCTGGCCGGTTTTCCGGTCTTGCGCAGTAGACCCCAAGCGAATGACCTGCAGCACCGTTGCTATGGTAGTAGGCAGTGGGGAGCTAGCAAGCTAGGTAGGGTGGGAGTCGCTGTGACTGCGCTGAGCCAGGCTAGCAGGATCACAGAATGGGCTGAGGCAGCGGCGGCTGCCCGGACGAGGTCGATGGTGGGGAAAGGGGCGCGGCACTGGTGTGGGACCCTGACTCCTGTGGTTTGAGGAGTGGGCGGGACCGAGGTTTTCTGGGGTCCCGGGGCCTGATCTGTTGGTGACCGCAGCTTTGCGGAAAAATTATATTTGATGGGGCTTGACGAGACGTGTGGGGACCCTACTCATGATGAATAGGTGACATGTAGTGAGAGCATCTTAAATCTTGGTGGGAATGATGGAGACAGTAGGAAGTTCCCCCAAGTTCGGTGGTGGCCGAAGCCACATAAGGACACCTTGCTGGCAAATTGGCAGAGTTCCCAGAGACAAACAGGACTCGTGGAAAAGATTCCTAGTTTTCCTTTTTCCGTAATTTAAAGTATTAGTTTATTGTGATATTGCATTATCCACCTTGAATAAATAAAGGTATGAATGTTTAATCTTCTCCTCCCCTCCCACCCTTTCTTTCCATAAAGAAAAACCGGGCTTCAAAATGGAGATGTATGAAACCCTTGGAAAAGTGGGAGAGGGAAGTTATGGAACAGTCGTGAAGTGTAAACATAAGGATACTGGGCAGATAGTGGCCATTAAGATATTTTATGAAAAACCAGAAAAGTCTGTCAACAAAATTGCAATGAGGGAAATAAAGTTTCTAAAGGTTTGCTTCTTTTACCTTAATTGCTCTCTGTAAGTCAAAAAAAGAGATTGTTATGAAATAAAAACTTATATAACACATATTTCAGTTAACATAGGTATTTGGAATAAAAAAGTGTGATAGCTTAACTTATTGTGTATATTTTGTAATTTTACAGTGGTACTAGATAAAATGTGCTTGTGTATAATGTAACAAAAACTGCCAAATGTGAAATAATTATTCAATTATTTAGTTTTATAACACTTAATAAAAATGTCTGTGTTTCTGCCAGATGTTGTGACTATAATGAGGTAAGAGATAGTACCTGCTCTTCAGAACTTTTATTATTTAATCAGAAAGACAAGAGGGCATATAAAAATAATAGTGAATTTTAAGTGACTCACAATAAAAGCCAGTGATTAACACAAAGTCCTACTGGATAGGGAAGATTTCTTGGAGAAGATGGAACTTGAATTGGGCTTTAAAGGGTATGTAGGATTTAAGAAAGAGGGAGACTATTGTTTCCCAGGTTAGGGGAAAGGCTTAAGCTCAGAGAGCCTAAAGCAAGACAAAGGACAAAGAGCAGAGCAGAGTGGACAAAGAGCATTTGCCTGTGGAGTTTCTTATACAGAAGTGGAAAGCAGTGAGATTAGAGAGTAAATTGGAGGTAGGTTTTAAAGTCTTTTAGGCTGAGAAATCAAAACTATTTTTCTGAGAGATTTTGAATTCAGAGTAAAGAAATGGTTAATATTAATCTAGCATTATTTTTTAGAATAGATTGGAGGACTGAGAAAGTAAAAATAGGGAGATGTGTTGTGGCCTTAATTCAAGAATCCTGTTAAATGTGAGGGACCATGCTAGAATGCAGCAATTTGAATGGAAAGTAGTAATATATTACTAAAGAAGACATGAAAGTGTAGAAGGCAACAAAGAAGAGGAATCAAAGGTATCTTTGAGGTTCCGTGATTGCTGCCATTGATGGAAATATCAGAGACTCAAAAGAGACATGGTTTGGGAACTAGTTCAGTTTTAGAAATGTTGAATTCGAGGGGACAGGAAATCAGTAAAGATGACCAGTAAGTAGGCTTTTAGACATGGGGAACAATATGAGGAGAGATCAGGGGACAAGGTAGAATTTCATGTAGGTATGATAGGTCCTGGAGAAGGCAGTGGCACCCCACTCCAGTACTCTTGCCTGGCAAATCCCATGGACAGGGGAGCCTGGTAGGCTGCAGTCCATGGGGTCGCAAACAGTTGGACATGACTGAGCGACTTCACTTTCACTTTTCACTTTCATGCATTGGAGAAGGAAATGGCAACCCACTCCAGTGTTCTTGCCTGGAGAATCCCAGGGACGGGGGAGCCTGGTGGGCTGCCGTGTATGGGGTCACACAGAGTCGGACACGACTGAAGTGACTTAGCAGCAGTAGCAGCAGCATGATAGGTCCACCCAAGGGAAAGACTTAAAGAAGTGTAAAGAAAGGAGCATTAACATTCCTAGGGGATTGGGTACAAAACGAGTGACTTAAAAAATATCTCTCTCTATATATATATATATATATGTATTTTGTTTATTGGAATTTAGATGCTTTAAGGTTCATAGTCTAGATGTTTTATATGTGATAAAAAAAAGCTCTTCTTGTTCATTTTTATCTGATACAAAAGTAATATTCTCTTCTGCTTTGTAAGTCTGTATTAGATAGGATGGATCAATTTGCTTTCTAAAAAAAAGAAATATATTAGGCATCTGTGGATATTTGGAACTGCTCTATTTCTAGACAATGAAAAGGGAGCTTAAAGTCAGTAGAGATGTTATGATTTTGTGAGAGATACATGTCCTTATCCTGATGACCTAAAACATAATAATACTGGAAGGCAACTTTGTGCACCATAAGTGAAATCTGATTAGGAGACCTTTTCCCAGGCAATATCTTTTGCTCTTTTTTTTTCACCTTTGTTACATTTAACCAGATTTTTTCCCTTCTTAATTGTTTTGTAAAAATAACTGATATGTGGCAATAACACAGATGAATTTGACAATTTACTATTGTAACTATTCAAGCTATTTTGAGATACCTTAACTTTTTACCCCATTGGTTTATTTCTTGTAGCATTTTTAGTTTTAATCAAATCTAATTCTACAAGAGACATTTCTTGGATTAGTTAACATTCTTAGTCTAAAAACAACGCCATAATGACTTAATTAGAACTAAATTTTTATCTGCTAGAATTTCATTAAATAAATTAGAGTAATTAGTGGGAATATCTGTAGAAAAGTTTTCTGTTTATAAAATAAAACAAAAATAAACAACCTGAAAAAGGACAGTGGAGTATTTCTGGGGGTTTCACGGTTTATCTGAGGAAGTCACTGATCCCTTATCCCTAGATGCTGCTGTTAAGTCGCTTCAGTCGTATCCAACTCTGTGTGACCCCATAGACGGCAGCCCACCAGGCCCCTCTGTCAATGGGATTAGAGAATCCCGTGGACAAGATATATGTGGCAAGAATACTGGAGTGGGTTGCCATTTCCTTCTCCAGTACCCCTGGATGGATGTTCCTTAATGCTTATTAACTTGGGTTCACCCTTCTCTGCTTTGGCCTTTAAAATCACAACTGGACAAGAAAACAGTAATTTTCCATAGTTGAAGGATTATATTGTAGTATCCAAAGGCAGTCTTTTTTTTTTTTTGCTACTGCCAGATGTTGCTATAGCACTCTGGTACCCCACCAACCAGGGAAATTGGAGCAAAAATAGGAGAGGAATCTGGCATTATATTTTGGCACGTTTTTCTATTAGTCATGTTTTGAGGACTTTAGTTTGTATATTAGTACAGAAAACTAGAAAAATTGATATTGTGCCACTGGAATAAAGGCAATTTTTTTTCATACAAGTTAACTTTTTGATGAAGCCAACATTGAAAATATACCCTTTAATTTTTAACCAAATGAGTAAATATTTTTGGTAACTTGAAAAGGTTAAATATTTGAGAATTTATTGTAATTAAGTCAGTGTGTTAAAAAATAGAATAAGCAGCATAAAATATTAAACCTCTTTTAGTTTTCTAAGCTGATATATTCCATTATTGACATTTTGAAATTACCTTCAGTGAGTGCTTACCAGTTTAAAAACGTGTTTCATTGCTTAATAGAATCTTACAATGAGCAAAAATGTACCCACAGATAATTGTATATTTATATAAATTTCCTATGGATATAAATTGGTATTTCACATATCTGAAAAGTTTCTAGATATTTTTATACCTTTTTGTTACAGTGTGATGAATTTATTATCTCCACCTGGAACTTACATTTTACTCTTGAGAGTTCAGGACCAAATTCAGTAATTAATTTCTATAAATTCAGATTACATGCTCAGTGGCACTGGAATTCATGCTCATTTGAAATCATAAACACCTTTTAATCACAGCCAATTTAAAGGGTAGGACAATATCTCTTAGCAGAATACAAAGTTACATTTCATCTGAATTATTTTAGTAAGCAACCAAATTTCAACTTGAAGTAAAGCAATATATCTCCCTTTGTTCTATAAATATTAACTATGAAATAGATAAACATTTAAAAAAATAGGAATGTAAGCAAATCAAATTTTTATTGAAATGCATGGAGGAAAAGAAACAATTTTCCTCTTTTTAAAATTATGAGTCTTATATGTGCAAATTATGGTGCATGAGATACTTATTAAAAATCCATTTCTTTTGTTGTAGCAATTTCGTCATGAAAACCTGGTCAATCTGATTGAAGTTTTTAGACAGAAAAAGAAAATTCATTTGGTGTTTGAATTTATTGACCACACAGTTTTAGATGAGTTACAACATTATTGTCATGGATTAGAGAATAAACGACTTAGAAAATACCTCTTCCAGATTCTTCGAGCAATTGAATATCTTCACAATAATAATGTAAGTGCTTCAAAGTAACCCAAACTATAGGAAAACCATGAATTGTAAGTGCCTTTTAAACATTGTTCTGTTTTTATGAAAGTTGTTAAAATTATTTTTCTGTACAATATCAACATTGTGAAAATGGAAAGAAGGTTGGGGGAATTACTACCTTATAATTCAGTCACAGAACCAAAATACATATTGAACACATAATAATTGTAACTATAAAGCAGACCAACTCTAAGATGCTAAGGAGATATAGAAAAATCAGCAGTCAACTCTGGTGTCTTTTATTAGTGAAAATATATTAAGACATTGAAAGTCAAGCCAGCCCAGATGATGGGAAGTCAGGAAGTAGGAATTGGAAACTAAGCCAGGGGAATGGCAAGAGAATGTGGATGCCTTTAGGGAAAGAAAGGAGAGAAAGTGGCTGAGGAGTATAGAGCCTTGTCTTTTAAATCAGGAAAGAAGATCAACTGTTTTGATTTTTAGTGTTGCCTTTTAACATTGTTTAGTTACTGTTTATTTCAGCAGGTTTTTATGGACATACTTTGTTCCCAACATGAACTCTACTTTCTGTAAAGTTAGACATAGTAAGTGATATTAGGCATAACATCTATATGAAGAAGTGAAGTGAAGTGAAGTGAAGTGAAGTCGCTCAGTCGTGTCGGACTCTTTGCAACCCCATGAACTGTATCCTACCAGGCTCCTCTGTCCATGGGGTTCTCCAGGCAAGAGTACTGGAGTGGATTGCCATTCCCTTCTCCAGGGGATCTTCCCAACCCAGGGATCGAACTCAGGTCATCTATATAGCCTAAGCTTTTTCAGACACCTTAATTTCTATAATCTGTCTCAGTGCATCTCCTGTTGCAGCTTTGTTGTAATGGCATCTAGGACTCAGATTGTAATTTCCTTGCCCAAATGGATCCAAGGGGAGGCAGTATAATGTAATAGTTAACAGCACACAGTCTTTGGAATCAGACTATGCTAGGTTTTTACCTAGTGGCTTATCTGTAGATAACCACACAACTTGTGTAGCTCACAGTGACATAATGAAAGGTAATCCCATTACTCTGTGGCCCCAGGAAAATTATCTAACCTTTCTGAGCCTGTTTCCTCCTCTGTCAAATAATGCTATAGTATCTCACAGATTTTTTGGTAAAGATCTAATTAGGTAGTAGCTATGTAGTTTTTAGCACTGTGTCAGGTATATTTTAAGTGCTCAGTAAACAGTGCTGATAGGGAGTCAGATATAGTTATCTCTATCCCTATAGTGTCTTGCCTATAGTAGACTAAAAACATTTCTTGAATAATGGGAGACACCAGTCTGAGAGCAGAAAACTTCAAAGAGGAGGTAAAATTAAAGTAAGGATTTTAAACTTAGGTGTTTAAATTCAGGCACATAGGGAAACAACCCAAGGGCGTAACAGACAATTGAGATGTCATTGATACATATATGAATATTACTAAGCCATGAAAATGGGTGAAATATCACCATTTGCAGCAGCATGGATGGACCTAGTGAATATCATACTAAGTTAAATCAGACAGAGAAAGATAAATATATCACTTAAATGTGGAATCTAAAAAATAATAGTAACGACTCTATATACAAAATAGAAGCAGATTCACAGACATAGGAAACAGAGTTACCAAAGGGGAAATAGGAGGGCTAAACTGGAAGTATAGGATTAACAGATACAAAGTACTATATGTTAAATAGATAAAGCAGCAAGGATTTATACCACAGGGAACTATAGTTAATATAATACCTATAATGGAAAATAATCTGAAAAGTAATATGTATATAACTGAATCACTTTGCTGTACATCTGAAATTGATGCAATATTTTGATTCTATAGTCACTAAAACAAAAATGGCTTAATAGAATCAAAATGGAGTAAAAATTAAATTATCTTGAAACTAATAAAATGAATCAAAACATTTCAAAAGCACATAGAGCTAATAGAATTATTATCATTGTAATATGGAGTTCTATGCATTTTGGGAGCATTTCACTACAAAATAAAGGAGAATCAAACTCACTGTTTGAATCCAAAATGTGATAATTCATATCATATATAAAAATTAACTCTAAATGTAAATGGATTAATGACCTAAATGTAAGCACCAGAACTATAACACTCAGAAGAAAACATAGGTGGTAATCTGTGTGGCCATGTGTTAGGCAATAGTTCTTTAGATATGACCTCAAAAGCAAAAGTAATCAAAGTAGACAAATTGGACCCCATCAAAATTAAAAATTTTTATGCATTGAAGGACACCATCAAGAAAGTAAAAAGACAGTTCACAGATGGGAGAAAATATTTGAAAATCAAATATGATAAGCAACTAGTTTCTAGATTGTATAAAACACAATTCAACATAAAATGACAACCCAGTTTAAAAATGGGCAAAGGACTTAGCAGACATTTCTCCAAAGAAGATATACAAATGGATAATAGCACATGAAATGATGCTCAATATCTTGAGTCATTATGGTAATGCATATCAAAAATCGCAGTGAGGTACCATTTCACACTCACTAGGCTGGCTGTAATTTAAAAAATTGACAAGAACGAATGTTGGCAAGGAATTTGAGAAACTGGAACCTTTATACACTGCTGGTGGTAATGTAAAATGGTGCAGCTGCTATGGAAAACAGCTTGGCAGTTCCTCAAAAAGTTAAACATAGAATTAGCATATGACCCAGCAATTTTACTCCTAGGTATCTATCCAAGAGAATTGATAGCATATGTTCACATAAAAACCTGCCCAAGAATGTCATATAAGCATTATTTTAAATAGCTGAAAAGTAGAAACAAATGTATATTAGCTGATGAATGGATAAACAAAATGAAGTATACCCATATAATGGGATTTATCAGCCTCGAAAAGGAATGGATTGCTGATGCATCCTACAGAATGAGTGAAACTTGAAAACGTTGAAAAAAATCAAATGCAAAAACATGTAAGTTTAAGTTCCACTTAAATGAAAAATTCAGAAGAGGCATTTTTTGTCTCCAGATATGATGGAGTCCAATTTGTCTCGGCTTCCCAGATGGCACTAGTGGTAAAGAATTCATCTGCCAATGCAGGAGACTCAAGAGACCTAGGCTCAGTCCCTGGGTTGTCGGAAAGGTCTCCTGGAGAAGGAAATGGCAACCCACTCCAGTATGCTTGCCTGGGAAATCCCATGGACAGAGGAGCCCGGTGGGCTATAGTCCATGGAGTCGCAGAGTTGCACATGACTGAACATCTCTCTTCGATTGCTTTTGCTTTTGATGTCATATCTAAAGCAAAACAAGTTTATATTTGTTTATTTTTGAAGAAATGTCTATTCAAGTTCTCTGCCCATTTTTAAATTGGGTTATTTGTCTTTCTATTGTCAAGTTGTATTTTCTATATTTTGGATAGTAGATCCTTATCAGATACAAGGTTTGCTATTATTTTCTCTTTTGGGTTGCCTTTTTGCTTTCTTAATACTGTTTTTTTTCCCCCCTCTGCTTAGTTTTTTAAAAATCATTTCTTTCTCTTTATTGATATCCTTTATTTGGTGAGACATTCTGTTGATACTTTTCTTTAGTTCTTTAGATATGGTTTCCTTTTACCTTGAACATATTTAAACAACACAAGAGAAGACTCTACACATGGACATCACCCAAAATCAGATTGATTATATTCTTTGCAGCCAAAGATGGAGAAGCTCTATACAGTCAGCAAAAACAAGACCGGGAGCTGACTGTGGCTCAGATCATGAACTCCTTATTGCCAAATTCAGACTTAAATTGAAGAAAGAAGGGCAAACCACTATACCACTCAGGTATGACCTAAGTTAAATCCCTTATGATTATACAGTGGAAGTAACAAATAGATTGAAGGGACTAGATCTGATAGAGTGCCTGATAACTATGGACATGAACAGAGGTTCGTGACATTGTACAGGAGACAGGGATCAAGACCATGTCCAAGAAAAAGAAATGCAAAAAAGCAAAATGGCTGTCTGAGAAGGCCTTACAAATAGCTGTGAAAAGGAGAGAAGTGAAAAGCAAAGGAGAAAAGGAAAGATATACCCATTTGAATGCAGAGTTCCAAACAATAGCAAGGAGAGATAAGAAAGCCTTCCTCAGCGATCAGTGCAAAGAAATAGAGGGAAACAATAAAATGGGAAAGACTAGAGATCTCTTCAAGAAATTTAGGGATACCAAGGAGACATTTCATGCAAATATGGGCTCAATAAAGGACAGGAATGGTATGGACCTAACAGAAGCAGAAGATATTTTAAACAGGTGGCAAGAATACACAGAAGAACTGTACAAAAAAGATCTTCATGACCCAGATAATCACGATGGTGTGATCACTCACCTAGAGCCAGACATCCTGGAATGTGAAGTCAGGGTGAGGGTGAGGATAAAATCGCTAAGTCGTGTCCGACTCTTTGCGATCCCATGGACTGTAGTCTACCAGGCTTCAAGTGGGCCTTAGAAAGCATCACTACGAACAAAGCTAGTGGAGGTGATGGAATTCCAGTTGAGCTATTTCAAACCCTGAAAGATGATGCTGTGAAAGCACTGCACTCAATATGTAACAGATTTGGAAAACTCAGCAGTGGCCTCAGGACTGGAAAAGTTCAGTTTTCATTCCAATCCCAAAGAAAGGCAATGCTAAAGAATGTTCAAACCACCACACAATTGTACTCATCTCACATGCTAGTAAAGTAATGCTCAAAATTCTCCAAGGCAGGCTTCAGCAACATGAACCGTGAACTTCCAGATGTTCAAGCTGATTTTAGAAAAGGCAGAGGAACCAGAGATCAAACTGCCCACATCTGCTGGATCATCAAAAAGGCAAGAGAGTTCCAGAAAAACATCTATTTCTGCTTTATTGACTATGCCAAACCCTTTGTGTGGATCACAATAAACTGTGGAAATTCTGAAAGAGATGGGAATACCAGACCACCTAACCTGCCTCTTGAGAAACCTGTATGCAGGTCAGGAAGCAACAGTTAGAACTGAACATGGAACAACAGACTGGTTCCAAAGAGGAAAAGGAGTACGTCAAGGTTGTATATTGTCACCCTCCTTATTTAACTTACATGCAGAGTACATCATGAGAAACACTGGGCTGGAAGAAACACAAGCTGGAATCAAGATTGCTGGGAGAAATATTAATAACCTCAGATATGCAGATGACATCACCCTTATGGTAGAAAGTGAAGAACTAAAGAGCTTCTTGATGAAAGTGAAAGAGGAGAGTGAAAAAGTTGACTTAAAGCTCAACATTCAGAAAACTAAGATCATGGCATCCAGTCCCATCACTTCATGGCAAGTAGATGGGGAAACAGTGGACACAGTGACTGATTTTATTTTGGGGGACTGCAAAATCAGTGCAGATGGTGATTGCAGCCATGAAATTAAAAGATGCTTACTCCTTGGAAGGAAAGTTATGACCAACCTAGACAGCATATTGAAAAGCAGAGACATTATTTTGCCAACAAATGTCCATCTAGTCAAGGCTATGGTTTTTCCAGTGATCATGTATGGATGTGAGAGTTGGATTGTGAAGAAAGCTGAGCGCCGAAGTATTGGTGCTTTTGAACTGTGGTGTTGGAGAAGACTTTTGAGAGTCCCTTGGACTGCAAGGAGATCCAACCAGTCCATCCTAAAGGAAATCAGTCCTGGGTGCTCTTTGGAAGGACTGATGTTGAAGCTGAAACTCCAATACTTTTTCCACCTGATGCGAAGAGCTGACTCATTTGCAAAAACCCTGATGCTGGGAAAGATTGAGGGCAGGAGAAGGGGATGACCGAGGATGAGATGGTTGGATGTCATCACCGACTCGATGGACATAAGTTTGGGTCAGCTTCCGGAGTCGGTGATGGACAGGGAGGCCTGGCGTGCTGCAGTTCATGGGGGTCGCAAAGGGTTGGACACAACTGAGCAACTGAAATGACTGAATAGTCTTTTTCTTGCAGGTTATATCTGGGCTTCTTCAGGCAAAGCTTCTTCTTGACTGCTTTTTCCCCTTATGCATGGCCATATATCTTTCTTTGCACACCTTTTTTGGGGGAATTTTCTTGGAAATTTTGTAATTTTTTGTTGAGAACTGGACATGTAAAATAATACTTTGTGGCAATCTGGAGATCAGAATTTCCCATGTCTCAAGGTTTGCAGTTATAACTATTAGTTGTTTTCCTGAACTAATTTGTGAAGTCTGTATTGTTTGTCATGTGTGACCACTGAAATCTCTGCTCAGTTAGCTTACTGGTCAGCTGATGTTTGAACAGAGATTTCCTTAAACTCTTGAAATTAATACATCTCTCAGCCATATTTACTGGGTATCTACTGAGGGCTCCTTCTCTCTCTGTGTTGGGGCATATCTTCAGTGTTTAGGCAGAGAGTTTACAACTTAGCCCTTCTTGCTTGTGTAGAACCTAAATTCCACCGAACTTGAGAGCTTAGGGACAATCTCAGGTCTTTCTTTGTGTGTGCACAGCTGGGCATGTACCCTTTATGATTCTAAGTAATATGTTGGAACTTTTCAAATCCTTTATGGACATCTCACTCCCAGCCTCTCTTTTTAATTTAGTATTTTGGTCAGCTTGTTGTTTGTCCTGTTATAGCTCCCTCAGGTAGCTATAATGTTATTTGCTGAAGCTGCTGCTAAGTCGTTTCAGTCGTATTTGTCTCTGTGCGACCTCATAGATGGCAGCCTACCAGGCTCCTCTGTCCCTGGGATTCTCCAGGCAAGAACACTGGAGTGGGTTGCCATTGCCTTCTCCAGTAATGTTATTTAGTAGATGCTAATTGTTTCTGACAAAGGCCTTTTGCCCTGGGCAAGCTCTGAGTTAGGTCAGTGAAGACAAGACTTCTAGTGGCATTTTCCAGTAATCTGACAGACATGTTAGATAATGACTGTTACCTGGGAATGGAGCTTTGGAGGAGATCCAACCCTATAGCTAGGAGATACAGCTCCTCTGGTGGCTACTAGGCTGCTAGTTTTCACCATGATTTGGGGGCTGTTGGTCTACAAAGCTACCAGGAACTGGGGAGTGGGGAATAGAAATAGGATAACACAAGAATACCAATGGATCATGTGGTGAGGTTATGTTTTAACTTTTTGAAGAAACTGCAAAACTGTTTTTTCCAAAGTGGCTATACCATTTTATATCCCCACCAACAATGTATCAGTTTTTCTGTGTCCTCCCTGTATTGTTATTGTCTTTTGATTATCACTGTTCCAGTGCATGTGAAGTGATATCTCTGTTTTGTTTTTTTTTTTTTAGCAATAAAATTGTCTTTATTCACTAATGACATGATCATTTCTGTAGAAAATTTTATGGAATCTACAGTAAAGTTAAAAGAACTAAGCTGTAAGTTTATTAAGATTGTAGGATAGAAGATCAATATACCAAAATTATTTGTATTTCTGTGTATTAGCAAACTCAGAAACTGAATTAAAAATACCATTGTAATAACATCAAATATATAAAATACTTAGAGAAAATAAGGCCTATACACTGAAAACTATTAAACATTGATGAGAAAAATTAGAGAAAATCTAAACACATAGAAATACTATGTTTATAGAGGTCTCAGTGTGATTGTGGAAGACCAAAGAGGATGTTGCTAAAACTGAATTTTAGAAATTGGCATTCAGAGAGTGCTTGATTCTCAAAGATAACAAAATTCGGCATGTGGTCAGGGTGTTAGCTGTTAAAAAGAGTGAACATATTAGGGTGTCAACTGAGCGTATCTTTATGCATGTTTAGAGCACTGAGGAGGAGGGCCATGGCTGTGTAGTAGGCAAAATATGTAAAGTGATATTTGAAAGTGCTTTTCCATGTCTATTTTTGCTCATGTTATATTCTCAGATCTTGGTATAGTACCTAGCATGTAGTAGTCACTCAGTAAAAGTTGTGAAAGTAAAAAGGGACTAATAAAGTTTTATAGATGATGCCTTTAAGGTGATTCATTACTCTAAGATAATTATTTGCCAATTAGGAGGAAGACTTGAGGCAGAACAAAAGCTAATCCCCAAAGCTTATAGCACTAAGTTATATAAAAAAGGAAAAATCCCAGAATTCTATCACTAAGATATTTTCACTTGTGCTGTGATACTTTGCTGGTGATGAGAGTATGCTTAATACATTTGATAAAGTTTTTAAATGCCTTCTTTGTTTCAGGCACTGTACTAGGCATGGGGGATATAGCCTGAACAAAACAGATACACATCCTACCCTCATGGAACTTACTGTCCTGTGGGAATGACAACTAAATAGGCAAATAATAATAAAGCATGACAAATAACTGTGAAGGAGGAAATGTAGAATAATATATAAAAGGAACCTCTTTATTGCAGACATCTCAGCTGAGACATAAGGAAATAGTTGGCGAGGCAGTGTTCTAGGCGATTGGAACAGCATTAGCAAATGCAAACAGTGATGACACAAACCTGGAAAATTGGGAAACTAATATTCTATAGGCTAGGGAAGAACGGCTGAGAATGTGAGCACAGGCCAAATCCTATAAGTCCTTACCAGCCATTTTATGTAGCTTCAAATTTGTCCTATGGCATGGGGAATCCTTGAAGGAGTGACATAATCATACACATGATTTTAAAATAATACTCAGATTTCGTTGTGGGCAATGAATGGGAGGGGATCAGAGGGAATTCAGGGAAACCATTTAGTAAGGTAATAATTTTGATAAGAGAGCTGAGAGAACTTGAACTAGGGAGAGAAGTGGATGGAGAGAATATGGGACCAGAGGGAGAAATGTGCCTTGATTTCTGGCTTGAGCCTTGAGGTCAATGTTGGTTCCATTCACTGAGCTAAAGGGCTCTTAAGAACAGATGAGTTTGGAGGAGAAGATAGTCCATTTAATTTTTTTTTTCATTTAATTTTTAATTATCTGAGTTTGTGGTAGTGTGTGGGTCAGCCTTATGGGACTTCTTGCAGGCTTCTACTTCTTATGGAAACCAAGAAAAATATCTTGGTTGGAGATAGAAATATGGAACATTACTATATAGATAGTTACTAAGGCCTGTAAGCGTAGGTGAGATTGAGATGAAACAGCCAATAGATGGGAAGAAGCCCGAAAGAATACGGTATTCCCATAACCAAGAAAGTGCTAAAAAAAAAAAAAAAAATAGATGAGATTGTGCAAGAAACAAGATGCATGAGAAGAGAAGCCTAAGACCAGAACCCTACGTGACAGAGAAAAAGAGGAAACTTCCACTGGAGGAAACTGGTCCCAGAAGTCGGGAATGAAGGAGTGGTTGGCTATATTTTTACACTAAGATATCTAATGAGGGCTTCCCTGGTGGCTCAGCTGGTAAAGAATCGCCTGCAATGCAGGAAACCTGTGTTCGATCCCTGGGTTACGAAGATCCCCTGGAGAAGGCAATGGCGGCTACCAACTCCAGTATTCTGGCCTGGATAATTCCATGGACTATATATAGTCCATGAGGGTCACAAAGAGTAGGACACAACTGAGCAATTTTCACTTCACATCAGGCAAGATATGTATTGAGGGGTGTTTGTTGGATGTAGCAACAATGAAGTTGTTGATGACTTTGGCCTGGACACTTTTTAAAATTAATTTTTATTGGAATATAGTTGTTTTGCAAGCTTCCCAGGTGGGGTATGGAGGTATGGTGGCTCAGAGGGTAAAGCGTCTGCCTGCAATGCGGGAAACCCGTGTTTGGTCCCTGGGTCAGGAAGATCCCCTGGAGAAGGAAATGGCAACCCACTCCAGTACTCTTGCCTAGAGAATCCCATGGACAGAGGAGCTTGGTAGTCTACAGTTCATGGGGTTGCAAAGAGTCGGACACGACTGAGTGACTTTACTTTCACTTACTTACTTTCAGGTGGCACAGTTGGTAAAGAATCCACCTGCCAATGCAGGAGATGTAAGAGATGCAGGTTTGATCCCTGGGCCAGAAAGATCCCCTGGAGTAGAAAATGGCTCCCCACTCCCATATTCTTGCCTGGAAAGTTCCCTGGACAGAGGAGCCTGGTGTCCTACATTCCATGGGGCACAGAGAGTTGGACACAACTAAGGGGCTAAGCAAATAGTTGTTTTAAATTGTGTTAGTTTCTGCTGCACAGCAAAGTGAATCATATATATATATATATATTCCCACATTTTAAAATTTCCTTCTCATTTAGGTCTCCGCAGAGCATTGAATAGAGTTGTTAGGGCTGTTTGAATGGGGGAGCAGAAGATAGATTGCTCACCTTCCACTTGAGCAGTGAATGAGTGATCAGAAAGTGAATAAGTAAAAATAATGTTTTCAAGAAGTTTAGCTATGAAGGAAATGAGACAAAGGGCAGTACCTGAAGTGTGACATGGGGTTAATGGAAAGTTAAACTTTTTCCATTATGTTCTTTTTTATTACTTTTTCTTTTAGGAATGTGATTTATCTTTTCAGTATTACCTTCATTATTATCTTTTCAAGGGGTTGGGATGATCCCCTGGAGTAGAAAATGGCAACCCACTACAGTATTCTTGCCTGGAAAATACCATGCACAGAGGAGCTTAGTGGGCTACAGTCAGTGGGGCACAAAGAGTCAGACACAACTGAACACACACACACAACTATTTATAGTTACACATTTTTGCACTGTGTAGTTAATCCTTTGCATGTGGTAAGAAAATAACTTTACTATCTTAATTAGCTAGATTTTCTCTTAATTGTTGAGAAATGTTCTAGATAATGAAACCTCATTTTAATGTATTACATCTTCTGTTTGTTTTTTAGATCATTCATCGAGATATAAAACCTGAGAATATTTTAGTATCCCAATCAGGAATTACTAAACTCTGTGATTTTGGCTTTGCACGAACGCTAGCAGCTCCTGGAGATGTTTATACGGACTATGTGGCCACACGCTGGTATAGAGCTCCAGAATTAGTATTAAAAGATACCTCTTATGGAAAGTATGTATAGTTGGGGATCCTGCTTGGCCTTTCCTAGCCATCTCTCTTTTCCCTCGGTGTATCTGTCACCTGAACTACTGAAAAACTCTGCCTTCTGCATCTAGGCTTGGGATAGAAAGGGACACTCCCAAATAGAGCAGAGAGACCCTAGACATCTATCCTGCTGCTATTGATGTTGCCACACTTGCCCCCTGGAGCTGAGTGGCCCCAGCCCCAGGAAACTTAGGCAGAAACCTCTCAGGCTGCCATCCATGCTTGCCTTAAGCTGTGCCCCACCGTTTACAGAGTGGCCTCCTTGCTTCTCTGTAGACTCTAGATTCTGCAGAGATTTTAAAATCTATTCTGCCAGTGTTATCACAAGTTTCCTAGTTCCTGAGTATGGCAAAGTCTTTGCAAACACTGAGAAATAATAATTTTTAAATTGTACTAGATATTTCAAGAAGTAGAAAGCCCTCAGTCTATTGTGAATCAGTAAAAATAGTATAGGAAATAACAATCTAATAAACAAATAATGGATCTTGAAGAATGTAAAGACACCATCAAGAGTGTGAGGGTTACAAATTCCTCTGTATCCTCATCAGCACTTGTTATTATCTGACTTTTGGATTCTAGTTATCCTTATGGGTATAAAGTGGTATCTCCTTATGGGTTTGATTTCCATTTCCTTGATAACTAATGATTTTTGGACTTCATTGTTGATCTTTTTATGTGCTTATTGACCATTTATATATCTTCCTTGGAGAAATTTCTATTCAGATCCTTAGCCCTTTTTTAAATTAGACTGGCTTTTTATTATTAAATTGTAAGAATTCTTTGTATATCTAGATATAAATTCCTTATCAGATACTTGTTTGCAGATATTTTCTCTTACTTAGTTGTCTCTTGATTTTCTTGATGGTGTGTATCATTTGAGAAACAGAGTTTTTAATTTCGATGAAGTTCATTCTGTCTGTTTTTATGCTTTTGGTTTTGCCAAATCCAAGACTGTGAAACGCCTCTGTTTTAAGAGGTTTATAGTTCTAGTTCTTAGATTTAAGTCTTGCATCCATTTTGAGTCAGTTTTTATAAGTGGTGTAAGATAAGGTCATGGACATAGGTTCAATCACTGGTTGGGTTAACTAAGATCCTGCAAGTCGCACACATAGCCAAAAAAAAAAAGGGGTTTTTAAGAAAAGATGTTTTATATATTTCTCCATGAAAGAGTGATTTATTCTTGTCTGTTTCAGACCTGTGGATATCTGGGCTTTGGGCTGTATGATCATTGAGATGGCCACTGGAAATCCCTATCTTCCTAGCAGCTCTGATTTGGATTTACTTCATAAAATTGTTTTAAAAGTAGGTAGGTATTACTGAAATGTACTGTTAAATGCCTAAATAAGTGTTTTCAGATAAATTCTGCTTGATTTTCATATTTAGTCTATCTTTATAAGAATAAAGCATATTGTTTTGATAGATGAAAGTAGATGGATGCTTTGGGCTGATAAAAAAAAAGGTAGAAAAATTCTGTTTTGAAAATAATGTATTGTTTTGCCTGGATGCAAATAGCTGTACCATGTTGTTGTTTGATACTAAGAAAAAGTAAAATAGGAACCTACTTCAGTTTGTCTTAAAGTTTTTATAAAATTTTGGCTTTTACAAATATTTGCCTCTTTCAAAGAGGACTTTTAAATAATAGAATTAATTTTGATGCTCTTTTAAAGTGCTTGGAAATAGAAAACCAGTTGTTTACTAAGAAAACTTTTATTAACCACAGTAGGTAAGCAGATAGCTAAATATCTTATTCAAAAATATGTTTGATGATAACTGAATTATTTGATGATCTGCTTTGACTACCCAAACATTTTCATGGTTAGTGTTGCTCATGGAGTTTCAAAGATATATTTTTGATTGAGGAGCTTGAGCAACCTATTTTGTGATGAGAAAGCTATACATAAACATATAACTACAGGATCATGAGGAAGGTACTTTGAACAACTCTAAAAACTGTGAATCTGGATAAATACTGGCTAAAGATACAGTTCATACCCTTAAAGCATCATACTTTTTTCTGTCATATTTAAAATTCTGATTATGAGATTAATGGTGAGAGAACTCTAGAGATGATGGGATCAGTTTTGTCATTTTACAAATGAGAAAACCAAGATACAGAAAGGGAAGATTTGCCAAGGTCACAGAACTAGTTAAGAGCAAAGCTAGTGGTGGAACTTAGCTCTTTCCGCTCCTATTCATAGTTCTCTACATTCTGCTACTAATCTGTAGCCTTGTTTTTTCTTTACAATATTTCTGTTTCTATATAATTTTAGTATTTTAGCTGTTTTGAATAAGACTTTGCCGATGAACACTTGCTAGATAAACCATTTTGATACCTTTATGGAAATACATAAAAGTTTGAATGTGCCTTTTCTAATAGCATTATATATTATGTCTTGTATTTTGAAAAAAGAAAATGCACCTGTGGTTTTTTATTCTCTACTGCCTATGTGCTATCAACAGATTACTGGGGAACTCACTTTTTTATGCTATATTCAGAAGATAGTTACAGAAGATAGTTTCTTGTTCAATTTTTAAAAATTGAGAAAACTTAATTGTTATTCTTTCTTTTAGTAATTTGATGCAGACCACATAACAATTTGATAATTTTGATTGTAGAATAATATCCCTGTTTTCTTATGTATGTATTTTTTTCTCTTTTCAGGCAATTTGACACCTCATTTGCAGAATATCTTTTCCAAGAGTCCCATTTTTGCTGGGGTGGTTCTTCCTCAAGTTCAACATCCCAAAAGTGCAAGAAAAAAATACCCAAAGCTAAATGGATTGTTGGCTGACATAGTTCATGTATGTTAAGAGATTAAGGACTTATTTCTTGGACATTTGCATAAATTTTAATACAGTTTTAAGATATGACTTTAATGAAATTCCAAAAGGATTCATGGAGTAATATTAACTGTTCAAAGTTACTATATTCTTCTGTGTTTATGTCTTTAGTTCAGAGAAGTTAGAAGTCACAGACTGTTAGGATTGAAAGGCCCCTGGGATAATCTAGTCTATTCTTTTTTGTTAATTCCAATTTTATTGATAAACTGGAAAATTTTAAGGATAAACTGGAAAATGTTAAGGGCTTAGCATGTTGATCAACACCTCTTAACAGCCAGTCTTCCCAGAAGTCTACCCAAGAGATTTCTTCTTGTACAGTGATATTCTAAGGTATGTCAAGGCATTGGCAGCTATAGTTGTAATGTTGTTTGAGGATATACCAGTGCCAAAATTCAGGTTGATTTGGAGAAAACAAAAACATTATATAGTACTTTTAAATTAGCTTAAAATTTAAATTTTATTTTGAACTGCATAATAAATATACTAGCATACTTAGAATAGAATTCAAGAAGTGAGAAAGCTACTTGCTTGTGTTTATTTTCTCTTCCCAGCCAATTTTCTTTCCCAGGGTCAATTAACTTGTCTTACTTCTAACGTACAGCCCTTAAAAAAAGTGGTAATCTAACTTCAAAGCAAGTATAGCATGGTGTTTATGAGAGAGGGCTCTGAATTCACATGAACGTTCTTTAAAACCCAGCTCTGTTACTAATTAGCTCCATAAACTTGAGCAAGTCAATCTCCATGCCTCAGTTTACTGAGTTATAAAACAGCATTAACAATATTTATTTTCTGGAGCCGGAGGATAAAATGAGTTAATGGTAGAAATGTTCTTAGCACAGAACCTTGAATAAGCTGTCAACAAATGTTGTTAATGTTAACTGTTGTTGCTGTCTTTTAGATAAAACTAAACATGACATGTAACACCTAAAGACTTATCAAAGGAAGAAAATTATTTCTTTGGTAACTGTAAAGAACTAGAGTTTATTAAAGGATCAGTCTTTTGCTGCATTTTCCACTTTAATTTCTTTTTTTTTCATGTCACAGTTTTGATTTTACAAAGAATACGTAATAATCATAAAAAAATAGAATATTTGGATAGAGAAGTTAACATTTTCCCAACCCCCACAATCCAGGAAAAATTACTGTTGACGTTTTGGTTTATATACTTTGCCCAACAAATACATGCGTAACAGTTTATGCTTTTTAATAGGTGTCATACTTTATTGTTGTTTAGTCACTAAGTCGTGTTTGACTCTTTTGTGACCCCATGGACTGTAGCCCTCCAGGCTCCTCTGTCCACGGGATTTCCCAGGCAAGAATACAGGAGTGGGTGCCGTTTCCTTCTTGAGGGGATCTTCCCCGCTCAGGGATGGAACCCACATCTGCTGCATTGGCAGGCGGTTTCTTTGCCACCGAGCCACCTGGGAAGCCCTGTCTTACTTTACACACTGCTATGTGACCTGTTTATTTTCACTTAGCCTTATAGTTTAAGCATACTGCCATGTCAGTAAATATGGAGCTGTGTCAGAATTTTGTTGCTTGCATAGTGTTTCATTGTATGACTATACTATATCTTGAAATTTTGGACATTAGGTTTCAGATTTTTTCCTTATTGGTAAAGATGCTACAGTAAACATCTTTCATATCTCTGTATAAACTTGTGGTATTATTTGCTTGGGATAAATTCCTAGAAGTGTGACTGGTAGACCAAAGGGTTTATACTTGTTATGACTTTTGGTATATCTTGCTATTTTTTCCTCCAGAAAGATTTCATAGATTTATACTCAAGTAGCATTGGGTATAAATCTCTATTCTCAATCTAACTTTGAATACTATAATATTAAAAATATTTGCAACTTAATTAACTAGAAATAAAGTATATTTTTTAAAATTGCACTTCATTACAGGGAAGTTGGACATGTTACTGACATTAATTGGTCATTGTAGTTCTTATTTTAAGAATCCTTTAAACTATTTGTGATTTAAAGTATATTTTTACATTGACTTGCCAAATAATCATATTAGTGTCCTGTTTTATATATTCTAAATACTTTTTTCAACTTGAATAATCCAGTGATTTGGAATGCCACATTTATCATAGACAGATTGCTTATATATGCTTAGGTATATTTGTATTTCACTGATTTCTCTCCTTATTCTATTACAAGTACAATTTTGATTATTATAACTTTCAAATACATATTTTTTTTGGTCACACCATGCAGCTTGTGGGATATTAGTTCCCCAAGCAATGATTGAACCTGGGGCCTGGCAGTGAAAGCGCTGAGTCCTAACCACTGGACCACCAAAGAATTTCCTAAAATACATCTTAATACCTGGTATAGAGCATGTATTTTTTCCCTAGATTTAAATTTTTTAAACAATATTATAATGGCATAATTTCTATACAGTAAACTACATGATTTCAGATGTACAATATGGTGAGTTTTGGTAAATGTATACATACCTGTGAAACCACCACTACAATCAACATACCTAAAATTTCCATCACTTCTCAAAATGTCCTTGCATCCTTTTGTCATCCATCTTTCCCTTCTTTCCTGTCCCTAAATGACCACTGATTTATTTTCCATTATAGTTTATATTTTCTGGAATAGTCTGTAAATGGAATCAAACAGTGTATATACTCTTTCATGTCAGTCTTTTTTAACTCAGCATTATAGTCTAGAGATTCAGTTCGTGTGTTTGTGTGTATCAGTAGTTTATTCCTTTTTATTGCTGAGTGATATTCCATGTATGAACATATCGCACTTTTTTTTTTAAATCTGTTTCCCTGTTTTGGGTTGTTTCCTCTTTTTGGCTACTACAAGTAAAACTGCTGTTGACATTCACTTCTAAGTCTTCGTGTAGGTGTGTGTTTTTATTTTGGGAGGGACAACAGCCAGTCTGTTTCTCTCAAAGTGTCATATTCTACATTTTCCAAACCAGGGAAAATATTTAAATTATGTAACTTATACTGTTTACAGAAGGAATATTTATCTGCTTCCAATTGGCTGTGACCTTTTAGCATTTTTCTTCCTAAATTTTGTTGATGGGTAGCCATTGACGTTCTAAAATAAGCACATGCTTTTAGCTAATTTCAGTCTTAAGGATATGACTATTCTCACATCATAAAGATGATAATAAACTTTATGAGTGAATTTTTAAAAATTGTGGTTAAAAACAAAAAACCACGTAACATAAAATCTGTCCTCTTAACCAAATTTTAAAATGTATAGTATGATATTGTTAACTATAAGCAAATTCTTGTATAGCAGATCTCTGTAACTTTGTCTATGAATCAATTTAAACTAGACTTTTTGAAATAATCAGAAGTGTAATGTTATATGCAATTACTTTGTACATGCTGGAGTTTACTATTGTTTCCATTTATGAGATCTTAGACCAATTACTTGTCCTCTTTGGGCCTTAGTCTCCTCATCTGTACAATGAGGATAGTAGTAGTACCCACCTTGTAGGGTTGTTGTTGTTGGGATCAGGCAATAGGAAAAGACTAGAGAGTGTTATATGACAAACACATAATAAGCATAAATAAAAGTTACCTACTATTAGTATGTTTTGCCTTCTTTTGGAGGAAGGATGAAAATTATCAGGCAAATGGCTTTTATTCAAATTATGTCTTTAATATTTGGATTAATGTATTCTAATTATGATTGTTTAATTATATGTAGATTCATTATATGCAACTTATTTTCTGATACTCTTACTTCACTGTCTGTTTGTTTTGTGGGGTTTTTTTTGGTTCTCAGTTGAAGTAATCCCAAGTGAAGGGAAGCAGAAAATAGCTGTTCTGATAATGGGTTATTGAAGGATTTGGGGGCTTGGATACTTGTGAAATTGTTTTATGCCATATGAAAAGCACTGAATTAGGAATCAGACAATA
This sequence comes from Aepyceros melampus, assembly GCA_006408695.1. Classification (NCBI taxonomy): domain Eukaryota; kingdom Metazoa; phylum Chordata; class Mammalia; order Artiodactyla; family Bovidae; genus Aepyceros; species Aepyceros melampus. The sequence goes on from SJXQ01008217.1 coordinate 299,104, forward strand.
TGAGTTAAAATTCTAGTTTGGCAAGTTACTAATGATTCTAGCTCTATAAAATGGAAATGATAAGTCATGAACTTTCTTCCTTCCAGGGCTGGATAAGAGGACTAAAATGAGCTAATTAATTCCTACTAATTCCAGCAGAAATAGACTGACTTCTGTTTTGGCTAGAAATAGGACATTTAACCTGTAGTATTGCTTTACAAGTACAAATTTCTTATGGAAACAAGTGGTCAGAACTCACTATCATAAAGTCCTGAGTTCTAATTCTATCTTTTCAAGAACTCTTTTAGCTCTGGGTAATTAATTATACCTGCATTTGTGAAATTTAACATTTACCTTAAGGAGACATGTTAAGAATTTGTTTAACATAGAATCTTTTTTCATCTTCTAGGCTTGCTTACAAATTGATCCTGCTGAGAGGATGTCATCTTCCGATCTTTTGCATCATGAGTATTTTACTAGAGATGGATTTATTGAAAAGTAAGCATTTTGAGTGATGTGGACTTTTTCGTGTTTTGTATTAGGAAATTTTACTAGCATGAAAATTGCTACATAGGTTAATGTTACACAAAAGAATTCAGTTTATCAAAAACTTACTGTGTTTTTGTATTGATTAGATATATGGTAGACTTACAGCTGTCATGGTGAAAACTCTACTAAGAAAAATAGTGCAGTTAACATTTATTACACAGTTACTATGTCCTAGACAGTGAGCTAAGCTCTTCACATGCATTTTTCATTTCTTGCTATATGGCAGCTGCTGCTGCTAAGTCGCTTCAGTCGCATCCGACTCTGTGCGACCCCATAGATGGCCTCCCACCAGGCTCCCCTGTCCCTGGGATTCTCCAGGCAAGAACACTGGAGTAGGTTGCCATTTCCTTCTCCAATGCATGAAAGTGAAAAGTGAAAGTGAAGTTGCTCAGTTGTGTCTGACTCTTAGCGACCCCATGGACTGCAGCCCACCAGGCTCCTCCGTCCATGGGATTTTCCAGGCAAGAGTACTGGAGTGGGGTGCCATTGCCTTCTTCAACTATAGGACAGAGATAACATTAAATAAACCATCAATACTTTTTAGCCTGGTTTTCACTTAGAACCCTGACTCAGAATAGTCCAGTTTTTCCTCTTGATAGCATCTCTGACCTATATATTACAATTAGCATTCATTTCCCAGATGATTTTTTCTTCTGCTTTACTTATTATCTGTTGCAGTTCTTGTTGTTTTATTCTCCCCACCAAACTGGAAGTTCCCTGAAGACAGGGACCATGGCTCGTAAAGCCTTTCTCTGTCCCACATTGTATCTAAAATATATGTTAACAATGTGGATTCATAAATCAGCCATGCTTCTTTAAAAAAAACACCATTTTCTATTTGGGCTTTGAAAGAAACAGGAAAAGTTTATTAATTACAAAATTATTGTTTGCCTTGAAGTATGAGGCAGAAACATAAATATCAATTTAAAATTTGTTGGAGTTAAGATTAGGCATAGGAAAGTCCAGGACTTCCATCGAAAACAGACTGAGTAGAAAAAGTCAAAAAAGAGGGAACTGTTGAGAGTAAGTAGAACCTGAAGCATTTCAAGAATTTTATTCTAAAAACAGAAAATGAGAACATATATTAAAAGTGCCATTGATGAGAAGTATCAGTTATTGAATAAAACAGTTGCCTCCTGTCAATTCTATATAGACTCATTTGATTTCTCTTGGGTATTTAACTATTTAGGATTTTACTATCACAGGGTGAAAGTTCTTGAATTCACAAGGCAAGGAAATTTCAACAGAAATGTGCCATTTTCTTATTCAGCCAAACTAATCACACTTTTTTTTTTCCCCTTCATCTTACACTTACCCTTTTACTATAATTCCAGGGAAGATTTCATTCATGGTAGAACTTATTCAGTCTCAAACTGATAGCAGCAGCTGCTTCAAGAAAGGAAACTGTGTAGCTCGGGGAAAAGGGTGGAAAGGAGACTTTTCAGTATAAAGTTTTTGAGTTTTGAGCCATACAAATTGGACTTTCTATTTAAAAATAAATAACTTTTATAAAAAGCCAAACTAGGACTTCCATAGTGGTCCAGTGGTTAAGAATCTGCCTGCCAGTGCAGGGGACATGGGTCCAGCCCCTGGTCCAGGAAGATTCCACATGCCGCAGGGCAACTGAGCCCATGTTCCATGCCACAACAGCTGAAGCCTGTGTGCCCAAGAGGCCATGCTCCGCAACAAGAGAAGCAACTACAGTGAGAGAAGCCCACACACCACAGCTAGAGAGTAGCCCCTCTACTAGAAGGGCAACTAGAGAAGCAATGTGCAGCAACGAAGACCCAGTACAGCCAAAAATAAATGAATAAACATATATTTTTAAGCCAACCTAAAGCCAAAATGGAGACAGCAATGGCACCCCACTCCAGTACTCTTGCCTGGAAAATCCCATGGATGGAGGAGCCTGGTGGGCTGCAGTCGCAGTCGCAGTCGCAAAGAGTCAGACATGACTGAGTGACTTCACTTTCACTTTTCACTTTGATGCATTGGAGAAGGAAATGGTAACCACTCCAGTGTTCTTGCCTGGAGAATCCCAGGGATGGGGGAGCCTGGTGGGCTGCCGTCTATGGGGTTGCACAGAGTTGGACACAACTGAAGCGACTTAGCAGCAAAGCCAAAACAATCTCACTTCAGTATTGATGTATTCTATTATAATTCAGAAATATTTCTCTAGAGTAAGATTTTAGAAACTAGTTCATCTTTTAAGTTCTGTTAAAAGAACCAGACTTAAAAGGGACAAAGTAGCCCGAGTCTTCTTTGAAAAGAATAGTACATTTATCAGAATTGAAAGCAGTGCTTTTACTAAGTAAGCTTTATATCACAAAAGAAAACTAATTCATATGTCTATCTTGTGAAAGTCTTATTAATAGTAAATTACCATGGAGAAATTGTTGAAAGATGTCTTTACCAGGAAACAACCTGTATTAGGTAAATATTGTGCCATCTCTTGGCATGCATTACTGATAACTTATTTATGCTATAGCTCAAATGTGAATTAATTGATTAAAAGGTCTTTTAAAGATGAAACAGTATCTACATAAATAAAATTATTTGATATTGCTTGTTTTATCAGATTCATACCAGAACTGAAAGCTAAATTGCTACAAGAAGCAAAAGTCAATTCATTCATAAAACCAAAAGAGAATTCTAAAGAAAATGACTTTATGAAAGAAGGAAGGAAAACAATTTATACCAATACACTGCAAAGTACTTCAGTTTGGGGAAAGGTAAAAACTGGTCTTATTTTTAGCTAGTATAACTGTATTATAGTTAGTACTTCAGTGATAAAAATAACTGTTCTCTTGACTCAGATTTTGGATATATCTATTCTAGGAATTGGAAAAAGAGAAAAAGCCCAAGGAGATCAAAGTCAGAGTTACTAAAGTTAAAGGAGGAAAAGGAGATATCTTAGAACCAAAAAAGATAGTGTGTGAAGGTGGACATTGTCAACAGGTTGCAGGTGAAACTGCTCATACTATGTCTCAAGATACAAAGCCTGTCATCAGTGAGCCACCAAACCCTGTCAACCCAGCACTAACGCTATAGGCACGAAAGACGATCTATGTGCTGGAGGTAGTATGGTAATGCCACCCATCAATCTAACTAGCAGTAACTTGATGGCTTCAAATCCCAATTCAAATCTCTCCCACTCCAATTCAAGGTGAGTTTTAACAGAAAATAAACAGAAGAAAATGAACTTAAGTTTTATATGTTTTTATATAATGGTATTTCAAAGAAGCAAGTTTGTAATGTCTGTATATAAACTGAATTGGAAGGTGTATTGAAATTATAATCATATAATTGGCCATTACTAAATTATTCTTATGAATGCTATAGAAGAAATTAACTTTTCTTGGCTATGCTCTAGGTGTGTGGTTTTTCACTAATGCAGTTTGCAAAAACCTCATTTTGAAAAAAAGGCCCTCAGAAAAATTACTTCCCATTTGAAAAGTATAATGTGACCTCACTTTTGGTATTGATATGCCTTCATATAGCAAAGTAAGCTTTATTTTCCTATCATAGCAAATTATCTAAATGAAAAAAAGATAGTTGAAAATAATCTTATGTAGTCAGATAGCTTTTCAAGGTTAAATATTTTGGGAGAAAAACAACATACTGAAAAAAAAAAAGAAAAACAACATGCTGGATCAATTTTAGATTCAACTATTAATACAAATTTGAGACACTGGTACCATGAACCTAATTAATCAAGGTGTGACGAATGGATGGCAAGAGTCTGTCTAGCAAGGCATCAGGGCCAGTTCTAAATTTAGGGAACTGCTATGGCTCTAGATCTGAGCGACTTCACTTTCACTTTTCCCTTTCATGCATTGGAGAAGGAAATGGCAACCCACTCCAGTGTTCTTGCCTGGAGAATCTCAGGGACGGGGGAGCGTGGTAGGCTGCCGTCTATGGGGTCGCACAGAGTCGGACACGACTGAAGCGACTTAGCAGCAGCAGCATAGCTCTAGACGGAGAAGGTTTAGCTCGGTTTAGCGTCCTAGAAGACTGGTTCAATCCTAGCAGGCTGGTTTGGGCTGTAAGTTGTAAGCTTAGAGGTCTGCAGAGGTGGCAAGTGGACATGTCTATATAACAGACTACTGATAGCAAATGTCAGTCGTTCTTGAGGTAACTCCCAAACCATGGTTGTAATAACCATAATTATAAACTAGCCTTGGTCAAAAGCTCAGAAATTCATGAACCCAGTAGTTAAGAGATCCAGGTTCAGAACAGATAGAAAGGAGCAAGTGGGCCAGCTGGAGTAACCCCACCCATGGCATGGTGTCACCACTGATGTTAGCCACAAGTGAGTTGTTCTCTGCTCTGTTTTTACCTCTTAGAGCTGTTGGTACTTATGGACTAACAATTGCATTTTGGCACATGTTCAAACAGTAGACTACCATGGTATAACTTATCATTATTGAAGCTAAAACAGAAGTATTTCTGAGGAGTTCTAATAACTTCTCATTTGTTTTTAAATAATAGGTTAACTGAAAGAGCCAAAAAGAGACGTACATCTTCACAATCTATTGGACAAGTTATATCTAACAGGCATGAGAATACAGGTTCCACTCAAGTAAGGCAAGAACCTCATCATTAAATTACGTCCTCTTTCAACGTTGTCCTCTCACCCTGTGTCCTTTTCTTTGTCTTTAAGGCTCTAACATTTTTTTAATGTGCTTTATTTTTCCCTTTTACCCTGGAGTGAAAATAGGTCATCATTTCCTTAATGCTTTCACAGTTTTAGTTAATTTCTTATAACTTGATTTGTGTATTCAATGAGTGACTTGGGGGGAAACAGGTGAGATTTTCCTTTAAAAATCACAAGACTTTTTGGTTTTTCATTTCAAAAAATGATTTTAATATCTTACTTTAAAAGCAATTGCCAAATAAATACATCTTACTTTTCCCAAGAAAACATCATTGGTGTCATTCATTTTCCCATTTTTCACATAGGAAAATAGTTTACTTTATAATTGAAACAGTGTTATTTATAATAATAAGACATTGAAAACAGCACATCCATCCAAGAACAAGTGACTGGTTAAATATGTTGGAGCATATCCACATATGGGATACTGAGCATTACATTACATTAACCTAAGAAAGTTTCTATCATCTGTTGTAAAATAAGCAAAAACAGGTAGCACAAAAGTTTCTCCAGAATGCTGAGTTCACAAGTTACTTTTTCCTTTGGGTTTTCCCAGTGTCCAGAGCTCATCATTTTGTAAATTGAAAAAATAAGTTATTAATAAAATGAACCAGAGCAGTTTGTTCAAAATCAGAGTGCAATGAATAGGATAAAAAATTAAAAGTTGGTTCTCATGATCAAGACTATTCTCAGAACACTGAATAAGCTAAAAAATTTTATGAAATTTTTATTGGAGTTTGATCCGTTTATATGTTTGATGATACTCTCTTCTACGTCTTTTTGGGGAAATGATTTATTTTATCTTCGGCTGTGCTCAGACTTCTTGTTGCACAGAGTTTTCTCCAGGTGCAGCGAGCAGGGCCTACTGTCTAGCTGCAGTGCTCGGGCTCCTCACGGCAGTGGCTTCTCTTGTCCTGGAGCACGGGTTCTAGAGCATGTGGGCTCTGCGGCTCCTGGGCTCCAGAGCACAGACTCAGTAGTTGTGCTGCACCAGCTCGGTTGCTGCGTGGCATGGAGGACTCTCAAGACCAGGGGTTGAACCCTTGTCTTCTGCATTGGTGGGCGGATTCTTTACCACTCAGCCACCAGGGAAAGCCCTCTCCTCTACTTCTTAATTATTAAAATAGTCTTGCAAAGACTAATTTTTATGCCTATCTTACACCATCCAAAAGGCTGGAATTTGTTGGCTCCTCATCCAGTAAGTAGTTGCACATCTTTCTTCAAATTAACTCTTGTTTATTTGTTCATTTTTTTAGAGCCAAATGGAGAAGTGTGTGTTTAATGAGCGAACCAGCCAAACTGAGCAAATGGCAAGTGGAAGCAAAAGGAAGCTGAATTTCCCCAGACCTGACAGGAAAGAATTCTGCTTCCCAGAGCTGCCTTTCATAATACAGCCAAAGGAGATGAAAGGAACGAGAGGTACACATTTGCCGCACAGTTTACAAATCTCCAGATAGAATAGTTTAAAACATCTTTTTTGGTAATGTAACTTACACTTATAATATGGTTTAGGGAGAAAGAAGTATGTGTGTGTGTGTGCGTGCATGCTCAGTCCCTTCAGTCGTGTGACTCTGTGTGAAGCTATGGACTGTAGCCCTCCAGGCTCCATGGGCTTCTCCAGGCAAGAATACTGGAGTGAGTTTCCATGCCCTTCTCTGAGGGATCTTCCTGATCCAGGGATCGAACCCACATCTCTTACATCTCCTGCACTGGCAGATAGGTTCTTTACCACTAGCGCTACCTAGGAAGCCCCAGAATAGAGTATATTGCTATGCAAAATATTTTCAGCTGATGAAAAAAATTTTTTTTCCATAGTCAAATAAAGGGTAATACTTAAAGGAGATAATTTTAAAGAAGGGTTAAGAAAATTTTAAAAAGTAAAAATTTTATTAGCTCAATTTTGTTGAAATGTTAGAATAGTATTTGAGGGAGATGTTTTTGGTTTAGTATATGACCTAGGGTAATTGCAGTTTCCTCTGTTTTTCTGTGATAACTTGCCCATATAATAGCAGGAATGATGTATGTGTGCTTCAGGCATTCAAGGATTTAGTTGATTAAGATTTTATAGCATGTATTGAGCTCATAAAATGAAACTCATTTTTTTTGCAGTCATTTCTTTGAAGAACAGTGACACCTTGTGAAAAGATAATATAATAGCAAGAAAATAGTACTTGCATAGCTCGAGAGGAATTATCTGATCCACTTAACAGTAATACTCAGAATTTTAAAAGTAAATGTCTTCTTTATTTAGAGGACAGACTGGTAGACTATTTGTAAAATAATATAACAAATCATTTATGACTGATATTTTATACCATTACAGCTCATGATTTGTTTAGTTCCTTTATAATAAACTGAGAAACTGACTTTAGTGGATATCAGAATTTCCATTTGAAACTCTTGAAAAGGAAAGTAAAATTTCAAGGTAAGAGTAACAAGTTCTCGTATATATTTTTGCAAAAGGAAACAGATAAAAGTGTTGAAGAGGGAATCAAAGAGAACAAATTCATCTAAAATACCAACTTTACTTAATGCAGATCAATATCAAGAAAAACAAGAGGTAAAACTTTTTATTGATAGCTTTTACTAAGTAATGATGTTTAGAACATTTGACTTAGTATATAATTTTAGTTATTACTGTTGGAAAGTTAGATAAAATTTCAAAATTCTGTAATGTTTGACCTCTAGAAACAGAACTATATTTTCCTAGAATAATCAATTATAAAGGTTTTTAAAAATGTTTTATTTTTGAGGGTAGTAAATTTGAACCCTCATTTGAATGTTGAGTGATGGAATATATGCTACCCAGAGAAAATAGTATGTGTGTTATATATACTACCTGGTGGTAGGTAAACCATGCCAGAGGAAAGGAATAGTGGTATAAACATAGGATTATCCTGGCCACAAGAACATATGTATTTTGTCTTTAGCCTTTTTCTCCCTATTTTTTCCTCCAATTTATTCCCCCATCTCTGCTCTCTAACTACTGTCCTATTTTCACAAAGATATGCTCTGAGCTAAGTATCAGATAATCTTGAATTTTATTTGGGGATCTTGAAGCCATCAGTATCTATTATAAATTAATACTCTTTAAAGGTATTATTTTAAGGGAAAGAGATTGTGCTGAGCATCCACTGAATTAAATTATATTAACAGCCTTCTATCTGTACATCTGTGAGGTTATCAACTTTGTTATCTCGGTTTCTTACTTTCTAAATAAAATTGACTACATTTTTATCTGTGATAAAATTAGCACATACTTATTAAGGAAATTTGAGGAACTTATAAAAATAGAAACCATCATCTAAAACTATGTAAGAAGGTATTTTTTTTTGTAAGAAGATATTTTTAACCAAGTCTATTGATTTCTAAAACATTCAGGTAAGAATTATCAGACACTGTTAGATATACTTTCACAGTGACATTTATGCCTTATTCCTGGTTCAAACTTGTTGACAACTCCACAATCAGTTTTGCAGAGAAGAATATTTTCTAGATAGAACAAGAAAGGCATTCATGGTCATCTTTTAGTTTGTTATAAAATAGAACAAGGTGACTTCAAACTTTTAAACCTGGGTGACTTACTGATGTCACAGCGTGTTGAACAGCACACCATTTGCACATTTTTTGAATAACTGGATGAGTTAAGGGTCTTGAGTTTGGGCAGACTAGTACTGTGCTACATGTGTTTGTCCTACTGTACTGTGAAAGCCCTCAGAACTAAAATTATATTTTAATTCAGGATTAAGGAACTCTTAAGAGAGTTCTGACATTTTAAAAATACATAATAGGAAGGGAAAATCCCTTTTTGTGCATATGATGTAGAACTCCTGAAAAGATTATCTTTTTAAGAGTAACAGTGAAACAGTTGTAGTTATTAGAAATATCCAGAAGTCATCAATGATAATTATAGTTTATATGTATCAGATTGGCCAAAAAGTTTGTTTAGGTTTCCCATAAGATGGTAAGGAAAAACCCAACCCAACACTAATCATTCAAATGCTGTTCTGACTAGTGACAGAAATTACATATGAGGCTGATTCAAATGCTTTTAATAAATTATTGTCAGAATTAAGAAAATGTCCTAAATTTCAAGTTGATAGGTTGTTAATTTAGAGCATGAGAGAATAGGATATGTTTTTAAAAACTTAAGACAGGGAATGGCAGCTTATTAGTTCTATTCACAGATTTGTTTCTGACTTACTAAATCATATCCAGGCACTTCCCAGTTAATAGTGTAGACATGTATTCAATAGATGCTATGACCTAAGGGAAATTCCAATTACTGCTGAGTGAGTTAGGCAAGAAAGAAGAGTCCACAGAAAAGCCTCCTTCAGTTTTGTCTTATGATGATGATAAGGACTCCTTTGGTAAATAGTCTCCCTGTGCCTTATAAAATAGCTCCCAGGTGCAAAGTACAAGTACTTATCTGTGGCTGTATTTCCTTAGCCAAAGTCTCACCATTTCCTCAATTAAGGTCCTGTTTCTATTTACTTTTTAGAATACAGAAATGCACAAACTGAAAGGAAGAAGAACCTGCCAGATGTAGAGTAGAAAATGCAGCAGCTGAAAATTCAGGGAACCCCAGAATCACACTGTATGGTTAAAAAAAATCCTTTTTATTAATATTACATACACAAAAACATTGACTAGAGAATTCTACAGATAGATCATAAATCCTGTGTGGTTATGTGTAAACTCAACCTAAATTTGTTTTTAAATTTATTAATCTATAAATGTTTCATGTTTTCTTAATTTGAACATTAATTTATAAAAATTGCCTGACTGGTACATCCTAATAAAACTACAGCTTATGTTTGGTCATATAATTTTATTTGATGACCTGTTATCTCAGTCGTGTTTGATTTCTGGTCATTCTTAGCTTTGGTTCAGAACTTTATAGATAGAAAGATTTCTAAATGTGTAGTAAAATGAGATTCCAATGTCTGGCAGCACCAGACATCTCTGAGCAAGCAAGCACACTAGATAGCATGAAACATGGGTTTGGTCTTACATTGGACATTCTGGAGCAGTATTTGATTGAACATATCATGAAACATGTTTAAAATGATGGAAATTGAGCCAAGTCTTGAAGGAAATCTTTTGGTTTGACCAGCATGTTTATCATTTAGTAGTTTATATAGATATATTGTTATGTATAATTTAACATTATTACAGTCAAAGTTTTGGCAACATGTATTTATATTTGTATCCCTGGCTCTTACTGGCTTGGTTTCTGCTTTTAGGATGGAGATGGCCATTGTAAGGGGAAGAATTTGAAGAGGAACAGACTTTTTTTCTGGTAGTGTCTTCTCTTTTAAATCTTAAAAAATACAAATTGGCAAGTCTTCCCTTTTAATTTTATATACAACAGAAACATAACATGAGCTGTTAACGACAGTAGTTAGTCCACAGTAGCATCATCCAACTTTGTTTTATTAGCAAACTATTCATAGTTTTCTTCTTTCTTCTAAAAATTCTGTTGATGTGATGTTATGATTTGGAATTATAAAGTCATCTCCTCTCTATTGCTTTTTTACTTGCCATGATTAATGAGTAGGTAACACATCCTATCATATGACCCATACTGTATTTCTACTGATCTCTGCCCTCTGCTAGTCATGTAATCTAAGTGTCAGTTTTTTTTCTAGAATGCTCTAGCTTCCTGAAGTGAGTTCTTAATGAAATGTCTGACATTTTTTAAAAAGTAGTCCATTACATGATTAAAAATATGTTCTGTTAATTAGCTATAAAAGCATTTATAATACTTATAAAGTATCAAAATTATATCACATTAAATGTTAATTTTTTTATTCCTTTAAACAACTGCCAGCACTCTTTCAGTTTCCTAGTTCAATCTGATAGTGCCTTTTATGTAGTACAAACTTTTTCTATTTATGTATGACCCAGAAGAGAAACACTACGAAAATTATTGGTTGTCATATTATTTAAAAAGAAAAATGAGATCGTTTGTTATTTTACCAAGACTCTGCCTGATTTTGTATTTACCAAATAGACTTGAAAAACAAAGGAAAACATAATTTCTTTATTATGATGTTGTGATCTCTTTTCAACTTATTAAAAGGTTGATTAAAATTTGCAGTGAGTTCTCTGGTGGTCCAGTGGCTAAGACTCCATGCTCCCAGTTCAGGAGGCCCAGGTTTGCGCCTCGGTTGGGGAACTACATCCCAGTTCAGTTTAGTTCAGTTGCTCAGTTGTGTCCAACTCTTTGTGATCCCTTGGACTACAGCATGCCAGGCCTCCCTGTCCATCACCAACTCCCAGAGTTTACTCAAACTTATGTCCATTGAGTCAGTAATGCCATCCAACCATCTCATCCTCTGTCATCCCCTTCTCCTCCCACCTTCAATCTTTCCCAGAATCAAGGTCTTTTCCAATGAGTCATTTCTTTGCATCAGGTGGCCAAAGTTTGGAGTTTAATTCCATGGCTTCAGCATCAGTCCTTCCAATGAACACCCAGGACTTGACTTCACATTCCAGGATGTCTGGCTCTAAATGAGTGATCACACCATTGTGGTTATCTGGGTCATAAGATCTTTGTTGTATAGTTCTTCTGTGTATTCTTGCCACCTCTTCTTAATATCTTCTGCTTCTGTTAGGTCCATACCATTTCTGTCCTTTACTGTGCCCATCTTTACATGAAATGTTCCCTGATATCTCTAATTTTCTTGAGATTTCTGGTCTTTCCCATTTTATTGTTTTCCTCTATTTCTTTGCATTGATCATGGAGGAAGGCTTTCTTATCTCTCCTTGCTATTCTTTGGAACTCTGCATTCAGATAGGTATATCATTCCTTTGCTCTTTTGCCTTTTGCTTCTCTTCTTTTCACAGCTATTTGTAAGGCCTCCTCGACAACCATTTTGCCTTTTTGCATTTCTGTCTCCTGGAGTTTGCTCAGATCATGTCCATTGAGTCACTGTCCTATCCTCTGCTGCCTCCTTCTTTTGCCTTCAGTCTTTCCCAGCATCAGGGTCTTTTCCAATGAGCTGGCTCTGTGCATCAGATGCCAAATGCTGGAACTTCAGCTTCAGCAATAGACCTTCCGGTGAATATTCAGGGTTGATTCCATTATGATTGACTGGTTTGATCTCTTTGCAGTCCAGAGTTCTTTCAAGAGTCTTCTCCAGCACCACAATTCAAAAGCAGCAATTCTTTGGCACTCATCCTTCTTTATGGTCCAACTTTAACATCTGTGCATGACTACTGGAAAAACCATAGCTTTGACTATACAGACTTTTGTCAGCAAAGTGATGTCTCTGTTTTTTAATATACTATCTAGGTTTGTCATAGGTTTCCTTCCAAGGAGAAAGCATCTTTTAATTCCATGGCTGCAGTCACCATCCACAGTGGTTTTGGAGTCCAGTCCAAAATCCAAATAAATAAAATCTTCCAATCCAAAATAAAATCTGTCACTGCCTCCATTTTCCCCCATCTATCTGCCATGAAGTGGGACCAGATACCATGATCTTAGTTTTTTGAATGTTGAGTTTCAAGCCAGATTTTTCACTCTCCTCTTTCACCTTCATCAAGAGGCTTTTTAGTTCCTCTTCACTTCTTCCATTAAGAGTGGTATCATTTTCATGTCCGAGGTTGTTGATATTTCTCCCAGCAATCCTGACTCCAGCTTGTGATTCATCCAACCCAGCGTTTCACATGATGTACTCTGCATATATGTTAAATAAGCAGGGTGACAATATACAGCCTTGTCGTACTCCTTTCCCAATTTTGAACCAGTCAATTGTTCCAAGTCTAGTTCTGACTATTGCTTCTTGTCCCACATACAGGTTTCTCAGGAGACAGGTATGGTGGTCTGGTACTTTCATCTCTTTTAGGAATTACCCATAATTTGTTGTGATATAAACAAAGGCTTTGGCATAGTCAATGAAGCAGAAGTAGATGTTTGATTCTTAAAGGAATGTCCTTTTTTTTCTTCAGTTCCTACAAAAATGCCTGCTGGGATTTTGACTGGGACTGTGTTAAAGTCTATACATCAATTTGAGGAGAATAGATATTTTAGAAATACTGAATCTTCCAATCCACAAACATGGTATAAGCGCTACATTTAGTTAGATCTTTAAATTTTTTCTGTAGTATTTTGTAGCAGTCTTATACATCATTCATTAAATTTACTCCAGTGTGTTTTGGGTTTTGATGCAATTATAAATGGTATTTTAAAAACTATCTTTTAATTGGTTGTTATTACTAGTACAGAGGTGCAATTTGTCTTTCTATATTGATCTTGTGTTTTGAGACCTTGTTAAATTAAACTCAACTTATTCTAGTAGGCTTACTTCATTCCTTCCTTCTTTACTTTTTTCTATCTATTCCTTAGGATTTCCTATATAAGCAATTACAACATCTGTAGATAAAAGATACTTTGACTTCTTCCTTTCCAGTGTTTCTATGATGTGTGACAGTGCTGCACAGAGGTGGTGAGAGTGGACATTCTTGCCTTTTTTCCTATACCAGAGAGAAAACATTCAGCCTTTTCCCATTAAGTATGATGTTAATTGTAGGTTTTATGTTGATAACTTTTATTAGATTGAAGAAGATTCCTTCTATTTCTGTTTGTTGGTGTCCTTAGCATGAGCAGGTATTAAATTTTGTTAAATACTTTTCTTATATCTTCTGAGATGATTTATGAATTTTCCTCTTTATTTCTGTTAGTATGATGTTTTAATGCTAAATCAACCCACATTCCTAGGGTTAAAATCCACTTGATCCTTTTTATGTATTGTATTGAATTTGATTTGTTAATATTTTATTAAGATATGGCATCTACATTAATGAGGGATTTTAGTCCATTGCTTTTTCTTGTGTTATCTTTGCCTGCCTTTGATATCAGTGTTACAGTGCTTCATAAATGAGTTGGAAAGTTTTCCCTCCTCTTTCCTAAAAGAATTTGTGCAAGATTAATTTTACTTTCTCCTTAAATACTTGTTAGAAATCACCAGTGAGGCCAGCAAGACCTAAAGTTTCCTTTGTGGAAAGATTTTAAGATGCAAATTCAATTTCCTCAAATTTATTTAATACATATGGAGCTGTCTAGATTTGCTATTTCTCCTGTGTCAGTTTTGGTAATTTGCCTCTTTCAAGGAATTTATTCCACCAAAGTTGTTGATTTTTATTGGCATAACATTGCTTACCATTTTCCCTTGTTATCGTTTAAGAAGTGATATCCTGCTTATCATTTCTTGTATTGGTAATTCGTGGGGGATTTTTTTAGTAAGTCTACCTAGAGGTTTATCAACTTCCTTAATTTGTTTTTTGAAGAACCAACTTTTGGTTTTATTTCTATTGTTTGTTTCTTATTTTACTGATTTATGCTCTTCTTTTGGGCTTAATTTGCTCTTTGTGATATTGTGATATAGTAACAAATAGAAACTTTAGGTCTTTGACGCCTTTTCCTGAAACAGAGCTCCCAAAACATTTATAATTTCCTGGCTGAGGAGTGAGAGGAGTGTCTTTTGTTATTCAAATAAACCCCTTTCACCCATACCTGAGTTCATGCTATTGAGGTATTTAGGTCTTATATCTTTACTAATCTTCAGTCTGCTAGTTTATTAATTGCTGAGGGAGGATTATTAAAATCTTCTCGTAATGATGGATTTGTTTGTTTCTCCTTTCAGTTCTAGTAGTAGCTGGTTTCTGCATGTTAAGCTTTGTTACTAGATGCATGTATATTTAGGGCTATTATATTTCTGGTGAAATTGACCTTATTCTGCTGTCCATTGTGTGAAAACAGTTGTTTTATTTATTTTTTCCAGTTTTATCGTTGTTTAAGGTAATGCCAATACCTATTAGTCAATGATGCCTCGAGCTAGAAATTTAAAGAATTCTGAAAGTGAAATCTAGTCAAAGTTGTGAATAAGGAATAACCTTTAGAGTCATTACCAAAATTTCTAGCTCTGTCTTATATAAAATATCCCTGATTGATTGTATGCTCTTTCAGTTTAAGACTATCCCTAAGGATGTGAATATGTGGATAGGAATTTGTAACGGCTTGCCTATTCTTTTTGTTGTTCTTATTCAGTTATTGTAACTCATTTATTCTGTGAATTCTTTGCCAATAATATGAAAGTCTGAAGTATGAGGTTTGCCAATGGAACTTCAGCAGTGGACATAGTTAGATAGGATGGATAGTCTATTGGTTGATAATACTTTGTCAAAAGATGTTAGTCAGACAAGTGTGTTTGAGTTGTATTTCTGGCCTATTTTCATTTTCCATGTATGTAAATATTTGTTACAAAGCAATTGGTTGAAGTAATGGGTTGCTTCCATCAAAACTGAAAATGTCCCATGGTGGCTAGAACATGACAACATTAGATGGAGCTCAGAGAAGATACAGTACTGATTTCTGTGTTTAATTTATTTCTATTCCATGCCTGCATCTCCCTTATCAACTCTGCTCAAGGAGTTGGACAATAGATAATCACTATGAACTTATTTTAATCTCATTGGTTTCTCTTAATTAATAACCTAATGAGTCCTGTAAGCAAAGGGAAAGCGAGGGATATAACAGTTGTGTAGTTCAAGTAATCAACAAGCATTCAGTCTCTTTTCTTAGATCTCTTTTCTCTCTACACTTCCTAGGTGAGCTTATCTAAGTGTATGGCCTAAACATCACTTATATATTAATGACTCTTAATTCTCTCTCTGTAGACTGGACTTGACTTCTTAACTCCAGATTCAAATTTCCAATTGTCCATTCAGTAGTTCTACTGAAGCATATAATAGATATCTTATGTCCCAAATTCAGGTCCTGATCTCTTCCCCACTCTCATGTTCCTCTTACCTGAAGCATATAATAGATATCTTATGTCCCAAATTCAGGTCCTGATCTCTTCCCCACTCTCATGTTCCTCTTACTTGCTCCATGTTTCTTCATTCTCGTTAAGGGCAACTCTGTTTCTTCCAGTTGCTCAGGAGAAAAATCTTGCAGTAATCCTTGACTTCTCTCTTCATCTCTATATCTCTAACTTATGCTTTCAGCTCTACCTATAAAGTATTTCTAAGAAGTGACTGCTTTCTTCCCTCTATTGTTACTTACAGCATTTCTTGCCTGGATTTTGTAGTAGTCTTCTGGTACCTGATCTTCCCGCTTTAACACTGTTCCACTTTCAGTTTCTTATCAACTCAGAGTAAAAGCTGCAGACATTACAACAACCTCCAGGACCCTACACAGCCTGCCTCTACTTTTTCTTTGATGCTGTTCCTCTTCTATTACTTATTCTGTTCCAGGCCCACTGGCTTCCTTGCTGTTCCTGCCTCAGAACCTTTGTTCTTGCTGTTTCCTCTGATGAGAAATATCTTTCCTCAGGTAACTGCCAAGAGTCCCTCCTTTAACTCCTTCCTGTTGTTCAGAACAACCTCCTTACTGACTTTTACTCATATATGAAGCTTTCTCTATCAGGTTACTTAAGATGACAACTTTCCCCATTCTCATTCCTGTTTCCTGCTTGACTTCTTCATATATCATTCTGTATCTGACAAACTTTATTTATTAATGATCTCCCTCCAATAAACTATGAACTACATGAGAACAGGGAAATTAGTGTTTTGTTTGTTGCTATATTCCCCAGCATAGAATAGTGCCTAGCATATATTGACACTCAATAATGTTTTCTTGTGAATTAATGATTTATTAAACACCTACATAGTAATCACTTGAAAAAAAACAAAGAATAAACTGTGAGATAATTTTATTGATGTGGTAGAATGTGCTGTCTATATCATGTTAATATTCATTGTCCAGTAGCTGAATGAGTAGCAGTCATTCGGCATGGAGGTTAAAGGTGAAGGAAATGAGGTAAGCTTACAGCTTGTTAGCATTTGAATGGAGGAGTTGAAACTTAGGTACTTTTAGAGATAAAACTTGAAGGATGCTTTTTAGGAACGGAATCCAGAGGAATCTCAGATAAGTGAGAAAAATTTTTTCTCGAATAGAGAGACAAGGAAATTCAGATAAGACAGGTGAAAAAGGTAAAAAGAAATAATGCTCTACAATATATGGGTCAGAATTATGTATATGAGTTACAGTATATGCATCAGAATTTTAGATTTTCCACCGAAAGTGACCACATTTCTGTTTCTTTAGTAACTATGTATCAAGAGACCTAAATTAATATACCTAGTGCTTGCCATAGAGTGAGAAATTGTGTGAGTACTGTCTCAGTGTTATCCAAGTCTCTCAAGTAACTCTTGGCTTAGAACAGCAAAGTGATTTATTTGCTTAATTGGATGGTATTGAAAGTATAAACAAAATGTATTACGTAGAGAGATAAGTAAAACAAAATTTGCTTCAGATTCACTTTCTTTTATTTTTAAGTACTTATTTATTTGGCTGTATCAGCTCTTCCTTGAGGCCCATGGCTCTCTAGTTGTGGCATGCAGGTTTAGTTGCCCTACGGCATATGGGACCTTAGTTCCTCAACCAGGGGTCAAACCTGTGTCCCCTGCATTGGAGGCTGGATTCCCATCCACCAGGGAAGTCCCTCAGATTGATTTTCATACTAACTTTGGGTTAAGATTCTTGCTCTTTACACCTGGTGTTTTATTTAATGGATAGCAGAATAGAGACTACAGGCATCCAATGGCTATTATGTAGTTTCTGTGCCTGGCTTGCCAAAGCATAAAGATGATTCCAAAGTTCTCTTTCAAGTAGTTAGTCCTAACCACCTCCAGAGGGAGCTCAATAGCTGTCATTTTCAGGACCAGGAGCTCTTGTCTACCTTGGTCTAACAGGACAAGTCATCCAGCTCCGTGTTGGACCTAACCTAGTGTATGAAGATGGAGTCCTAATGAGGCAGTGGTTTTTGCCCTTAAATCAGTGGTTTTTGCTCCCTATGATGAGAAATGCAAGAAACAATGCATGCTAGAATTGGCGTTCCCTCAGATGAATGACTCCAAAGTCTTAAGACTTTTCAGATCAAGCTTGATTATGTATATACATTTCAGGCAGCTTCTCTTGGATGTCTCTGAGTAATTTCTTTGTAGTTACTAATATTACATTTATCAGTATTATTAAACTGTTTAAAGCATCTGATGCCTCGTGAAAAACCTTTGTTGTTGTTCAGTCACTAAGTCGTACCCGACTCTTCAACTAGATGGCCTGCAGCACACCAAGCTTCCCTGTCCTTCACCATCTCCTGGAGCTTGCTCAAACTCATGTCCGTTGAGTTGGTGATGCCATCCAACCATCTCATCCTCTGTCATTCCCTTCTCCTCCTGCCCTCAATCTTTCCCAGCATCAACCTTAAAAAAATTCTGCCACCAGTAGTCTCCCTTGATTTGTTGTTCAGTAGATTTGAATTTGGAAAATGGGTTCCTTTAATTACTGTCCTTCAAACAATATCTAGTGGTATCAAAATATTTATTTAAACTATATCTATGAAATCCTGGACTGGAGCTTTTCTCTTTTTAAAAATATTTGTTGAAAAGATTAATCTCCAAAATATACAATCTGCTCATGCACCTCAATATTAGAAAAATAACCCAATCAAAAAATGGACAGAAGACCTAAACAGACATTTCTCCAAAGAAGAAATACAAATGGCCAAAAAAACACATGAAAAGATGCCCAACATCGCTCACTGTTAGAAAAATAATCAAATTGAAACTACAATGAGTTATCACCTCACTGTGGTCAGAATCGCCATTATCAAAAAACCTACAAACATAAATGTGGAGAGGATGTGGAGAAAAGGGAATCCTCCTGCACTGTTGCTAGGAATGTAAATTGATACAGTCACTGTGGAGAACAGTATGGAGATTATTCAAAAAATTAGGAATAAAACTACCATATGACCCAGAAATCTTTTTATTTGGCATATACCTGAGAAAACCATGATTCAAAAGACACATATACCCCAGCGTTCATTGCAACAATATTTATGATAGCCAGGATATGAAAGCAACCTAGTTGTCCATTGACAGATGAATGGATAAAGAAGTTGTGGTACATCTATAGATGGAATATTACTCAGCCATAAAAAGAAATGGATTTTTAGTCAGTTGTAGTGAGGTGGATGAACCTCGAGCCTATATAGAGTGAAGTAAGTCAGAAAGAGAAAAACAAAGATTGTATATTAATGCATACATGTGACATCTAGGAAAATGGTACTAGTAGACCTATTTGCAGGGCCAGAACAGAGGCACAGGCGTGGAGAGTGGAATGGTGGACATGGCCAGGGACTGAGAGGGTGGGAGAGTTGAGAGAGTGGCACTGGAACATAGACATTCCCATGCGTAAAACAGATAGCTGGCAGGAAGTGGCTGAGTAACACAGGAAGCTCAAGCTGGTGCTCTGTGATGACCTAGAGGGGTGAGATCGGGAGAGTGGAGAGGCGGCAGGTGGGAGGAAGGCTCAAGAGAGAGGGGATGTATGTATACTTGCAGCTGATTCACATTGTGATACAGCAGAAACCAGCACGACACTGTAAAGCAATTACCCTCAAATTAAACATTTAAAAACGTATTTGTTGAATGGATATTCAATTTTTAGTAAGAGCCATATAGTATAATAGAGTCCAGATTATCATCTGATTGCCCAAAATAGAATGACTTTTACACACTTCTTTACTGCAGAGTATGTGTGTGATATTTTGTTGCCTCAGGTTTCCTCAGTTGGAAAATGCAGAGAAGAAAAGCTTCTCTCATAGAGATATTGTGAGGACTTACTAAGATAAGGTTTAATACACACAGGGCTATTGAGTTTATACTATACTGATGAAATTCAGTTGTCTTCTTCAAAGATGCAGAATTAGAGTTTTTTTTGTTGGCTGTACTTTTGGTTTGCTGGATCTCAGTTCCCCAACCAGGGATTGAACCCAGGCAGGCTACAGTCAGTGGGGTCACAGAGAGTCAGAGACAACTTAGTGACTGAG
The DNA here is from genome assembly GCA_006408695.1 of Aepyceros melampus. NCBI lineage: Eukaryota > Metazoa > Chordata > Mammalia > Artiodactyla > Bovidae > Aepyceros > Aepyceros melampus. Next base: position 319,195 of record SJXQ01008217.1, read on the forward strand.
CACAGAACACAGAGCAGCAGAAGTACCCAGTCCTAACCACTGGACTGCCAGGGAGTTTTCCTAGAATGGCGGTCTTTAATCGTAGTTCTTTAGACCAAGTTGTCTGAGTTTATCCCAACTTCATTTACTTTGATAATAAATTGGTCTGTAAGTACCCCTTACTCTTATTGTGTACCATCTGTGAGATTTATGAGGGGATCTGTACCTTGGTCTCCATTTGTTTAGATATGAAATTGGCATGGATGACAAATACATCCCTGCTTTTAATGGGTACCAGTGTGAAAAGTGAAAGTGAAGTCACTCAGTCGTGTCCGACTCTTTGCAACCCCATGGACCGTAGCCTCCCAGGCTCCTCTGTCCATGGGATTTTCCAGGCAAGAATACTGGAGTGGGTGGCTATAGAATGTTACACTAAATACAAGAATAAACACAGCATTTCAAGTTTTAAAAGAGAATTATGTAACAGATCTCCTTTTGAAGTTAGGAAGAAAGTCAGTCTCTGCTGGTTCAGCTGCACTTGTTTTAGAGTTGCGCCATGTCAGGGGAGACACTAGTATCATTGTCTACTCTCTAAGTCGTGTCTGACTCTTCTGAGACCCACTGGAGTGTAGCCGGCCAGGCTCCTCTGTCCATGGGATTTCCCAGGCAAGAATACTGGAATGAGTTGTTACTTCCTTCTCCAGGGGATCTTCCTGACCCAGGAATCTGCATTGGCAGGCAGATTCTTTACCACTGAGCCACCCAGGGTATTGTAGTTCTGTTCTGTCTTGGGAAAACCAAGTCAAGACCTGCAGTTTCTAGTGTTTCTCCTTTGAGCCTACATTGGATTTTCTCAGAGTCTTTTGCATTATGGGGGTAGGTAAGTTGATGTTACAAATGTGGCTGTTGTAGGGTGCTGAGTAGATGAGTTATGCGATCATATAAGGATAAGGAGATGAAGGTTTTATGAAGCCTGAAGCTTTTAGATTTGAAGGCCCCTCTGGGGAAAAAAAACAATACAAATTTGCAATTATGAAATTGTTGGGGCTGTTCTCATGGCCTTGGAAGGCACCTATACAAGGGAGAGGACTTTATTGACTTCTTGGCATATATGCCTCTGCGGATAGGGTTGCCATCACTTGGTTCTGTGGCCACCAAAAGTCACTGAGAAGTGGGAAAGGCAGAGGCAGTGGCAGCTGAATTGGCAGTCAACCAGGTCAGGTTTTGAAGTCTATTGAGTAGATAGTCACGGGATGATTAGGAATCCTGGTTCTAGTCCTTTGGCCAAGTGGAGTTGTTATAAGTGGAAGGGTTTACAACTGGTAGCTCAGCAGGTTGCTACTGTGTGGCACTCATCTCCCTTCATTTGGAAGAAGGAACACAGGATACCATTCCAGTGATAGGAAGCACTCTGATATATTTATCACCTTGAAGAATAGACTTCCATTTTTATTGCTTATACCATATATGTAAACAAATTTATATGTTTCACATCCTGCTTTATAATGCTAGTTACCTCTTGATTTATATCTTTGTACCTTAACACCCTACCCCCAGTACCTTCATATAATTATGTACCTTGATATGTATGGAACAAATCATTTAAATTCAAAATGACCTTGGTAGTTTGGAGACTTGCTGAAGAATCAATGGATGATGTCAAAACTGATCAGTAAGAATCTGAGACATGGATGTCACAGACCAAGCTTGTCAGAAGAAGTTTGGGGACGGTAGTTAGTGATGTCATGTTGCAGTTCTTCCTTAAAATTTCAGAACACTCACAGTTTCATGTGCTTTTAGGAGCGTTTAGTTGAAGTTTTTCTCAGGTTTCAGTTTGAGCACATGCATGCCAGAAATAAAAACTAGTTTTCCCAGCTTTCCTTACATTAGCACTATCAGAGAAATAGTGATAGTAGCAATTTGTATTAATCTCTGACAAGTCAAAGATTTTGCTTTATTGCTGTCAATTTCTAAGATAATAGAAGAAAACGTGAAACAACTGTCTTGGACCCTGAGCAACAGGCAGCCCAGGACTGTGATCTCTGAGAGAATAAAAATTATTGAAACAATCATTGTGATCACACAGGCTTTCTACAATTTCTGGATCACTGAACAGGGAGATGGTGATTCAGCAAGAGACTGGCACATTTGGTGAGTTTATGAAGTGGGGATATAAGCTTAGGGAGGTCAAGATGGCTAGAGTTGGTAAGGCAGAATACTAGAGAAGGAAAAACTATGTAGAGAAGGAGCTTAGAAATCCGCGTGGATTCCTCTCCAATATCTGGCTGAGTAGTAATGCGAGAATGTGTGGCAATCATGAAAATGTACCTCCTAGAGCTCCAACTGCAGGGAGTGCAAATTAACTTACACCAAAAGAATGAGAAGAATTAGCTAGCTTACTGGGAAGATTCAGGAAAATATCCCTGGTATTAGATTTGGGGTATTTAATCAAGAGGACTGGAATATACGCCTAGATAAGCAAGAGTTCACTGACTTGGGGGAAACCTGTCAGGACATGAGATTTAACACTCTAGCAAGGACCTTATGGGATGTAGGAAGCACACTGCTGTGTTTGCTCTTAAAAGCCTAGGAATAACTGTGACCAACACCCAGGGAAGTAGAAGTGCCTGAATTGCCCTTAAAGTGAGAAAGGAAGAGAGAAATAGGATAGAGAATAGAATAAATGTATTATATAAGACCAGGAGACAACCAGAGAATAATGTTCCATGGGAGGGCCCAAGGGACACAAGTTTACTAGGAATACCCTGGTGAGAAGAAGCACAAGTCTTATATACTGAGAACTACAGTGAAGATACTGATGCTGAGCTCCTGATATGGCATCATTTCTTTTTTTTTTTTTCCATTTTCTGTTTATTCCTTGAAAAAATATGGAACGCTTCACGAATTTCGTGTCATCCTTACGCAGGGGCCATGCTAATCTTCTCTGTATCGTTTCAATTTTAGTATATATGCTGCTGAAGCGAGCACAATGGCATCATTTCTTGAGGAGACTAACTGGCTAATTGGTGGCAAGTCAAATATATCAGGCTCTTTCATCCTTCCCAAACTTCCTTAGAGATACAGTGCAGTGTAAATGTTTTCCACACAATCTTAATTTCATCCCTCTCTCCTTCATAAGTGTCAGCACTGCCTTGCAGTCTTATGACTCCCTTAGCTACCCCTGGCTGTCTTCCCATTTTTCCTTATGGGTATTTACTTCCATAAATCTCTTTCATGTCACATCCTCTTCTTGGCATCTGCTTCTTGGAGTAACCAGACTTGACAAGGTATGCATAGAGGAAATTTACAAAGCCAGCCAAAGGGTATTTGCCAGGGAGCTATAAGCTGAATACTTCTTAGAGATCACACAGAGTTAGGAGAGACACAAGTTTCTGACAGCCAAGTGCAGGGGGTGGGTGGGGGAGTAGATGATGAACCTGAGACATATTATTGTAACAGTAAGTTCCTTTAAAAGAGATGCTGAAAGAACACAGACACCAACTAGAAGGGATTCCTAATGGTCAAATCTGATAGAATAGGAACAACAAAACAGCTGAATGCAGAGTTCTAGAGAAGCCTTCTTAAATGAACAATGCAAAGAAATAGAAAACAATGTAATGGGAAAGACTAGAGATCTCTCCAGGAAAATTGGAGACACCAAGGGAACATTTCATGCAAAGATTGGCACAGTAAAGGACAGAAACAGCAAGGACCTAACAGAAGCAGAAGAGGTTAAGAAGAGGTGGCAAAAATACACAGAACTATACAAAAAAGGTCTCAATGACCCTGATAACCATGATGGTGTGGTCATTTACCTAGGCCAGACATCTTGGAGTATGAAGTCAAGTGGGTCTTAGGAAGCATCAGTATGAACAAAGCTAGTGGAGGTGATGAAATTCCAGTTGAGCTATTTAAAATCCTAAAAGATGAGCTATTAAAATGCTTCACTCAGTGAAGCAAATTTGGAAACTTCAGCAAATTTGGAAAATTCAGCAATGGCCACAGGACTGTAAAAGATCAGTTTTCATTCCAATCCCAAAGAAAGGCAATGCCAAAGAATGCTAAACTACCGACAATTGTACTCATCTCACATGCTAGCAAGGTAATCCTCAAAATCCTTCAAGCTATAGGCTTCAACAGTACGTGAACTGAGAATTTCCAGATGTTCAAGCTGGATTTAGAAAAGGCAGAGGAACCAGAGATCAAATTGCCAACATACGTTGGATCATAGAAAAAGCCAGGGAATTCCAAAAATACATCTATTTCTGCTTTATTGACTATGCTAAAGACTTTGTGTGAATCACAACAAACTGTGGAAAACTCTTCAAGAGATGGGAATACCAGATCTTTTTACCTGCCTCCTCAGAAACCTGTATGCAGGTCAAGAAGCAACAGTTTGAACTGGGCATGGAACAACAGACTGGTTCAAAATTGGGAATGGAGTACATCAAGGCTGTATATTGTCACTCTGCTTATTTCACTTATATGCAGAGTACATCATGCAAAATACTGGGCTGGATGAATCACAATCTGGAATAAAGATTGCCAGGAGAAATATCAACAACCTCAGATACACAGATGATACCACTCTGATGGCAGAAAGTGAACAGGAACTAAAGACCCTCCTGATGAGGGTGAAAGAGGAGAATGAAAAAGCTAGCTTAAAACTCAACATTCAAAAAAACTAAGATCATGGCATCCCATCACTTTGTGGCAAATAGAATGGGAAAAAGTAAGAACAGTGGCAGATTTTATCTTCTTGGGCTCCAAGATCACTGCTGATAGTGACTGCAGCCATAAAATTAAAAGACGCTTGCTTCTTGGAAGAAGCAAATCTAGAGAGTGTATTAAAAAGCAGAGACATTACTTTGCTGACAAAGTTCTGTATAGTCAAAGCTATGGTTTTTCCAGTAGTCATGTGTGGATATGAGAGTTGGACCATAAAGAAGGCTAGCGCTGAAGAATTGATGCTTTTGAACTGTGGTGCTGGAGAAGACTCTTGAGAGTCCCTTGGACTGCAAGGAGATCAAACCAGTCAATCCTAAAGGAAGTCAACCTTGAGTATTCATTGGAAGGACTGATGCTGAACCTCCAATACTCTGACTACCTGACGTGAAGAGCTGACTCGTTGGAAAACCCACTGATGCTAGCAAAGACTGAGGGAAGAGGAGAAGGGGGCGACAGAGGATGAGATGGTTGGATGGCATCACAAACTCAATGGACATGCTGCTACTGCTGCTAAGTCGCTTCAGTCGTGTCTGACTCTGTGCGACCCCATAGACAGTAGCCCACCAGGCTCCCCCGTCCCTGGGATTCTCCAGGCAAGAACACTGGAGTGGGTTGCCATTTCCTTCTCCAATGCATGAAAGTGAGAAGTAAAAGTGAAGTCGTTCAGTCATGTCTGACTCTTAGCGACCCCATGGACTGCAGCCTAGCAGGCTCCTCTGTCCATGGGATTTTCCAGGCAAGAGTACTGGAGTGGGGTGCCATTGCCTTCTCCGCAGTGGACATGAATTTGAGCAATGGACATGAATTTGAGCAAATCCCGGGAGATAGTGAAGGACAGAGAAGCCTGGCCTGCTGCCATCTTCGGGGTCGCAAAGAATAGGACACAACTTAGGGACTGAACAATAACAATGGACGTATAAATAAAAATGAGTATGACTCTATGAACATATAAATGAATAATGCAAAAACTAAGTAAATAGGAGAGAAGACACAGCTCTTTTTTGCAGTAGAGCTGCATTTAATAAATGTAGAAGGAATGATGGAAAAAGAAAATTATCATTTACCATCACACTAATAATTGATGCTGGCAAAAATCACTGAAGGGTGCTAAAACTAACCAGGATATTGCATAGTGTCTCCCCATAGATAAATTATTTATTACAAAGGGGAAAGTAATTTTACAGAGGAGCAATCTTAGTAAACTGGTTAAAGTGAACATTTCAGTAATGGCACAAATTGATATAATTACCACTTGACAGGATGCAATGAGAAGAACAACATTATTTCTCGATAGTCCTGCCAAAAATGCATGACCTGAATCTAAACGTGAGGAAATATCAGGAAAACAAAATCTGAAGCCCTGTAGAAAAACAACTGGCCTGCAATACTCAAAAGGATCAAGGCCATGGAAGTCAAGGAGAGACGGACGAACTTTTCCATACTGAAAGAGAAGAGAGATGAAAGCTAAATAAAACACATGATCCTGGACTAGCATGTTTTGCTATTAAAAACATGCTGAAAAAACCTTGAATGAGGACTCTGGATTAACACCGTACTATTATATTAGTGTTAATTTCCTACTTTTGATTATTGTATTGAGGTTGAGTAAGAAAATAACATTTGGCAAAAATTGTCAATTCCAAGTACTGGTGAGGATGTGGAGCAGTAGGGTGTATCATACAGTGCTGGTGGGAATGCACATTGGCGCAACCGCTTTGGAAAATCTGGCATTATCTACTCAAGTTGTAGATGAGCCAGCGCTAACTCAACTATTCCTCTCCCTGGTGTTTACCCTAGAGAAAGTCTTGCACGTGGACTTCAGGAGTTAAGTAGCATAAGGATGTTTCTAGCAGTGTGGTTTATTGTAGCGAAAGTTGGAAACAAACCAGAAGTCCTTCAACAATAGACTGGATAAACAATGATATATTTAATACACACACACACACACACACACACACACACAGTCTTTAAGAGAATGAACGACAACTCCAGTGCATCAGCATCAATAAATCTCACCAACATCTTTCATCAAAAAAGCAAATCACAATATGATTCCACATGTGTAAGTTAAAAACATGCAAAACTGTATCTTAAAATATACAGTATTTGATTAGATTATTTTAAAAGGTGGTACTAACAAACACAAAATTCAAGATAGCAACTCTGTCTGCTGGGAATGTGATCAGATAGTGTACCTGGAACTTCTATGGGACTAGTAATGTTGAGTTTTTTGAGTTACTGTACTTCAACAGTGTCTGTTTTATTACTTTCTTTAAATATGCTAGTTACATTTTTGTATTTTTATAATGAAAATATTTTAAACAAAGAAAACCCAATTCTTACAAACTGAGATAGAAATGGATATTATTCTTGAAAGTCAGTACAGGAAGTACAGGACTCTTCAGACATCCACTTTCTATTTCATTTTTCATTTTTAATTTATATGTTTTTATTGTGAAACATTTTAGAAATATAAAGATACTTAGAGAATAATACAATAATCACTTATGTGTCCATGACCACATGTAAAACTTAACAAAAATAGTTGAAGCCCCTTGTGTAGCCATCAATTACATTTCCTTTCCTGCATTCCAATAACTATAGTTCTGAAATTTGTATCTGGAATTACCATTCTTATCTTCCTGACTTTATGCAGGTACCCTTAAAATCTGTATTGTACTGTTTGGCATGTTTGACATTTTTTAAATGGTATCATCCTGTGCATATCCTCCTGCAACTTTTTTTCCCCAGTTAAAAAAACAACTTTGTCCATGGCAGGATTCTTTGCATCTAGTTTTATGTTTCCAATGCTCCAAAATTACAAAAAAATTTGATTATGGGAAGTTTCAATATATGCAAGAGTATATATCCATCTACATCTACAAGAGTAGATGGAGTATCATTTTGATACGTGCACAATGAACCCCTATGTACTCATCACCCAGATTTATCAATTATCAACATGTGGTCAATTATATTTCATTCATTCCCCTACTTATTTCCTCCCCTCTTGTATTATTTTGAAGCAAATACTGACATCAGTATAATTCTTCCCTAAATACTTCAATGTGTATATCTAAAAGCTAAGTCCTCTTTTTATAAAGACATGATTATGTCTTTACAACAGTTTTGAAATTTAATATTATCAATACCCAATCAGAGTTCAAATTCCATATTTCTCCTGTTTTTACATTTTGTTTGAATCAAGTCTCTCTTTTACTTTTTTTTAAAACTGCTGGTGGACTACCCTGTGTAAGGCATTAAGCATAAAGTTCTACTGAAAATATGTGGGCTGAAGATCTCAGTCTGAGTGAAGAGCAGCTCACTCCCTCCATCAATGGGCTCGGAATCTAGACTTCTTCAGGTGGCTTGTGGAAACCAGCAACCATTTCCACAGAGGCCTGGTTTGTTCATCGCTGATAATCATCTAACTCTGTTGGTTTTTGTTCTTCTTACAGACTGTGTAAAAAGTTCCTGTAACATATCTTTTTTCTTAAAGCCCCATTAGATGGTTATGCTATTACTCAATATTTACCATGTCAAGTAAAGACTTTTCTGTTTACTAATAATCCATGCTAAACAAATACTTATTTCCATCATCCTACTATCCTTGTTTTTCCTTGAAACTGGAGAAGGGTGTGGGATGAGATGAAAGAGTGAGCTGACAGCCCCATGAAAGTATTGATGTTAACAGATTGAAACCCATCACATGCTCTCGGTACACAGCTTGCTTTAATAGAACAAGCAGCCTCCTCTCTCAGACGTTTTACATTTGTATTCACTGTAATTCTAGTTTCTCCTTAGTTGATCTGTCTTATTTTCAGGCTCTCAGTCATCATTTGGGCTATTGAAGTCTAATATGCCCTGCAGTCTTGAAAGTGTTTCTCTAGTTGTTAGCATAATGGTGCTTATGGGACAATTTAAATATTTTACTCTTTCTGGGGTAAAAATAAAAATTATTTGCAGTGGAAAGATGAGACTGCTGATGCTAGTGATTCGAAGCCTCACTCTGCACACACATGTGCACATGCACACACACAAACACAAAAGAAGCCCCACTTTCATGAATGTGATTGCATTAAGACAAAGAGGAGCTCCTCAGGGGTGCTAAGAGGGTGCTAACGAATCTTAAGTCTCAGCTGAACTCTTTTTTTTTTTTTTTTACAATTTCATAAACATTTATTACATAATCCTTGACTTCTTACTATGAGACTTATTATTTCAAATGAACACGTCTGATTTCAATGTGAAAATATGTTTTAATCTTGGATAAAAAATGTTAATATGAAAATTAATAGCATGAGATGCCACTACATATTTGGAAGGTAGATCACAATTGCAGGCTGATAATACCCTTTTTTTTTTTTTGATCTAAAGACATATCCTTGGGTTTGGGATAAATTGTCTCAGGAGTCAGCTGAACTCTTATATGCCAGATGTCACATGATAGATGACATACTCAGTTGTGAAGGAAAGAAAAAATATATATACATATATGTGTGTGTGTGCTGGAAACATGTTGTTTGACACTGATTAAACTGTGAGACATGTTTTTAACTATTTTGGAATGAACTGTCCTTAAAAACATTTAAACGAGATGCATGTCTGAAATATACTTGACTTTTGAGGATGTTTTCAAAATACACAAAGCTGCCTATAGCTGAATAAGGCTTCCTTTCCCACAGTTACCCACAGAGCTAGAACTCAGGAGGGAGAGGAAAGAAACCAGCTTAGCTCTGCTCCTGGTCACAGTGCTAGGCAGCCTGGAGGGGAAGACAGCAGGAGAAAGGGGTGGTGAGCTCCGCCGAGGACAAGGAGCCACTCCTCTTTCTTTGGCAGCCCAGAGCAATTATTTCATGAGAAGCCATCTTGATGACATGTGCCCCGTTCACATGCCCCAAACATGTGAACTGTCCAGCTGCACTGTTTCCTGTGTGGAAACATTGTATGAGTCATCTACTGGTATTTGGGTGAAGCAGGAACCTGAGCAGGTCTCACCTGAAGTCTTGTTGACCCTGAGAACCTGGTACTGATTTAGAGCATCACTTAGTACAGGTAGAGGACTCTTTCAGCAGTTAGGACTGCCAGCTTTCCACAGCCAAAATTCAGTGGTAGTCACTGACCTCACGGTCTTGACAGTCTCTAGACAGGGTTAGAGGATGCAGCATGGACATGCAGCCTTCACCATCTGCTCTGCCCTCGAATTACAGATACACCAAGAATACACATCACAACTGCATCATCAGGAAAAGGAGGGTAGAAGTGCTTCTATCCCCGTGCCATATTTTAGATCCAACACTTTGTGCACTTATCTTGGAAAAAGCTTTGGGGACAAGGAAGTCATAGTTTGATGGCATTGTTTGAATTTGACAGCATCACTGGTACAACTTTTCCTTCGATAGTTTCCTAAACTCAGCTGTGTTCACTATATATGTTCTTAAGAGGTAAATTCTGTTTAGTAGTAGGGGAAATGGTCATGATCCTTGGTCATACTAGGATCATATCATACTAGGCAATACTAGGACTAAAATCTAGGTCATACTTTGAGGTTATTCTGTACAAGAGAACCTCAGGAAAAACAGTTTCACAATGATAATGAGCCACAGCTTTATTCAACAAGCATTGTATTTGAGTGAATTGTATTGAGTTATCAGTGTTAGGTAACTAGATTGTGAATACTTGTATGGCAAAGATCCAAGTTTTCTCCATCTTTTATTTGCTATGGCAGTTAGTACATGGCAGAGATTCAGTAAAGTAGAGCCGAGTATCTAAATAATAATAATACTGAGTTGACCAAAATGTTCCTTCAGGTTTTTCCGTAACATCATACAAAAAAAAAAACCCAAAAGAACATGTTGGCCAACCCTGTAGTTAGTGTTGAGAATGAGATTATTAATGATCTGTGGGATCCTAGAGGGAGAGATGAGACTAGGGGAATTAAAAATGCTTCAAGGGGTAGTGTTTTTTGACAGATAGATGGACCTTAATAGATTGAAATAAGGGCTGTCATATATCAGGTGTTTAATGTGTGCCACGCACTGTGCTAAGCATTTTGCATGCATAATCCAACAGAATCCTCCAAGCAACCCTATGAGAAAAGCATGATCAATATCCCCATTTTAGTGCTGAAGAAACTTGTGGCTCAGGCAGATTAAGTCATCTTATCAAAGTCACACAGCTGGAAGGTGACAGAGTCAGAACTGAATCTAGTCTAACATGAAGGGTATGCTCTTTAACACTGGGCTATATTGTTCTCTATTCTAGGAAGTGAGACAAGTGGTTTAGTGTTTGGAAATCATGGACCACATTCTAAAAGCATTTGTTAGTTGATGTGACTGGAGAGTAGAATATTTGGATGGAGAACAGTGGGAGATAAGGTTGTTCCGATAAGTCAGGGCACATCTCAGAGAACTTGATATGATGCTATCCTAAGGAACTGGGGGATTTTGGAAGGTGATGGAAACATTCAATGCCTATTATTGAAGTGGCAGGATTAGATATGTGCTTCAGGAAGACAACTCGGTGTGAAGGGGCAGAATGAGAAGCAGAAAAACCAGTAAGGTGGCTATGGCAGTAGTGGCACAGGAGTGGCAAGGCATGTTGAACACCAAAAGTATGTGATTTCCTCCTGCAAGTCTAACTGGGATTGTTTCCTTTTAAAAAAAAACAAAAATGCATTTAAAAATCTAGACTCAAAAGGAACAAAATTGAGGAAATAATTATTAGCTTTATAAAATGTGTTACACTTGAGAGCTTTTAAATAGGATTTAAGAACTGATGTCTTCAAATTGTGGTGTTAGAGAAAGCCCTTGAGAGTCCCCTGGACTGTGAGGAGATGTCAATCCTAAAGGAAATCAACCCTGAATATTCATTGGAAGGATTGATTGATGCTGAAGCTGAAGCTCTAATACTTTGGCCTCCTGATGCAAAGGGCTGACTCATTGGAAAAGACCCTGATGCTGGGGAAGACGGAGGGCAGGAGAAGGGGATGACAGAGGATGAGATGGTTGGATGGCATCACCGACTCAATGAACATGAGTTTGAACAAACTCCAGGAGATAGTGAAGGACAGCCTGGGGTGCTGCAGTCCATGGGGTCACAAAGAGTTTGGCATGACTTAGTGACTGAACAACAACAAAACAGAGTTTAGGGAACTTTTGCACATCTCTGAGAACTATGTAAACCAACCTGTATTTCTGTAACATTCTGTGTACATACATTTTTTTCTTTATTTATTTTTGGTTTACTGGTTCTTCATGGCTTCTGAGGCTTTTCTGCAGTTGTGGAGAGCCAAGGCTGTTCTGCTTGTGGTGCTTCTCATTGTGGTGGCTTCTCTTGTTTAGAGCACAGGCTCTAGGGCACGTGGACTCAGTAGTTGGGTCCCTGGGCTCTAGAGCACAGGCTCAGTAGTTTTGGCGCAGAGGCTTAGTTGTACTGTGGCATGTGGGATGTTTCCAGACCAAGGACTGAACCTGCATCCCCTGCATTGGCAGTGAATTCTTTACCACTGAGCCACCAAGGAAGCCCTTGTGTGACATTCTTAAAGGAACACTTGTTGATCAATCATCACAAAGGAATATGGGGAATGTGTATGTCTCTTAAAACAAAACCCCCTTTTCTACATGACTCTGCTTTCTCTTCTAACCCTTATGAGTGCCACTTAAATGTCATTACATCTCTGATAAATGCCTGAAATATTTCCAAAGAAATAGAAATCAGTAGAATTAAGCACTGGAAAACCCTCAGACAATTGCTTCTGGACTGTGCTCTGGATCTGCAAGTAATTCCCTGACTTACAATGCTCACTCATATTCCTGAGCTGTGTGTGTAGTACTTTGGCAAGTGTGACACCATGACATGGACTGATTACACAGACTCTCCGCTTGTCCAAAGGGAATCACTCATGAGAAGGCATGCTCTCTCATCTTCCTTTCAGAGGGATTTCATCATGTGATTCCCTACCCAGAAATGCAGAATAAACAAAAACAACAATTAGGTTGACTTTGAGATCTTTCTGAGGTCTTAACAGCCAACCTAGAAGCATGTCCTATTGAACCACAGTGGGAGAATGACAGTTTCACATCTCTATGGCCATGGGGATATTTTGACTGTCTCCACAGGTCAGCATTTTTTCATTTGTTCCCTAAACACGGTCACATGGATGCTATGGAATTATTAATTTCAAATATGGGAGTGATTATGTTAAAATGAATTTTTGTCTTTTAGAGATACATAATGAATATGCATAGATGAAATTGTATGATGCTGGGACTTAACCAGGTGGCCCAAAGGCTAAGACTCCACGCTCCAAGTGCAGGGGGGCCCGGGTTTGATCTTTGGTCAGGGAACTAGATCCCACTTACTGCAACTAAGACTTGTCATGCACAACTAAGGATCCTGAGGCAATGGCACCCCACTCCAGTACTCTTGCCTGGAAAATCCCATGGATGGAGGAGCCTGGTGGGCTGCAGTCCATGGGGTCGCTAGGAGTTGGACACGACTGAGCGACTTCACTTTCACTTTTCACTTTCATGCATTGGAGAAGGAAATGGCAACCCACTCCAGTGTTCTTGCCTGGAGAATCCCAGGGACGGGGAAGCCTAGTGGGCTGACGTCTCTGGGGTCGCACAGAGTCAGACATGACTGAAGCGACTTAGCAGCAGCAGCAGCAGCATGCTGCAACTAAGACCCAGTGCTGCCAAATAAATAATATTTTATAATAAAAAATTTTTTAAAAAAGAAATTCTACAGTGCCTAGAATTTGCTTCAGAATGGCACAGGAGGACTTCCCTCGTGGCTCAGTGAGAACGAATCTGCCTGCTAACGCAGGGGACATGGGTTTGATTCCTGATCCGAGATCTCACCTGCCATGGAACACCTAAGTCCTCATGCTCCAGCTACTGAACCTGTGCTCTAGAGCCCAGGAACCACAACTATCGAAACCCAAGTGCCCTAGAGCCTGTGCTCCCCAGCAAGGGAAACCACCGCAGGGTGAAGCTGCACACTGAAAGTAGAGAGGAACCCCAACTTGCCACAACTAGAGAAAAAGCTTGCGCAGCAATTAAGACCCAGCACAGCCAAAAGTAAAACAAACGAACAAAATTTTTAAATGGCACAGGATGGAGGGGAATCAGTGTGAAGGGGTGTGCAGACAAAATAATAATGGCCAGGAGTTGATGATTGTTGATGCTGGAGAATGGGTGCACAGGGCATCATTATATTATTCACTATATAAGTTAGTGAATAATAACTATCTTTATAAAAAGCCTACTATTTATATGTTTTAAATTATACATAATTTTAAAATGAGCACTCTTTACGTAGAGGACAGAATTAGCAATGTTTAGATTTGAGGTTGAACATTGTAGTAAAGGGGCTTCCCTGGTGGCTCAGACAGTAAAGTGCCTGCTCGCAGTGCGGGAACCAGGGTTCGATTCCTGAGTCGGGATGATCCCCTGGAGAAGGAAATGGCAATCCACTCCAGCACTCTTGCCTGGAAAATCCCATGGACAGAGGAGCCTGATAAGCTACAGTCCGTGGGGGTCGCAAAGAGTCGGACACAACTGAGCCACTTCACTTTCACTTTCATTGTAGTTAAAAAGGAGAAATGGTGATGAATTGTTTCTAGAAAAATGTGCACGTCCAGTAATTTCTCTTTGTTGTGCATTATACACTATTCTGTCCACCACCTGCCTCTAAGGCGACACTAACTCTATAGAGCTGTGCTTAGTTTCCTATGCATTTACCTGAGTCTTTTATCTTTATTTCTAGAGTTTTTTCACCTCTGGCTTGTCTCTTTCATTAGATTAGTAATCTCATCACGGCAGGACATTCCATGTAACCAGCCCCTCACTCCATAGCCCTGAGCACTATGATTTTCCAAGAATGATAAAATTTTAAAAAGATAGGAGATTAGAGTGTAAGCCAATATTTTTCAAAAGACTTGCAACAGGATGGTTAATTATCTAAATGTTGGTTTATGCATCAGAAACTGCTGAGTTTGCTTCAGTCACCAACATTGATTCTGAAGTTAAGGGGGAGACATAACTTTTTCTTTCTGTAAAACAGAAATAGGGCTTTCCTGGTAGCTCAGACAGTAAAGACTCTGCCTGCAATGCAGGAGATGTGGGTTCAATTCCTGGGTCAAGAAGATCCTCTGGAGAAGGGAATGACAACCCACTCCAGTATTCTTGCCTGGAGAATCCCATGAACAGAGGAGCCTGGTGGGCTACAGTCCATGGGGTTGCAAAGAGTCAGACACGACTGAGCAGCTAAGCACACACAGGAAACAGAAATAATCTAGTTTCAGAATGATTCTGAGAAGGGAGAGGGGGCGGGAAAGGAGGGAAACGGGTGGGAATGGCAGCAGTGTTCTTCTGTTAACCAATGGTTGTCCTGAAATTCATTCCCAAGTGGTGAAAGTGAAAGTGAACTCGCTCAGTTGGTCGACTCTTTGTGACCCCATGGACTGTAGCCTGCCAGGCTCCTCCCTCCATGGGATTCTCCAGGCAAAAGTACTGGAGTGGGGTGCCATTTCCTTCTCCAGGGGATCTTCCCAACCCAGGGATTGAACCTGGGTCTCCCACATTCCAGGCAGATGCTTTAACCTCTGAGCCACCAGGGAAGCCCTCCTAAGTGGTAGAGACCACAAACCTGTCCCCAGGTGGCTGTGCCCACAACCCTGAGTCTTGTTTCTTATTTGTGTGGCTATAACACGGTTCTGACTCTTCTGAGTAGGTGAAGTTGCTTCCAGAAGTCTTCTGTAGCCACTGTAGCCCCTTTACCTCTTTTAGCATAAAGTTCTAGAAAATGTTATTGCTGAAAACGGTCAGAGCATCATTGTAAAGGTTACCAAAGGCCCTGAATGTGCAGGGCTCACAGCAGATGCCAGGTCTCAGTTCCACCGGCCAGCTCCCCATCTCCACCCAGGTCCTAGAGATGCACCTTGGAGGTTTGTTTTGAAAGTTTTAGTCTGATAGGAATCAAGGGGTAGATTGAGTACCCCATTTGAGAACTATAATCTCTAGTTTTGGCTTTCAAAAGGAAGTTCAAAGAAAGTGATTTACCTCTTAAGCAACTGCTAAGATGACGGAGCGAACTGCTGTGAGAAAGTCATGACGTCGTCAGTCCTTTCTGGCCTCCACACAGAAACTGCAACTCTTGGTTAGAAAATAAAGGAGGAAGTGAAGCGGATTTATCATTGCTTAAGGAGCTTGGTATGCAGAGCTAGGATTTCCTAGCTGTTGGCTGAGGCAACAGGGGGAAACTCTCATGTGTGTGCTGGGTCCCCGCTGAGAAGAACTGGGGAGCTGCTGGTTACTAGGCTGGACCTGCCTATCTGTGTTCTCCTAGAAGCTCACTGGTACTACTGTGATCTCCTTTCTTCTATGTCCAACATTGTTCAATACCTCCAGGAAGTTTTCTTTCGAAGAAACCTTTCATAGCAGTTCTGCATGGATAATTGGCAATATGGTTGTGATACAACAGGTAAGATTGGATGATTCCAAAGTTTCTTCTGCTAAATGGACATTAATATTTTAAGATTCCCCTTGGCCCCTGTGAGTGGTTAAGAAAGTGAGTAGTGAACAGGCCCACGCTCCAGGGGTTCCAGACAGCAGACGGAACTGGTAGTCTGAGCTCCTGGAATCCTAGCCAGGCTCTCAGCCCTCCTTTTTCCTCTAGGAAGAGGTTCTTGTTCAGTTGTTAAAAATGAAAAATCCTGCTCGCTGGAGAATCTAGCCACTCTGCAGGAGCATTGCCTGGTCTGAAAGGCACCTTGGCCTCCCCTTGATTGCAGACAGCATGCCTCCAGTCTAGACTATGCAAGGTCTCCTGCTCTGCTGTTGCTTGAAGGGCTTTGACATCCTCATCCTCCTGTCCATGGCTAGTCCAGTCTGTGTTTCCTCTTTTGTAAAATACTTCATCAGGACCCAAATTAAATCTCCTTTGCCTTAATTTGGGTCCATTTCTTCTTGATTAGTCATCTCAGATGACATAATAATTTCGTTTTTAATGTATTTTATTGAAGTATAGGTGATTTATTTATTTGGACATACAATGCAGTGTGTGGGAATCTTAGTTCTCCAACCAGAGACAGAACCCACAGCCCCTGCATTGGAAACACAGAGTCTCCTGGAAAGCCGGGGAAGTCCCATGGCATCTTTGTTTTGGGTGGTGGGAAGCTGGAAGCTCTGGGAGTGCCCGTTTAATGGGGAGCAGAGAGGCCACATGCAGTGTGTGCGCGTGGTAGAGTGTCTGCAGCAATCAGGAATGGTGGACTGGAATGGGCATGGCAATGTGGACGGGCCTCAAAAATGAAGTGCAAAGTGGAAAAAGTAAGGTACGATGAGATCTGTATCACGAAGTCATTGATGTAAATTAAAATGCATGCAAACCAGACAACACACACTCCCTTGAACACACACCAGCCAAAAATAGAATTAAAGATATTTAAATGGCTGCCTGGGACTTTCCTGGGGGTCCAGTGGTAAGACTCTGTGCTTCCAGGGCTGGGGGCCTGGTTTGATCCTCGGTCAGAATCCTGCACGCCACACAGCAGGGTCAGTAAATAAATATAGCAGTTGCTTGTGGGAAGAAGAACAGGAATGAGACATGGGCATAAGAGGAAATAAATGTGTGTATATTTAAAAGCGCAGCCTTGTATGGACCAGTTAGAGTATGATGTCCTGTGAACTGAAAAGTGTGATTAACACTCCGCACCAAAGGCCTAGTAAGTCAATAAATGAAATTGAGTGCCCGGAGCCTTGCCAAATCCTCAGTTCTGTTTGGTCTGGTTTCTCATAGATCCTGCATCCACTCTTTGCATCCAGCCAAGGGTGGCAGTGGATGGGTCGGACTGGGCCCTCAGTCACTGGAATACAGTGTCCTGACTTCTTCAGATATAGGTCTAGATCATCCTAGACCAATGCAGTCACAAAGTACCTAGCGCTAAAAACTTTCACCATTAAAAAAAACTAACGTGGGGACTTCCCTGCTGGTACAGTGGATAAGAAATCTGCCTGCCAATGCAGGGGCACAGGTTCAATCTCTGATGCCAGGAGGATCCCATATGCCGAGGAGGAATTAAGTACCTGTGCCACAACTACTGAGCCCACTTGCCCTTGAGCCCATGCCTGGCAACAAGGGAAGCCACCTCAATGAGAAGCCTGTGCATGGCAATGAAGACCCAGCACAACCAGTATATAAATAATACATAATTTTTATTTTTGAGATATTTCTTGATCAACTGTGTGTACAACTTAAACCAAAAAAAAAAAAAAAATGGCCTAGCATTCTCCAAATTAGCATGTGTTCAGTAGGTACCCTGGTGGCTCAGAAGGTAAAGAATCTGCTTGCAGTACAGGAGACCCGGATTTGGTCCTTGGGTCAGAAAGATCCCCTAGAGAAGGGAATGGCTGCCCACTCCAGTATTCTTGCCTGGGGAAACCCATAGACAGAGGAGTCTAGTAGGTCACAAAGAGTCAAACATGACTAAGCGACTAACACGTTCCTTTTTTTTCAAGCTTAAGTTAAATTGATCTTTTTTTTGGGGGGTGGGGCCAAGCCTTAAGGTTTGTGGGATCTTAGTTCCTTGACCAAGGATCAAACCAGTGCCCTCTGCAGTGAAAGTGCAGAGTTCTAACCACTGAACTGCCAGGGAATTCCCAGCTCGAGTGATCTTCTACCATCCATTCAAAGACACCTCTTCCCCATATGACGTCTTATATGTATTAGAAATGTGCCTCTTCCTGAAGGTACAACCCCACAGTCAGGCACAGGTGTGGCAAGTGGAGCTGGGTTACAGTCCCACTGGCCTTCTCCATTGTTCAGGGTACAATCCACACAACTGTAGCACACAGCCCTATGAACAAATAGACATCTCTCTGTCTCTCTCTGCTGCATTTCTCCACTGTTTGCTGGTTGGTCTAGGAAAGGCAGGCTTGACTGACCATCCTAATCACCAAGTAGAGCAACATGTCTCCCATCCCACATGCTCTTCTGGAACTCTGCCCCTGCCTCTCTAAAGGTGGAGACTGATTTCACTCTCCTCCAGTCTGGTTGAGCTAGTGACTCACTTCAAAAACCAACAGGACACAGCAAAAGTGACACTGATTTCTGCGGTTTAGGTCATAAAAGTGATACAGCATCCACCTTGTTGGCTGGAACACTTCCTTCCACTCAGAGCCTTCAACTGCTGTGTAAGAAGTCTGACAATGCTGAGGAAAGACAGGCTGGGAGGAAAGTCATGCCATGTGGAGAGGCTGAATGTGCGTGCTCTGGCCAGCGGTCCTAGTTTTTGAGTGCTCCAGGCTCTGATATCAGACATGTGGAAGAACAAAGCTTCGATGCTTCTAGCTCCCACTGTGAAGTCATCACCAGACTTTGAATCTCTCCAGCTGAGGCCCACACAGCTAAAAGCAGGGAGAAGCCACTGTGATGGTCCCTTTCATGAATTCCTGACACATAGAATCCATGAACACAAATTGGTGGTGGTTTGATGCCACTAAGTTTGGGGTGAGTTGTTACACTGCTCTGCTGCTGCTAAGTCGCTTCAGTTGCGTCCGACTTTGTGCAACCCCATAGACAGCAGCCCACCAGGCTCCCCCGTCCCTAGGATTCTCCAAGCAAGAGTACTGGAGTAGGGTGCCATTGCCTTCTCTGTGTTACACAGCAGTAGTAACTAAAAAACCCATTATCTTCAACAATCCCAAAAAGTAGAGCAATAAGAAAGGGAAACCGTTATAAATTAAATTTTTTGGAAGTGTCAACTGAAAGAGACGGAAGTGATGTATCAACAAACACAAATGACATGGTTTGGTTCCTGACTAGAATAAAGCATTACAGAAAGAATCTTAGGAAAATTAGGGTAATAAGACTTTTGACTGGATACCAGATAATAGTAAGGAATTACTGATTTAAGAAAAAAAAGGAATTGATTAAAAAAAGTGTGATACAGTAGTTATTGGAAAAAGTCTTGTTTCTTACAGATAAATACAGAAGTATTTAACTATGAAAGTATCTCTGATTTGCTTTAAATTGATTTTAAAATAGAGGTTGGGGTGGTATTGATGAAACAAGAGTGCCATGTGTTTATAATCACTGAAGCCAAGTGATAGATGTGTGCATGCAGGCTGAGTCGCTTCACTTGTGTCTGACTCTGTGTGGCCCTATGGACAGCAGCCCCCCTGGACTGTCCAGCAGGTTCTCCAGGCAAGAATACTATAGTGGGCTGCCACGCCCTTCTCCAGGGTATCTTCCCGACCCAGGGATCGAAACTGTGTCTCTCGTGTCTCCTGCATTGACAGGCGGGTTCTTTACCACTAGTGCCACCTGAGAAGCCCCAGGTGATAGGTATGTGAGGATTTATTATATTATTGTTCTCTTATTGTACATATTTGAAAATTCCCATAAAAAACAGTTTGACAAAAGAGAGGATGTTAGGTCCTCTGCCCTAGTCTTCCAGGCTGTAGTTTTGTGCTAACAGATGTCAATGGTTTAAACAGATTGCTTCTCTTACAAACATGATCTCTGTGTACTTCTGGAGACCCAGGATTTACACTCATGTGGAGATCTCAGGCAGAGAAGTGGACTAGCAGAGGAAAGCATATTTTTAGGTAAATGTTTATACTCAAATTAGTATAATTTTTGGTGGCTAGAATTCCCCTTATTCAAAATTTTCCTCCCTGACAATACCCAGTATTAGGTACACAGAGGGGATCCTGACAAATTGATGTGAATTAAGAAACCTGATTGTTCAGGATTCATTCATCAGCTTACTCTGAAGGTTAGATAATGTTTGATTTCGAACCTTGAAATGTATCTGTCAGCAGAAAACACAGCTGCATGTTGCTATGCAGATGACATTTTTCTGGAAGGTCCTTCTGTTTGCATGCTAGTTCTCTCCTTGAAGGAAGACTATTAACTCATGCTGCAGCCTGCTGCTCTCTGCTTGGTTTTGGCTATGTCACTAAGCCCAAAATAGAAAGTCCTTTTTACTGCAGAGCAGGGAAAGAGGTTTAAATTTCTCAATTCAAACAACAAAGGGCAGCACTATCCTGGCATTTCTTGGGAGGGGGTGAGGAGAGACGCTGCCTGCTTCATCGAGGAGGAGTCATGTGACACTGGCAGAGGCTGGGACCAAGAGACAAATGCACACTGTGGTAAACCGGGCTCGCTTCCCATTCTGGCCCCCTCACCCCCTCTGTGCAACTGTGTCACCTCTTTCAGGACATGGGAAAGCAGCTGAGCCACTGGGGATTCAGTCCCAGAAATGTCACTGAAGTTATCAGACTGGAAACAGCTCTCTGAGCCAAACCCCTTCTCTCTCAGCTTTTAGCGGAATCAGTACCTTGCCACAGAGGTAAACAGCAGGGAGATTTTTTTTTTTCCTTCCTGTCAAATGGTCAAAAACGATCTCTAGGGTCAGAAGGAGTTTGGGGAAATGGCATTCTTATATATTACGAGAAGGAGGGAGATTGACCCAGGCAACTGGAAAGCAATCTGACAAGACGGGTCCATGATACAGCAAAGGATGTAGACCCAGAGGCTCTCTCATCTACAGCTGGAGGAAGTATAACTGGCTCCGTAGGCAGACTCCTGTACACAGCAGGGGACATTGACGGTTATGTTCACAGCAGCAATGTGAACAAGGTCTAAACCTGAGAAACAATGCACTTGCCCATGAGCAGGAGAGTGAGTGGTGAAGTCTGGTGTATTTATGCACTGGGGTATTCTACACCAGCCAAAATGAACTACAGTGGGATGTAATGATATGGATGAATTTTTTAGCAAAGTAATATTAAGCGGAAAAAAAAGTCCTGAAAGATTACATACAGCATGATATCCTTTTTATAAAGCTTGGAACAGGACTTCCCCAGTGGTTAGAAGTCTGCCTGCCAGTGCAGGAGACATGGCTTCAATCCCTGGTGTGGGAAGATTCTATATGCCACAGGCAACCAAGCCCGTGTGCCACAACTACCAAAGCCTGCTTGTGCTCTAGAGCCTGTGCTCCACAATAAGAGAAGCCTGCACACCACAATTAGAGAGTAGCCCAGCTCGCTGCAACTAGAGAAAGCCCATGCGCAGCCTCCAAGACCAAGCATAGCCAAAAATAAATACATAAAAATTAAGAAAAAAAAATCTAAGAACAAATTTTTTAAATTACTCTGTAAGAATAATACAAAATACAGTAAACCCAGGTAACATGAACATCGGAAGCAGGATGGTCCTCTTAGTTGGGGAGTACAGGGAAATGAGGGGGAAGGCCTTATGAGTTAAATATTGGTTATTGTTGAAGTCCTAGTTTTTGTTTTGGGTTGTCGATTGACAGGTACTGATTACATTATTAAGATGAATTTACCACCTATATTAACAAAATCAGGCCATCCAGTAACAATTATGATATGTCACAACCAAGGGTTGTGGTTAATCCAATTCTGTGTACCTGACAGTAGTGTAAAACAAAAACAGTTCCAGAAATGTCACTGGAGTTATTAATAATTGGCACAGTTATTCTGTTTCTAAATATTTATCTTAAGGAATAGACAGAGATGCACATAAAAATTTATGAACAAGAATTTATCATTGTGTTTATAAATATAAAAATCAGTTCAGTTCAGTCGCGCAGTCGTGTCCGACTCTTTGCGACCCCATGAATCGCAGCACGCCAGGCCTCCCTGTCCATCACCAACTCCCGGAGTTCACTCAGACTCACGTCCATTGAGTCTGTGATGCCATAAGAAGTCTGCCTGCCAGTGCAGGAGACATGGCTTCAATCCCTGGTGTGGGAAGATTCTATATGCCACAGGCAACCAAGCCCGTGTGCCACAACTACCAAAGCCTGCTTGTGCTCTAGAGCCTGTGCTCCACAATAAGAGAAGCCTGCACACCACAATTAGAGAGTAGCCCAGCTCGCTGCAACTAGAGAAAGCCCATGCGCAGCCTCCAAGACCAAGCATAGCCAAAAATAAATACATAAAAATTAAGAAAAAAAAATCTAAGAACAAATTTTTTAAATTACTCTGTAAGAATAATACAAAATACAGTAAACCCAGGTAACATGAACATCGGAAGCAGGATGGTCCTCTTAGTTGGGGAGTACAGGGAAATGAGGGGGAAGGCCTTATGAGTTAAATATTGGTTATTGTTGAAGTCCTAGTTTTTGTTTTGGGTTGTCGATTGACAGGTACTGATTACATTATTAAGATGAATTTACCACCTATATTAACAAAATCAGGCCATCCAGTAACAATTATGATATGTCACAACCAAGGGTTGTGGTTAATCCAATTCTGTGTACCTGACAGTAGTGTAAAACAAAAACAGTTCCAGAAATGTCACTGGAGTTATTAATAATTGGCACAGTTATTCTGTTTCTAAATATTTATCTTAAGGAATAGACAGAGATGCACATAAAAATTTATGAACAAGAATTTATCATTGTGTTTATAAATATAAAAATCAGTTCAGTTCAGTCGCGCAGTCGTGTCCGACTCTTTGGACCCCATGAATCGCAGCACGCCAGGCCTCCCTGTCCATCACCAACTCCCGGAGTTCACTCAGACTCACGTCCATTGAGTCTGTGATGCCATCCAGCCATCTCATCCTCGGTCGTCCCTTTCTCCTCCTGCCCCCAATCCCTCCCAGCATCAGGGTCTTTTCCAATGAGTCGACTCTTCGCATAAGGTGCCCAAAGTACTGGAGCTTCAGTTTTAGCATCATTCCTTCCAAGGAAATCCCAGGGTTGATCTCCTTCAGAATGGACTGGTTGGATCTCCTTGCAGTCCAAGGGACTCTCAAGAGTCTTCTCCAACACGGAAACAATATAACGACCAAACTAAGAGATTAGTTGGATAAATTTGGTTACATCTCTATGCTTGAAAAAATGTAGTCTTTTCAAAATATTCTAAGAGTATTTAAATATGTGAGAAAATACTATGTATCAGATGAATAAAACAGGTTACAGAACAGACATACAATATGAACCCAGTTTTTTAAAATTTCCTGTTGGTATATATATGTACACACACACAGAGGAAATTGGGAAGATTATACATCAAAATGATTTACTGTTCCCTAGATGTCACAATTATTTTTTTCCCTAAACACTTAAGTAGTTCACAAATTTTCTAATGATCATTAATTCTTTTACAATCACCAATAATTTTACTATAAAGATGGATTTTAATAATATAGCTAATGTAGATGGAATATTTGTCATGTGCTAAGAGCTTTACATGAGTTAATTTATTTAAAGCTTAAAATAACCGTGTGAGAATGGCAGCATTATGATCCCTGTCTTACAGATGAAGATACTGAAGTTTAGGGGGTTAAATAACTTGCCTGGGGAAACAGAGGTTCTAAGAAGTAGTGCCTTGAATCAGGCTTCTAGGGGGCTCTTCAAAGAGTGGGCTTGACAGAAGGATCGTGATCTTCCTGGCAGAGGGACGGCTCCACCAGAGAGAATGATCTTCCTGAGAACAGCACTGGGAACTAAACAGTCTGATGTGGACCTGAAATCCCATAGAGAAAAGACCCCAAGGGGTACCTGAGTCAGAGCCAACACAAGGGAGCCAACTGTTGAACCTAGGGAGGGCAGACATGGGGGAGCCAGGGCACCCACTTCTGAGGATTTCTGATGAGCCCTTGTGGAAAAGGAGATCCCGCTGATTGGAGACATGGTTGGGGAGCAGAGATGTTTTGCTCTTGGCTCTGGCCAGCTCTGATTCCCACCAGCCACTGCACTAGGATTGGCATCCAGAGCCTTTGGTAGAGAGGAAGAGGGTGCTCTAGGCATGGGACAGGGCCAGGGACTTAGCTGCGGTCTCTTATCATCACTCATGCTTTAAATATAAGCTCTGATGTGATCGTGGCATCAGAGATAAAATGCCTTTCTCAAACTAAGTCAGCAGGATCTGGTATCCAGTTTGGACAAGACAGTGGAAAATAGGCTCAGGGGGAAAAAATCCCTTGGCTTCAACACCAGCACACAGGAGTTGAAGAATCTAACACCTTAATATTGTAGAATAAACAAATGTAGGCATGTTTTCTTATGTTTTCTCCAAAATATCCAGAATAGATATGATTTAAGAAGGAATGAATTTTTAAAAAGAGAATGGACTTTAACAGTTCTCTGCTGAAGAATTCTGGACTATTTTTTAATATGTAGCTCAAGCATCAGCTTCATGGAAATACTTACCAAGCTGCCTCAAGCAACAAGGCCATCTCTCTTCTATAAATGTCTAATGAATGACTTGTTTACCTGTTGGACTGTCTTCCCCTGCTGGAGCATAGCTCAGTGGACCGTGTTATATACCTCTCGGTCTTCCTGCTCTCCCTATATCTCTTTCTGTCAACTCTCCCCCATATACATTCCTATTCGTGCCATGTGGTAAGTCCTAATTAAGTGTTGCTGTTGGAACAAAGAGCTATAGAGGTTTGGGGTGTGGTCTTCTAGAATTCCCAGAGCTGGGAACCAATCCCCATTTTGCATCTCTTATACTGGAGAGCCCTTCCCCAGAAAACACATGAAAAAGAAAATTCCAACTGTATAGCAGTAAATACAGAAACACTCACCAACAACTACACAAATGAATGCATATAAAACTGGGAAAATCTGAATAAGATAGATAGATTTTATGAATATCAATATCCCCATTGTGTACTACTATAGTATATGATGTTACCACTGGGAAACTGGGATCTCCAGTACCTAAAATTATCTGCATCTAAAATTATCAATAAAATTTTTAATTTAAAAAATTCCTATACATTATCCTTTAGGAATTGATGGGGCCCCCTGAATTCACCCACAAATCCTAATTTGAGAACTTGCCAGTATCGTCTATCTCTACACTGTTGGATAGGGAAACCAGTAGGAAAGGATGTACTCAGTCATACAGACTGTTGATGGCAGAAGTGGAGATGAGCCCAGCTTTCTTTTCCTTGCACTTTAGTTGGCTCCTGGGAGGAGGACAGTGCAGTTCACATTGTGTTTTTTACTTGACTTAAAGGCAGGACAAACCAATCTGGGCAACTAATACTCCCTGACATGGGGAATGAGCTGGGCAAATTGTTTGCAGAATAATTTGGTCTTTTTTCTTCTCATTGCTTTTTAGGCTGCCTGTGCTCAGCCTAAGAATGGAAAGGATTTTATTCCCAAAGAAGATGGCTTGAAAAGGTGTAGCTCAGGGACCAGAAGCCTATTTGACTCTGATTGCCGATTGTTGTTATTGTTAAGTTACTAAGTCATGTCTGACTCTGCAACCCCAGGGACTGTAGCCCTCCAGGCTCCTTTGTCCATAGGATTTCCCAGGCAAGAATACTGGAGTGGGTTGCCATTTCCTTCTTCAGGGGATCTTCCTGACCCAGGGATCGAACCCGCATCTCCCGCATTGGCAGGCGGATTCTTTACCACTGAGCCTCCAAGGAAGCCCCTGACTGCCATAGGAGCAGCCAGACAGTGCCAATGGGTTATCCCAACAGGCTGGAAATGCAGGAGTAGTAGAGAAAGAAAGAGAACAAGAGGGTACATCAGAAGGAAGGAGAGCAGAAGGGCATGGTACAGGAGACAGTGGAGGAGGAGATGGGATGGACATGTTTAGGGAGTAGGATTGATGCAATGGGTTGAACCACAGGCGACTCCCTAAGCTGCAGTCTTTAAGGACTCTATTCTTGGAGACAGCTAGGCATTGAAAATGTCAGATGGTTGGGTAGTCAAGTTCTTCCTTTTGTGAAAATTACTTGTGATCTGATGCTAAAGGCTCTCCAGGAGTTAAGAGTTTGGGTACTTAATACCAGTTATTTTAGATTATACAAGTTACTTAATCTCTTTGTGCCTCAGTTTCATCATCTGTAAAGAGGATAATAATAGTACCTGCCTCATGAGTGGTGAGGAATAAATTATATAATACATATAAAACATTTAGAAGAGTACCTGACACATAGTAAGTGCTTAATTATTGCTGGCCTTATAATTGTTGGGCTTCCCTGATAGTTCAGTTGGTAAAGAATCTGCCTGTAATGCAGGAGACCTTGGTTTGATTCCTGGGTTGGGAAGATTCGCTACCACTCCCATATTCTTGGAATTCCCTTGTGGCATAGCTGGTAAAGAATCTGCCTGCAGTGGGTTTGATCCCTGGGTTGGGAAGATCCCCTGGAGAAGGGAAGGGTTACCCACTCCAGTTTTCCGGCCTGGAGAATTCCATGGACTGTATAGTACATGGGGGCACAAAGAATCAGACACGACTGAACAACTTTTACTTTATAATTGTTACTACAGGACAGCAGTTCATTTCCTCTTGCTTGTTCCCCCAAAGACAGAGACAGCTGATAAGCATCCTTCCTCTAAGAAACAACTGTCAACATGTAGGCAGTAAATTATCCATCAGTTTTCTCTTTTCTGCACACACTGGTCATTCTCCTGTTTGTGGACCCAATTCCACTACCATACACCACAATGAGAACTTAAAGAGGAGCACATAAGTTCCTGGTAATCAAGGGGTCTCCTTACCTGGTGTTTAGAGGACAAACGCTCTGTAAGGGGAAAGTTTGTTTCTTTCCATCAGACAGGAGAGCAGTATGGTCCTTTCTATTTTTGCAAATGAACTTGAAAGCCCTGTTTAGATGCCTCTATGCTTGCAAATCCACCTTCTTTGGGGAATCTGATTTCTAAATTTTGCCTAGCATGAAGCTAGAGCCCTGATGAACTGTTAATCTGGAAAGTAAAGAACAAGATTTTTTTACTCTGGCCTCCCACAAAATGTCCCCCTCCTCGGCAGTGTTTCTGGGAGTCTTTAGGGAACACCTCCCATGGGCTCACCGATAAGTCCTCTATTCATACATCTCTACTCTGATAAGTGCCAGGTCTCTCTGAGGTTCCACTAGATTCTGGGGCTAGGCACTCCCAATCAAGAGAAATCTGGAGTCCTCAGGGAAGACTCCTCAGAGGACGTGGGGCTTGAGTAGGGTTCATGTAGCTACAAGGGGCTATCTGGAAAGCAGGGACAGGCTGAACAAAGAGGTCAAAGTAGGAATGGAATGGATGAGCACAGCATTGGTCTGGGGGAAGAAGGGGTCCACAGAGCTGAGGAGAAGAGCTTTGAGTGAGAGGTAAGGCAGGAAAAAGGCCATATTGAAATACTTTGTGAGAACTTCTGAGAAGGTCACAGGAGAGACAAGACTTCTTTTCACAAGAAAGTGGGGACCCTTGAGTAATATTCCAGGGCACAGTGGAATATTTACTAGAACTGTTGGCTACATGTACTTTGGGCTTGCAATTCCCCTAAAGGATGCTTTGTCATATTTACTCAGATAATATGATTTTCTTTTCACAATTATAAAAGCAATGTTTTCATTACAGGAGAATCAAGTAAAAAGAAAATAAAAGGGAGTTCCCTGATGGTTGATTGGTTAGGACTCTGTGCCTCCACTGCAAGGGGGCCTGGAGCTGCCGGCATGGCCAAAATAAATAAATAAATAAACAATTCTGCTCACTAGAAGCAACTGCTGTTATTAATACTTCACTGTGTATCTTTCTAAAGCCTCTTATAATCAGATACTTATAGTATATATTTAATAAAGTTAGGACTATAGCATACATGCTATTTTAAAAGGCACTTTTTTTTCCACTTAAAATATCTTGCAAATCATGTTCTATGTCAATAAACATACTTCTATGATAAGATTTTTAATAACTGCAAAGTTGGTGACAGTATTCTTCAGGTTTACCCAGACTTTCAGAGTGATGACATTTGCTTTCCATTTCAGATTTTTTTCTCTGTAACTGAGAATGGTATCTGGATGTCATGGACATTCCTGGGGGACATGGTCATTTCTCTTTTTTCTTTAGCCAAACTGCAGTAGCTAAGGAAAATGGCTGATTTATTTCTATGGTAAAGTTCCTGGTCACAAAATTTGGGCCACATCTATCAAATTCTAATTTCAGGTGAAAAGGCAATATAAATTTAATTTTGGGAGGAAACCAGGAAGGAGAGGAATAAAGATAGATGCGAAAGCATCATTGCATATTCTAAGTGCAGAAATCTTCTGGTAGTTGGGCAGGCCCAGTCGATCAGAGCCTGGCAGGCTTCTCACAGGCAGAGCCACTAAGATGTTGACTTCTTGGGTCTGTTTTGAGGTTTCTGGGGCATAGAAGGCCTTGCTGCAAAGAGCGTGTTGTCAGATATGGCACCTTTTTCAGATAGAAGATTCTAGCTGAGAGGAGCATAGGACTGACGAACTGAACTAATTCTTGGATTTATTCCTAAGTGACTTCCTCTTTGAACAACAAACTTTCTGATCATTTGCTTGCTGGCAGGGAAAGAGAGAGTATGTAGTTTTTGTTCCATCTCTACTCTCTTTCCTTGGACTTCCTCCTACTTCCTCATTTTCCACAATGGTATTGTGTGGAAAAACCTATAAGACATGCAGCTTGCGGGATCTTAATTTCCAACTAGGGATTGAAGCTGGGCCCCCTGTAGTGGAAGTGCGGAGTCCTAACCACTGGACCACCAGGGAAGTCCCTACATGGTGTTTTTGATAGTTATGTTTTGTTTCCAAAGACTACTATGTATTTCATGGCAGGCATTGAAGGGCTCCAACTGACACTAAAGGATATTTAGAATCAGAGACACTTAAAAATAATACTTACTGGATATTTATTATATACTTTTTGGTGTATTGTGTTTATAATTTCATTTAATTCTCAGGAAAATCCTGTTATTTGGCTATTAAAATGATCCCCACTTTATGGATTAGAAAACTCAGAAAAGTTAGATAACTTACCTAATCTTACACGTTTAGGCAGTCGCAGAACCAGAATTCAAAGTTGATCCATCTGATTCCAGATGCTATTTCTTACCTATACAGCCCAACTTTCTGTCTTAGTAAATTCAGAAGTCAGAGAACTGGAAGAAACAACAAAATAAACCTAACCCAAGGCCAGGAGAAGTACCAACAAATAAAATACTTCTCATTTCTTCTCCATAGAAAGAAAGAAATGTAATCACTCAGTCATGTCCAACTCTGCAACCCCGTGGACTGTAGCCTGCCAGGCTCTTCCAGCCATGAGACTTCCCAGGCAAGAATAGTGTAGTGGGTTGCCATCCTCCAGGGGATCTTCCCAACCCAGGGATCAAACCCAGGTCTCCCTCATTGCAGGTGGACTCCTTATTGTCTGAGTCACCAGGGGAGTTTAATGTCAATTTCTATACCTTGACTAAGAGTGCCTTTTATAAAGCTATTTGCTCAAGCTTATCTTCCTCATACCCTGCCCCATCATCAGATGATTTTTATTTGTAGCTATGTTTAGGCAACACTCAGACTCATTGTATACTGAATTTGCTATCTGGGCAAAGATCTTTTTTAAAGCATATTTGCTTTATTCATCCTCTGGTTTTTGCCAAGAAATAAAAAGGACAATTCTTTTCAGCTTGCTTTTAATTTTTTGTTTCAGGTATTCCTCAGCTCTAGAATTGAGACAGGTCTAATTAGCCAAGATCAATCAAGCTGAATTTTCAGATCCATTGGCTATTTTCAATTTTACAGAGCCAAAAAAAAAAAAAATTCTTCTAAGGAAATGATATTCTAATTTAGTTCTGTACTGTTTATAATCATATATGCTTTACTTCACTGCTTGAATGCTAATAAGAGCTCCTAGAATTCATTCCTTAAGATGTTAAGTCATAGCATCTAATTATTTGGCAGGATGTTTTAAGTATATATAATTATATCTTCCCTTTTTGTGGTGGTGGTGACCCAGGTCATATGCGTCAAGAGAAAATAATACCTGCATTAATGCTACCAACAAGGAGCTCACAGCATTTTGGAAAAGCCCAGTCATTATAATTTTAGCACATATTGGGCACTCAATACTTTTTAATCTGCCAAACTAACATCACCTCCACTTTTTTAGATAAGAAAACTAAGGCAAAGGGTAATTATACTGACCTTGCTCCATATTTCAATCTTTAGAGGTCAGTTGTGTGAGTGTGGCTGACACCTTGCACTTGGAAGTATAAAGTTTTAAATCCTGAGTAGTACCTTGGGCAAGTCCCTTCTCTTTTCTGAGTGCCAGTCTGCTTCTTGCCCTATGAGACAGGACCCCTTTTCACACAAATACAGGGCAGTGATAAATAAGAGAGCACACTGGGCATGGCTTTATAATTATGGACACCAAGTAATGCTCTTTTTCCCTCCGTTCATTCCACATGGTCTTAACTCTTACTCCTCTGTGTTTGAGGATGTTAATTGCAAAACATAGTCAGAAATTGGGAAAGCGAAATTGCAATTTCCAGCCCCGGGGTAGACCAAGTCAGTCAGCTTCGCCAAGCAGGCTGTCTTTGGAGGAAGAATTTTTAGTCGCATATTGACTGATCTACCCTCCACGGTCTTCTACAGCCTTGTCGTTCGGAGGTCGGCCTGACGTCCTCAGGGCTGCTAAGTGAGAGCTCTCCTCCAGCACTTTGCTGAGTGCTTGGGTCAGCTGCTATGGGGGTAAGGAGTCTAGAAGACAGGGACTAGGCTCAGCTCTGGCCTTGCCCTTTAAGGTTTAATGCCCTTGAGAAAGCTGTCTCTCAGGTGCTGTGGACCCCATAATAGCTCTTCTGCCTATCTGTCCCCAGACCATTCTAGGAAATACTGTTGGGAAAATACATATTCCACCAGGGTAAGATATTTGTCTGTCTGGGTGATCCTTCTGTCTCCCAGGCATGGATCTAGCACATAGTTGGCACTCTACGGAGCCAAATATTTCTGTGAATGCAGGGACAACGAAATGTGAAAACATTTAATAAATCTCAAAGAGATTTATAGCCAGACAGAGGTCCGATCCTAAGGTATCTGAGCTTTCCTTAAAGCGCGGATCTTAGCTGCTTCTAACCGGGTCGCGGGCAGGACGGGTGCGTTCACCTCCTTGCGGCTTTCCTTTGAGAATGAAGGCCAGAGTGGGCGGAGCATTTGCCCACTCTGCGGGAGAGTTTGGGGGGAGCGTTTCTCCTTCCCTGGAATAATTGGAGTCGGAGGGAGACGCACACCTGGGGAGAGACGCTACAAGGCGAGAGGCTTCGCGGCGCGTGCGGAGCCGGGAGTGCTACGACGCCCCAGCTATTGGGCCGGAAGAGACATCTAGGCCTGGGGACAGGTGTGTGCGGGAGGGAATCAGGTGCACCGCGCGGCCTTCCCCGACAGGTATACCCTCCTCCGCCTACGAGTGACCTAATTACAAGGTGCCGACCGCGCCCGGAGGAGGAAGTGGCTACTCCAACTACGCTACCACTCGGCGCCCATTCTTGCCCCCAAGATGCAAGAATTCCACGCAATTTCAGTACTGTTGTATCATGAAGGAGTCATGCGATCGCATTTCTAGTTTCCTTAATTTGACTTTAGTCGCCAGGTGAAAAGCCGAGGTTATCACCGTAGGGAAAAAGTCTCCAGCTGCAAGGGAGCCATCCTCCCATCCCAACCGCGCCTGCGCCACGTTCACGCCCGCGCAGGGCAGGATTTAGTGCTCTGGGATTAGCCTACTTCCCAGCCGCAAGCCAGGCCCCTGCTCGGTCTCGGACTTCCCTTCCCTTGGCCCCTCCCTGCTAGAGGACCACGCCCTAAAGGCCAAGGTGCCTCAGTAACCAGCGGGCTGCTTTGCGCCTGCGCCTCGAGCCCTGCCTCGCGAGTCTGGCGGCGGATCGTAGCTTGCGCAGCCGGGTCCCGGCCCTTCTACCCCTCCGCACCCTGCCGCCTCCTGACGCCGGGCGTGACGTCACCACGCCGGCGGCCGCCATTACAGAGAGCAGAGCTTCGGGGCTAGAGCGAGTGGAGGAGGGCAGCGGCCGGTGGCCGAGCACCGAGGGGCGAGCGAGAGGGCCAGCGCTAGCGCCGAGCAACCGCCAGTACCCTCACAAATACCCCGGGAACCGGCGGCGGCGTGTGCGTGTGGCCCGTGTGCGGGCGGCGGCGCGGGAGGAGCGCGGAGCGGCAGCCGGTTCGGGCGGGTGGCATCATGGACGAGAAGGTGTTCACCAAGGAGCTGGACCAGTGGATCGAGCAGCTGAACGAGTGCAAGCAGCTGTCCGAGTCCCAGGTTAAGAGCCTCTGCGAGAAGGTGAGCTACATCTCGGAGGGGGAGCCGCGGCGGGCAGAGCCTACCCGAGAAAGAGGCCGCCGTGGGGAGGGTGCAACATGGCGGAGGCCCCGGCCCCCCGAGCCTCCCGGACCCGCGCCCGGCACGGCCCGGAGGCGGCTCCCGGGCGACCCGGCGCCCCCTGCCTCCCGCGCGGGGATTGGCTGTCGCTGCCACGGCCGCCTAAAATGGCGCCGTTCACTCAACTCC
The DNA here is from genome assembly GCA_006408695.1 of Aepyceros melampus. NCBI lineage: Eukaryota > Metazoa > Chordata > Mammalia > Artiodactyla > Bovidae > Aepyceros > Aepyceros melampus. The sequence continues at coordinate 352,226 of SJXQ01008217.1, forward strand.
AGGGCTTTAGAGCTTCCCGGCCTTGGCGCGGGGCGAGATGGCTGGGGGGAGCTAGACCCTCTGGGTCGGAGTTGGGGAAGGTTTAGGTAAAAGAACTTGGGTTCTGTGGGTTGGGAATGGGGCCCAGAACTCTTCTCTGAGGTAAGAGGCTTTTTACTGGTTCTCTGGCCTAATTCTCAGGTCCCGAGCTGTCCAGAGGCTCCTCAAAAGGCAAGCTTGTAGACCAGATCCCAGGTCCTACCTAAAGGCCCCACAGTTTTAAGTACTGTCTTGAGTGGTTTGTGTTCAACGCACCGAGCAGTCTCTTCTAGAGACTTAAGGTGTGTTTTCAAAGAATTTTAAGATGGATCTCTAACCTACGAATGTCAGAGGTGGTAGTTATAGGGAGGAGTGTACTTCTTTTTCATAGTTGGAAGAAATGGAGAATTTGGTGAGTCATACTCCATAAGGAACTTTGGATTGGAAATCAAGTGTCAGTTTTATGATTACATGCTGACTCAAATCGGGTAGTGTGAAACCCTTCTCTAAGCCTAACGTATTTGGCATTTTGCCATTTATTTTTTAAATGAGCACCATGAACTGTAAGAGCAGCAAATATTGTGTTCTAGCTCCTTGTTGGAAAAGTTGTGTATTTGTGACTTTAAATAGTGGTAGTAATAATAATATATGTCGACTGAGCTTTTACTGTTTTCCAGACATCGTGCTTAGTGTTAAAGTAATTTATCTCACAGATGTCGAAATTGGAATGTTGTAGTCTGTTTCAGCAAGTGCATTTTAAGTTACCTAATCCTATTTCTTTTTCCCACGGAGCTGGGGAAACAGGTAGCCTGTTGGATTTAAGTCCTATAATTTCAGTTTTCTAAAGTAGAGAAAATGATGAGCTCCACCATGAATGCTTCAGCTTAACCTTCTCAAAATTATCTTTGCAGCATCTCATTTTAGTTCCACAGAATTGTGGGATGTCAGCCTTTCTGGAGTAGTGAAGGTAATTATTAGACAGCAGTTATGCTGACTTGTGGTTTAATGTGAGTTTGATGTATATGCTCCTAAAACAGGCTGTTTCAGATACTATTCTGTGAGTAATTGCAATTTAAGTCAGTCTAATTCAGATTTGTTTATTCCCAAGCTTTGACAGAAACTGTTAGTTGATGAGGTGGCACATCATCTCACTGAGCTGAATTTTAATAGTAACAGTGTCTTCTGTTGCTTCTTGATCTTTAATTCATGAGGATGACATTTGTTTTAAAGGCTTAGAAATAGACTTTAAGGATCACTTAATGTATAATGTTAGGTCTTAGTGTTTAGGTACTACTGTAAATGATGGTTTTAATGACTTCTAGGGTTGAATTCTTACTCTGTATAATGACTTTGAGTCAGCAGTTGGCTAGGTGACTAGTCATTTGCGTAGAAAACATTCAAGAGAGCAGTGATGTAATTAGAAGCCCACCAAACTGTGCGATAGACCTGGACACTAGTCGTCTTCCTGCCACCAAGTAATTGTGTCTGACCTTGAGGAAGCCACTTCACTTGGTCCTCCTATCTATAAGCTAGAATTAAAACAGATGTCCCAAGGTTCTTGCTAATCTGAGATAGTACAGTTCTATTTTAAATTAGTACTCTGTTTAAATATTGAAAACTTACTAAATACCCATGACTGCTTGCTTTTATGAGAAGAATGAAAAATAATCATGCTTATTCTCAAGGAGACTGAATCTAGTTGGAAATGAGTCGTAGGTGGACCACAGAGATAGAGTGTTCTTGTTGGAGACAACAGAAGATAATACTGGAGTTACAGTGGGGTGCTGAAGCTTGATCTATTTGGCAAATGGTCATTGTGTCCCACCTCTTTGTAAAATTTAGATGTGGTGAGATTAATCAATTTATGCTTAATTCTCCATTGCTCATTTACTGCATCAAGATTTTAATTCTTAGAGCCAAAAAAAAAAAAAAGGAAAAAATATTTGAAGCTAGATTTCTAAGTCTTGGATCCTTTCAGGGAGATACCACACAGCTTTCAAAATGTTTTTAATTTGTTAAGTATTCCACGTCTTAGAGCTCTGTTAATCTTTCAAGCTAAGTTAATTTGAAGGCAGCTTTTTAGGTAGATGAGACAAGTTAAAGTACATGACTTAAGATCTTTTGTACAACTCTTTTTAGTGAAAGAAAAAAGTTATCTTTTCACCATTAATATTTGTATGACTAGTAGCACATCTAGTGAAGGCTACATATTTTGAAAACCTTGAAGGAAAAACTGATTAGTATTATAGTTGTTTTCTTTTTTCCCTTTTTGTTTTCAAAGAAAAGATAGTTGGTGGAGATGGCTAATTCATAATTTCTTTGATTATAAGAAGAAAAGTGTGTATTTATAAACAAGAGTGAATATGGTTTTTATGCCCTTTTTTTTTTTTTTTTTGGTTTTTATGCTTTTAACTAGTTAAATTTTCTGCCCCCAGGATGTGATCTGTATCAAAGCCAAGGATGATGTTGTGTGCCTAGCTCTAGTAAACAGTCTTGTTTTGTTCAGCAGTGGTTTCATTTAGGTATGATTTTTGGCATTGTGCTTTCATGTCTTACCAAACTTGTGGAGAATGTTGTTTGTATCCAGAGGAGTTCTTTACCTGGGCATGCTATTTTCTATTGCTGTACAAGCACTATAAATAAAATGCAGCATGAGTCTTCCTTCTGTTTGGATGACCTGCAAAATACTTGACCAAGGTTAAATTCCTATATGAGATGGGTAATATATTTTTGTGAGTCCGTGTGTGTGTGTTTAATTTAAAAGGTTGTTTGACTTATTTCCATAAAGGTAATTTGAATATCAAGAACAAGCAGTTGTGGAGGCAGCATGATACAATATACTGTTTTCATCATACTGTCACATAACAATTCTCTTAACAAGCTTATGAAACAGTTACCCTCATAGATAGAAACCACACCTCAGAAAGGTAAAGAGACTTGGCTACAGCAACTACTTTGAGATTGCCTAGTTTTATAGACTTTAAGCCCAATGTTCTAGTCTTAACTTCACAGCCTCCCTCTCTTCTGAGGTAGTGTTAATAATGAAAGATGCAGATGATTTGACGCCAAACTGAATTGCAGAATCCTCAGCTGTGTAAAAGAAAGTATAATTTTTGTTCTGATTGCTTGAAAGCTTCCTATTCATGTCACATACTGTTGTCTCACTCTGTCCTGGAGGAGGAAACAGTAATTATTCTTCAATATTGGATGTGGCTAACTACATTTGCCTCTCAGATAAGATTAGTGAGGTGAAAACCCCAGTTCATTTTCTGTGTATTCTAAGATAGTGTAAATCATGATCCAGAGAACAAGCTCTAAAATATTCTAATAAAGCATAATGGACATTTATATTGTTCATTACAGCTTGTTAAAATGCCTTTCTTTTTATCCTCATAGCTACCTTGATCAAGGCTGTTTGCCTGGGTGTATTTTGTGATCTTCCGGCATGAATCAGTAGTGCATTTGTCTTTGAGTTGACTTAATGAGGAAACACTAAAAAGGTGAACAGTTCTTGTTGGACACACAAGTTTACCCCCTCCCCCAACTCTGCCTTTGTTTCTCTGTCAGAATCAAGAGTTCTGTGTCTGCAAATATGGGCAGTAGAACTAAGGTGAAACTCATGCTATAAAAAGAATGATGGGCACTGGAAGAGCACTTGAGATAACTCTTGTTTGGTGTTCTTTTTCCTGGTTTTATTGTAAGTCAGGTTTGTCAGTTACCTGTAGAGGAGTATTTATTTAGTTTTGAGGAGAGAAGCTTTAAGGAAAACAAGGAGACATTGGGTTTGGATTAATGTATGCTGGAGAGGCGTCTCTCTTGAGGGTGCTGAGAAGTAGTAGGAAAAGTTATGTGTGGCATAGAATCAGCCCCCTTCCTTTTACTATTTTCTTTATATTTAGAGCTGTTTGTCTTCTTTGCTCCTTTTTTCCTTACCATTTCTCATTATAATCCTTTTATGAAAAAACCTCACCCTGCACTCCACTGGGCAAGTGAGATCTGAAATAGGGTATAACTCCCCTGTGAAGGGGAGTTGAGCTTCTGGAGCAGAAGGTGTAGAAGAGACTAAGGTGGAAAGAGGTCTGGTGGCCAGTAAATGGCTAGGGTGAGTGAGGCCCGAAAGGGCTGTAAAAAGCACTCTAGGGCTGACTGCTCAATTTCTTCACAGTACAGAGTTGCTGTTGCCCACTGATTTATTGGTATTGTGATTTGGAATGGATGAACAAAGCACTGTGCATCTGGGTATTTTCTAAACTATACGTGACCAGCTGACCAGTCACTCTGGCACACCCTGTCCCCACCTCTGCCTTAGTCATTCAGTTACTACCACCAATGGGAATTTTTACCTTTCTGTTGTCGAGAGGCCTGAAAGAAGATTGAGAACCTTTTTTCTAGAGTGCCCCTGAAAGATAAACATTAGGTAACGTGGTCATGTAAAGTGTAGTTCACACAAGTTGTGGAGTGTCATGATACTGGTAACTGTGACAGCGTACGTTTGTTTTTGGAATACATTCAACCAAAAATTTTTATGCTCTCCTTACATGTACTATTTTCACTATTTAAGTTTGTCTAAATAGTGTTGTTGTAGGAATTTGTTACTGCTCTGTAGCAGGGTTTTGGATTAGTCAGGAGGTTGAACTTATAAGCTCCAGATAGGGAAGATTTTAGAATTTTTGTGCTAGTGGCTATCACGTTAATTGTCTTTCTCTGCTGCCCATCTGTAAACTAGCAATGTTGCCTGCTATCTGTTGGGGGGCTTTGACTTCCAATAAAAAAGGTTTTTCGTGATGAGAGTGAAAGTCACTCCAGTCGTGTCCGACTCTTTGCAATCCCATGGCTTGTACAGTCCATGGGATTCTCCAGGCCAGAATACTGGAGTGAGTAACCTTTCACTTCTTCAGGGGATCTTCTCAACCTAGGGATCGAATCCAGGTCTCTTGCATTGCAGGCAGATTCTTTACCAGCTGAACCATAAGGGAAGCCCAAGAATACTGAAGGGGGTAGCCTATCCCTTCTGCAGAGAATCTTCCCTACCCAGGAATCGAACAGGGGTCTCCTGCATTGCAGGCGGATTCTTACCAACTGAGCTATGAGGGAAGCCTTTTTAGTGATGAAAAGAACGTTAAAGGTCCTCAAGGCTAAGTCACCTTTCATAGATGAGAGGAGACCAGACTCAGTGAGGATGAGTCTCATTCAGGATGGATTGTTGTGAAAATTTTTTAACTGTGTATATAGCAACATTTCTCAGTTTAGTAGATTAACATTTTTTTTCCTACGCAGAAACAATTGGGACTGTTTAATTCATGCACGTGGGTATGTTTGTTGGTAGAGATGGAGGCCAGCCTGTTGCAAGTGAGGCATACTGCTTTAAAGAAAAGGTCAGGACTTCCCTGGTGGTCCAGAGACTGGGAATCTGCTTGCCAGTGCAGGGAACACAGGTTCAGTCCCTGGCCTGGTAAGATCCCACATGCATGAGGCAACTACTGAGCCGCGCGCCACAATTGCTGAAGTCTGGGCCCTGGTGCCTGTGCTATCCAACAAGAGAAGCCACTGCAATTAGAAGCTCGCACATACCGACAAAGAGGAGTTATTTCTCTAGTTGCTTGGGGCAGCTAGAGAAAGCTTGTGAACAGTCATAAATAAATAATTTAAAAAATATTAATGTTCATTTTGGTCAGAAGTAAGGTGGTTATTTGACAAAAACAGATGGGAAAACATCACATATTCTCTTGATAGAATTTTAGGATTCCCCTCATCCCTGATCTTTTTCTTTCCATTAGACTCTAAATCTGGAGAAGGCAATGGCACCCCACTCCACACTCTTGGCTGGAAAATCCCATCCCATGGACAGAGGAGCCTGGTGGGCCACAGTCCATGGGGTCACTAAGAGTCAGACACGACTGAGTGACTTCACTTTCACTTTGCACTTTGATGCATTGGAGAAGGAAATGGCAACCCACTCCAGTGTTCTTGCCTGGAGAATCCCAGGGACGGGGGAGCCTGGTGAGCTGCCGTTTGTGGGGTCGCACAGAGTCGGACACGACTGAAACGACTTAGCAGCAGCAGCAGACTAAATCAAAAAGCAAAGTGTGAAAGTGGCTCATTTGTGTCCAATCTTTGTGACCCCATGGGCTGTACAGTCCACGGAATTCTTCAGTCCAGAATACTGGAGTGAGTAGCCTTTCCCTTCTCCAGGGGACTTTTAAATACAGAATTTAAACCAAAAACAAGTGAAATATTTCGTAAAATATTAGCAGCATCTGATCAGTATAATTAATGAAAGGCTAAGTTTATAAAGAAAGATTTGGTAGTTGGAGATAATTAATTCAGGATTCATTTGCTTCTGGAGCTTAGTAATATGTCCTGCCTTGTGTATGACACCAAAATAAAAATCTGGTCACATATTTATCACGAACTTAAAAAAAAAAACCTTTTATATCCATAAAGGCAGTATGAAGCAAAATGAAATTCTCTTAGGATATTGAAAAACTTCATCATTTCAAACTTACTGGCTTTTTATTTTATATTTTGAAATATCTTTTCATGCCTAACCAGGATACCTAACATGGTTGTTTGACCCTACAGGCATTTTATTTATTTTTACTCCTTATTTTTTTGGTCACTCTGAGCAGTATGCAAGATCTTCCCTGCAGTAGAAGCATGGAGTCTTAAAAAACTTTTCAGATGTCTTTAATTTTTCACTTAAACTGAGAAGTAAAATTCAAAAATTACTTTTTTGTTTGCTTCTCATGTTTTTATGGCTATTTTGGTAGAAGATGTATCCAACTGATTAAAATACGAAATGTTAAATTTACTTGAACTAGAGTTCTAATGAACACTAGAATTACCAGATTTTTAATAGAAAGATACCTAGTTTATGTGGATACATTGTATAGGAGGAGAAATATCTGATGCTATATAAACATGGAATAAAAAGTCTGAATTCTTAAAAGTGTCAGTTAAACCAGAAGATAACACTTCATATCTGAAATAGCTGAGAATGGGTACGGTCTTCCATTTATTACTGCATAACAAGTTGGGCAGTAGTTGGTCCAGTAGTACATAGAAAACAAAAAATGTTAATACTGTAATGACAATTGAAAATTTCCTGAAAGACAGTGATTCAAATAAATAATAATACATATATAGATCTGTTTAGGAGCACATTATACAACAGTTTACATTGATCATTATCGTGCTCTAGGAAACTGGATCAGTATTCAGAACTTCAGGACACAAATTGAGACGGTGGCCACTTGTAAACTGGAAGGGAATACAAAGAAATGAAAACAGCTTTTGTTGGTATGGTAGAATTGAGAAGGCCTTATTCTTACAGGTTAACCACTGAAATAAAACAATCTCTTAGGATTTTATTGTTTTCCAGTCATTTTATATGAAGAATTTTTACACTGTAATCACGTATTTTTAAATGTTTTCCTTGATTTAATAATAAAATGCATAAATACATTGCCTTGTTTTTATTTAAAATGTAAAAATGCATAAATGCACAGCTTTTTCTGCTGTGTAAATTACTAGAATGTAATTTACACTATAGTGATACCACTATTGTATATCTTTAAGGAAATTAATATATATTTGGCTGGTGAATCTGTTGTTCATGTTTTCTTTTATTTGCTTTCCTTGGGAAAATATTGGCTTTGTTGATCTGTTGATCTATTTTCAGTCTCATTTGTTTGCAATTTCACATTGTTATGGTGGTTAGGGATAGTCCATATCTAAGAATATAAAACTATAAATAATATATGTCTATAGGTCAGTGACCTTATTACCTAATGGTTTTATAGTAGGTTGGAAATAAAATGAGATTTCTGAATCTGAATTCAGAATGCTGAGAGGATGTTTATGATAAGTTAATGTTCCTGAAGGTTACCGTCCTTTGGGTGAATCTTTAAGTTTTAAAATTTTAGGACATGTAAAAAACTTTTAACTTTCTACAGTTACATGTGATAAGCTCTTATTAAATGGAATAACTTGTTTCAGTTTTGATTTTGTTCTGGGAAGGTACTTACCTTGAATTAATTTATATCAATCTGTATCATTTGACTGGATTTCAGTAGGGGTCCAATAAAGCAATATGGTGTTAGTTAGACTATTTTTTAGAACTTGATCTTCATTCTTTTTTCAAATATTAATTATATTAGCTGAGACTTTGAAGTCCTTGAGAAATGTTTTAGGGGAAATAGAAGTTTGGGAGGGGTGTTGCTTTTGCTTCTGTGAATAATTCAGATGACCTGAGGCTTTAAGTTTTGGGAGTTAGAATACCATGAGAGTGAAAAGGTAGTTATTAAAGTTTTTTTAAATGTTTAAATGTTAGTTTTAAGTTACCTTGAAAGTCTGGTTCTGCCATTGACCTTGAGTATTAACCAGAGAGTTGAAGCTGTATGCCTGTCTTTGAAACTGGTGGTTAGTAAAGGCTTGGACACTAAAGGTGGTGACTCATTAGCGGTCCCTTTGGGTGACCACAGAGGGGCTTCTGTTAGGCGCTTCTGGGGTGTATAAGGCCTGACTCCTTGTGATAGCACAGCTTCTCTCAGCATTTCCATGATTAGTTTTCCTGACTGTAGAATAATCTTTAATGAGACGTCTGCAGTCTTTGTGGTGCTGTTCTGGGAATTTCATCTTTTTGTGTAGTGATCATCTGAGAGCTGGTAAATGTGTTTTAAACTGGTCCTTTATAAGCTTGAATATTTATTACAGTATACTTAATAGTTGGCTGGATTGCATCTGATATATACTACTGATTTCTTCAGGGTTTAATTATAATTTTTCTGGTCTAAAATTTGCTGGGAAGGGAGGAGCAAGCTTTGACTTTGCCAGGGTAAGAGCGTTCACTTTATCTATACAACGGCCTTTCCTTTTCGGAGGACGGTGTGGTAGTGTCAGCATAAAAATAGTACAAACTGCTGCGTATGCTCATAGGTCCACTTGATGGAATCTGCTTTCAGGAAACATGCCTGGATACGGATACAAGGGAGCAGGTACTGGGATATACATTTCAGTACACACACCTTGTATCCTAATCCTTCAGGAAGTACTTTTACTTTCAATGTGAGAAATTGACCTGTTCTGTATGTGTATGCATTATGAACTCTGAGGAGGCTGCTTTTCCCTTAATATTGTTTCTAGTTTGAAAATGCAAAGAAAACTGTTATGTTTCTGTGGGAATAGAATATGTATATAAATTTTTAAAATAAGGCTTCGGAAGGATATACCTCAGAATGCTATGGTTGGTTATTTTTCCCAAGAAAAGTAGAATTCTGGAGAGTGGTCAGAAGGGACATTTAGTTTTATCTGCTGCTAAAATTTTTTTTACAAGAATGTATTACTGTTGGGACTTTGCTGGCTGCCCAATGGTTAAAGACTTTGCTTTCCAGTGCAGGGGGGTGTGGGTTGGATTCTAGTCAGAAAGCTAGGTTCCCACATGCCTGCTGCTGCTAAGTCGCTTCAGTCATGTCTGACTCTGTGCGACCCCAGAGACAGCAGCCCACCAGGCTCCCCCGTCCCTGGGATTCTCCAGGCAAGAACACTGGAGTGGGTTGCCATTTCCTTCTCCAGTGGTGAAAGTGAAAAGTAAAAGTGAAATCGCTCAGTCATGTCCGACTCTCAGCGACCTCGTGGACTACAGCCTACCAGGCTCCTCCATCCATAGGATTTTCCAGGCAAGAGTACTGGAGTGGGGTGCCATGGCCTTCTCCCACATGCCTAGAGGTATTTTAAAAAAAAAAATTTGAAACATAGAACAGAAGCAATATTGTAACAAGTTAAAGACTAAAAAATAAAATTGAAGGTAGATACAATGTTTATCATTGTTATTTATCTAAATTGAAATACCTAAAAGGAACAAATAGCATTTAGACTTTTCTTTTATGATTTGAATAGAAATTTTGAGTAGATTATAAGGGATTTAAGGCAGTTAGAAGCTCAGCTCCATGCTCTCTGATGACCTAGATGGGCAAAATGGGGAGTGGGGTGAGAGGAAAGGGATTTATGTATACATATAGTTGATTCCCTGGTGGCTCAGACAGTAAAGAATCCGCCTGCAGTGCTGGAGACCTGGGTAGATACCTGGGTTGGGAAGATCCCCTGGAGGGAGGGCATAGCAACCCACTCCAGTAATCTTGTCTGGAGAATCTCCGTGGACAGAGGAGCCTGGCAAGCTACAGTCCAAGGGGTCACAAAGAGTTGAACATGACTGAGCGACTAAGCACAAGCACACTTAGCTGATTCACTTCCCTGTACGGCAGGAACTACACAACATTGTTAAGCAATTATACTCTAATTTAGAAACAGTAATAAATCACAGGAAATAATATTTTTAAAAAGGCAGTCATTAATGACAGCTTTTTATCATTCATATAGACTATAATCTTGCAGGTATTCAAGTGTCAAGATGTATTTTAAAATTTAACTTCTGGTGGAAATAAGTGTAATAACATCAAGGCAAGATTTACATGGGTTTAAATAGAACCTGTCATTTCATTCATAGTATATATGAGGACCTCTGAGGTGGCTCAGTGGTAAAGAATCCACCTGCAATGCAGGAGACCCAGGTTCAGTCCCTGGGTGGGAAAGATCCCCGGAGGAGAGCAGGGCAACCCAATCTAGTATTCTTGTCTCAAAAATCCTATAGACAGAGGAGCCTAGCAGACTTGAGACCTTGGGGTTGCCAGGAGTCAGATGCAACTTGGCGACTGAGCACGCATGTATATACTAGGTGCTGATAACATTAGGCCCAGTATTAATTCCAAATATTTAATAATAGAATATTCTTCTTTTCAGTAATAATGAATTGGGAAGTTGGAATTACTATAGAGAGATAGAGTATATGTATTTCTTAAGAAATGCCTCTTTTTGAAATGGAATTTTTTTCTAAATTTAAAAATATTAGATCAAACTAATTAACATTTCTATGTCAGTGGTTGATAAGTGTCCTGAAATAAGTCTCCCCGGAATGTTCGGGGACTTCAAAATAGTCTTCTTAAGCTTGACTGCACCCAAGAAAGTATAGGGTAGGGAAGGAAGACTTATTTATGCTTGGATCCCACCCACGAAGATTCTGACTTAATTGGGAAAAGTAGTAGTTGGGCATCTGAATATTTTTAAAGATTTTCTTTTTTTAATATAAATTTATTTATTTTAATTGGAGGTTAATTACTTTACAATATTGTATTGGTTTTGCCATACATGAACATGAATCCGCCACAGGTATACAAGTGTTCCCCATCCTGAACCCCCCTCCCTCCTTCCTCCCTGTACCATCCCTAAAGTTTTCTGAGTGATTTTTTAATGTGTTGCTAAGGTTGCATATCACTTCCTTAAAACCAGTCTGTAGGGGGACTTCCCTGGTGGTCTAGCAGTTAACAATACCCCTGCCACTCACTGCAGGGGATGTGGGTTCCCTGGTCCGGGAAAGTTGTACATGCTGCAGGGCAACTAAGCCCATGCTCCAACGAGAAGCCCCTGCAATGAGATGCCCTCTCACTGCAGCAGGAGAGTAGCCCCCACTCGCAACTGGAGAAAGCCCATGCGCAGCAACCCAGTGCAGCAGTCAGTCCGTCCGTCCGTCCTTGACATCCGTGGTGGCTGCTCCCAGGGTAGTGGCAGTGCCGCACTAGCCACAGTACCCTCCCTGAGAAAGGCTTGTGCCTTCTCTAGTAGCTCTCCCAGGTGGACGTGTTCTGCTTTCTTTCACTTGAGAATAAAATCCCCCGTTTGTCAGGCTTCTGTCTTCAACCTAAACACTTGTGCTTTTTTCTTTACAGCTGTTACCTGTTGTTTCTTCAATATCCAGAGAACTTGGGTACCATTTTCTAAGCCTGTACTTACGCCATTGTCCTGGGAGACATTCAGGGCTCTCCCTGAAGACGCCAGTACCTATTTAGTATCTCAGAATAAGTTCTTGATTCTCTCAGAATAAGTGCCTTCTACATCTGGGGCATTGTTCTAGCGAAGTGCTGTGTGGACAAGCAGTCCCCAACCTTTTGACATCAGGGACCGGTTTTATGGAGGACTATTTTTCCATAGAGGAGGCTAGTTTTGGGATGATCCAAGCACATTACATTTATTGTACACTTCATTTTTATTATTGCATCAGCTCCACCTCAGATCATTAGGCATTAGATTCCAGAGCTTGGGGAACCCTGGTGTAGACGGTGGATAAAGTGAATCTGGTGATAATTTTTAAGCTGTCACTTTGATTGTTCCATGGAAAGTAAATTGGAGGAGGAAGATAGAAACAGGGAGGTCATTGAGGAGGCTGACAGTAATCCAGGTGGAGTGACGGTCGTTTGGATCAGGATGTTGACAAAATATGTAGAAGCATATGGATTGAGGTATGTTTTGGAAGGAGTCAGGCAAGACTTGCTGGTTGTTTGGTCCCTCAGTACTGGTGGGTGACCTTTAAGCTCTACTCCACCTCAGGTATCCACAGTCATACCCCTACTTCTGAAATCCTAAATTCACTCATCAGATCTTCTGTCTGTTGGATCTTTGTTTTGCTACTACTTTAATTAGACTTGTTTTGAGTCTATATCCATGCTCTGTTCTCCCCCTATATTTCCTGCCTGGATGACCGGCTGTCACTGTGGTTTGCCTGGATGCAGCTGAGGTGTTTCCTGGGATTAGGACTACCAGTGCTCAAGTCAGGTTGCCCTCTCCTTTCCGTACTGTGCTGTAGCCACGTGAGCCTTTCCTGGTTAACGCCTTGGGCTTTCACACGTCTCTTTTTGCATCTACTAATTGTAATCGTTCCCCAAATCCCCCTCCCCAACCCTGGCTTGAGAATGGTCTCTCTTACTCACTACACCTCCAGGGACTAGCATGGAGTCTGGCACAAAGTATCACTCATAGTCGAGCAAATGAATGATTCTCTCCCAGTTACTCCATAGTTTTTAGCATACAGTAACGGGAAGATCCCCTGAGGAAGGGAATGGCAACCCACTCCAGTATTCTTGCCTAAAAAATTCCATGGACAGACCATGGGGTTGCAAAGAGTCGGACATGACTGAGAAACTAACACAAGTGATTAATAATGTGTGTTGGAAATAAATGAAAGAGTTTCTACTGAGTGGACTATTATGTTACTCTTAAAACTAATGTTTGGAACTTCCTGGTTGTCCAGTGGTTAAAATTCTGCCTGGCAGTGCAGAGGACATAGGTTTGACCCTGGTCCTGGATTATCCCACATGCTGAGGAGCAATTAAGCCCCTGTGCCACAACTACTGAGCCTACACATTCTAGGTCCCCCATGCCCCAACTGCCAAGCCTGTGCTCTGCAACAAGAGAAGCCAGCACAGTGAGAAGCCTGCACACTGGAATGAAGAGAAAGCTCATGCGTGGCACTGAAGACCCAGCACAGCCAAAAAGATAATGATTAATCAGCAAGAAATAAAGATAAAAATTGAGTTTCCCTGTCTTTTTTTAAAGTAATGTTTGAATGTGTGGTTACATGGGGAAATGCATAGGATGCTAGTTTTCTAAAAGCAGCATAAAAGCCATGTATATTGAATAGTCACAGTTGTAAAACAGTAAGTTTGTACTTTGATATTAAGAGGGTAAAAACAAAAACAAAATACAAAGTTTTAATATCTTGCCCATAATCTTTTTAAAATAAAGTAGGGCTAAGAAATCTCTCCACATCACCTGAATCCTAGAGTATATTGTAGTTAGAACGCTAAAGCTGAGGAACTAGCTGCCTGAGTGTCTTGTTCCATATGACTGCTAATGATGATCTCTTTAGCATTTAGTTAGATGGCAACCGATAGGCCTAAAACTTGTGGTTGGGGTGGTGCACCTTGATGCATGTTTTTCCTAGGATCAGGGATGAGGTAGCTGTTGGATAGATTTTAGGCATGTCTTGTCCTTTTATTTTGATGGGGTCATAATTATCTGCTTTTTCATCTTATGCTGAGCTGTCCTTTAAAGCTGTGTTAAGTGCAGCTTGTATCTTAAGTGTAGCTAAACATATCTTTGTTTATGTTGTTTAACGCTAAGTGTCTTGGTTTATTTTTCTCCATCTGTAGGCTAAAGAAATCCTGACAAAAGAATCCAATGTGCAAGAAGTTCGATGTCCAGTCACTGTCTGTGGAGATGTGCATGGGCAATTTCATGATCTCATGGAACTGTTTAGAATTGGTGGCAAATCACCAGATACAAATTACTTGTTTATGGGCGATTATGTTGACAGAGGATATTATTCAGTGGAAACAGTTACTCTGCTTGTAGCTCTTAAGGTAATTTCAATTTTATATTTGAGCATTTTGAATTGGATATGACAGCCCTCTTAAATGTCCTTTTTCCCCCTCAATGGTTTGTGGTCTTCTCTATCTGCACGTTAGATTTTAGAATAATCTCCACATTTAGGAACCTAGATATTCAGGTTTGGGACTTAATAAATATGTCTATGTCTTCATTCTGAATGTGAGGGAATGGTGCAGAATATAAAAACTAGTTATTTTCTAAGGAAAAGAATACCTCAGTCAGATTTTAAAATACTAGAGGGCTGGTTAAGTGTAAGTTTTATTTAATAAATTGGAGTTAGAACAGGTAATATAGTTAACCTTTCTAGATATTTTTGAAGTGTATTCACTAACAGCACATTTCCAATATTGGCATGTTTATATCTTCTGACACAACAAATATCTAAATTGTACTGAGGAAGAAGTTTTAGAGGAAAGAAGCTTTGCGTGTATGAAAACGTAAATTGTAGTGTTATCTTTAATTCAGAGAAGGAATTCATATAAATAACAGTAAGTGAATATCCAAGGTATGGCTTATCTCAGTGGAATAGTTTGCAGCTGTTAGACATGACATGATATAATATAGTACAACAGAAATGATGAAGAAAGCGAGCTGTTTTATACCAGTTGTAGCTTTGGGAAATATACAGAGATTTGAAGGTAAAACATAAAATGGTAGAAAACATTTTAGGATAACCTTTCATTTAAACTATTAGACTTTTCTTTTGGGTAGATAATTTTATTAAAGAATATGTAAAAATGGTAAGATGACTGACAGCATTTTCTAGTATAGGAGAAGCACTGAGATGTGGTTTTGGCAAAAACTGAATTTTGAGCAATTGACAGAAATGTAAGTGTTGATGAAGCAACTAGTCTTGAATCATGTAAAGTGCTGCAAAATATTTTTGGAGGTCATTATGTTCTGCATCTGTAAATTGAAGGAGTGGAATTAAATGATGAAAAGTTTCTGCAGTGACTGTAGATGCTATGAAAGCAATCTTGCAAGCTAACCTATACTTAAAGCCCAGGATGAGTCCTAATGCTCAGAGGAAGAAAAAATATACTGCCTTTTAAGAATTCATGTTTGGGGCTTCCCTGGTGGCTCACTGGTAAAGAATCTGCCTGCCAGTGGTGCAGGGGACATAGACTTGATCCCTGGTCTGTGAAGATCCTGTGTGCTGCGGGACAGTTTTCCTGGTGTGCCAAAAGTACTGAGTCAGTTGGAGCCTGTGAGCCACAACTCCTAAAGTTCGCGCACCCTAGATCCCATTCTCTGCAACAAGAGAAACTACTGTAGTGAGAAACCCATGCGCCTAGAGAGGAATTCTGCTTGCTGCAACTGGAGAAGGCCTGTGTGTGCAGCAGCAAAGACCCAGTGCAGCCATAAATAAAGTTTCTTTTAATCATGGACTTCTAGCTTCTAGAACTGTGAGGAAATAAATTTCTGTTGCTGAATTCAGACTTAAATGGAAGAAAGTAGGGAAAACCACTAGACCATTCAGGTATGACCTAAACCAAATCCCTTATGATTATACAGTGGAAGTGAGAAGTAGATTAAGGGACTAGATCTGATAGATAGTGTGCCTGATGAACTATGGACTGAGGTTTGTGACATTGTACAGGAGACAGGGATCAAGACCATGTCCGAGAAAAAGAAATGCAGAAGAGCAAAATGGCTGTCTGAGAAGGCCTTACAAATAGCTGTGAAAAGGAGAGAAGTGAAAAGCAATGGAGAAAAGGAAAGATATACCCATTTGATTGCAGAGTTCCAAACAATAGCAAGGAGAGATAAGAAAGCCTTCCTCAGCGATCAGTGCAAAGAAACAGAAGAAAACAATAAAATGGGAAAGAATAGAGATCTCTTCAAGAAAATTAGAGATACCAGGGGAACATTTCATGCAAAGATGGGCTCAATAAAGGACAGAAATGGTATGGACCTAACAGAAGCAAAGATACTAAGAAGAGATGGCAAGAATACACAGAAGAACTGTACAAAAAAGATCTTCACAACCCAGATACTCAACGATGGTGTGATCACTCACCTAGAGCCAGACATCCTGGAATGTGAAGTCAAGTGGGCCTTAGAGAGCATCACTATGAACAAAGCTAGTGGAGGTGATGGAATTCCAGTGGAGCTATTTCAAATCCTGAAAGATGATGCTGTAAAAGTGTTGCACTCAATATGCCAGCAAATTTGGAAAACTCAGCAGTGGCCACAGGACTGGAAAATGTCAGTTTTCATTCCAATCCCAAAGAAAGGCAATGCCAAAGAATGCTCAAACTACTACCCAATTGCACTCATCTCACACGCTAGTAAAGTAGTGCTCAAAATTCTGCAAGCCAGGCTTCAGCAATACGTGAACCATGAGCTTCCAGATGTTCAAGCTGGTTTTAGAAAAGGCAGAGAGGAACCAGGGATCAAATTGCCAACATCCACTGGATCATGGAAAAAGCAAGAGAGTTCCAGAAAAACTTTATTTCTGCTTTATTGACTATGCCAAAGCCTTTGACTGTGTGGATCACAGTAAACTTTGTGAAGTAAGAGTTGGGAATGCCAGACCACCTGACCTGCCTTTTGAGAAACCTATATGCAGGTCAGGAAGCAACAGCTAGAACTGGACATGGAAAAACAGACTGGTTCCAAAGAGGAAAAGGAGTACATCAAGGCTGTATATTGTCACCCTGCTTATTTAACTTATATGCAGAGTACATCATGAGAAACGCTGGGCTGGAAGAAGCACAAGCTGGAATCAGGATTGCTGGGAGAAATATCAATAACCTCAGATACACAGATGACACCACCCTTATGGCAGAAAGTGAAGAAGAACTAAAAAGCCTCTTGATGAAAGTGAAAGAGGAGAGTGAAAAAGTTGACTTAAAGAAAGCTCAACATTCAGAAAACGAAGATCATGGCATCTGGTCCCATCACTTCATGGGAAATAGATGGGGAAACAGTGTCAGACTTTGTTTTTGGGCTCCAGAATCTCTGCAGATGGTGATTGCAGCCATGAAAAAGACACTTCTCTTTGGAAGGAAAGTTATGACCAACCTAGATAACATTAAAAAGCAGAGACATTACTTTGCCAACAAAGGTCCACCTAGTCAAGGCTATAGTTTTTCCAGTGATCATGTATGGATGTGAGAGTTGGACTGTGAAGAAAGCTGAGCACCGAAGAATTGGTGCTTTTGAACTGTGGTGTTGGAGAAGACTCTTGAGAGTCCCTTGGACTGCAAGGAGATCCAACCAGTCCATCCTAAAGGAGATCAGTCCTGGGTATTCATTGGACGGAATGATGCTGAAGCTGAAACTCCAGTACTTTGGCCACCTCATGTGAAGAGTTGACTCCTTGGAAAAGACCGTGATGCTGGGAGGGATTGGGGGCAGGAGGAGAAAGGGACGACAGAGGATGAGATGGTTGGATGGCATCACCGACTTGATGGACATGAGTTTAGGTAAACTCTGGGAGTTGGTAATGGACAGGGAGGCCTGGTGTGTTCGATTCATGGGGTCACAGAGTCGGACACGACTGAGTGACTGAACTGAACTAAGGTTTCTAATCTCTGTTATCTTGTATGGTAGTCCTAGCAGACTTAATACAGGGTAAAGGAAACTTCAGCAAACAATGCTGGAACAGTTGGGTATCCATATTGCAAAAAGGTAACTTAAGCTACTTCAGGGTCAAAATTAATCAGAGGTCTCAATCTGAATTACTAAAACTGTGAAACTTCTAAAATAATACATAGGAAAAAATTATTTTTGTATCCTTGGGTTTGACAAAGATGATTTAAGTATGCTACCAAAAGCACAATCCATTAAAATGCTGATAAATTGGACTTCCATCAAATTGATTTTTTTTGTTCTTCAAGAGATACCACTAAAAAATACTTGTATTCATATATATTTTTAAAACCTATACTAACTAACTAAGAGAACAAATAATTTTTAAGTGGACAAAACATTTGAATAGATGTTTTACCCATGAAGGTGTATGAATGGTATTAAGTATATGAAAAGATGCTCAAACCTTAGTTATCAGGGAGATGCAAATTAAAGTCAGAATCAGGGCCAGGGACTTCCCTGGTGGTCCAGTGGGTAAGACTCTGTGCTCTCAGTAAAGAGGTTGCAGGTCCAATCCCTGATTGGGGAACTAAGATCCCACAGGCCTTGTGTGGCACAGCCAGAAATAAATCAGACCCATTAGAATGGCTTTTGTGGGTAAGGCCAGTTATACCAAGTGTTAATTTGTTGAAGATACATTAGAACCATAGGAATCCACCCAAGAGAACTGAAAGCGTATATGCATATAGAAATTTCTTACATGGCAGTAGGATGATAGAAACATGATTCACAATAGCCTTAAACTGCAGACAGTCCAAATGTTCAGCCAGCTGATGAATAAAAAGCCAAAACAGTGTAGTCATACAGTGGAATGCTGTGCAGGAGTAAGAGACAAACCACTAATCAATATACAGATGAGTCTCAAAAATACTCTGCTAAGTTAAAGAAGCCAAACACAACTACATTTTGCATGGTTTCATTTCTCTGAAATTTCTAGAGAAAGCAAATCTCAAGAGAGTATTAATAATTGCTGAGAGTGGGAATTGGAAATGATCGCAAACAAATATGAGGGATCTTTGGGTTAATGGAAAGGTTCTAGAACTGGATTGTAATGGTTGTGTAACTAATAAAAGAAAAACTCATGGATGGAGTTTTGCAGCTGATGATTATGCTTGACATAAAGTCGGTGGTAGTGAGATGGGGTTGGCAGATATCCCGTGGGATAAATATCTGTAGATGTGATTTCATTTTGTGTGATGTGGGAGTGTGAGATATTTTTTCCAACAAAATTGGAACTCTGTATTTTCCTGTAGAATGTTTGCTGGGTTGTTACTTGGTTTTTGAAGGAGCCAGCTGTTCATGTTTTCCACTTTTTTGTATCAGGTTCGTTACCGTGAACGTATCACCATTCTTCGAGGAAATCATGAGAGCAGACAGATCACACAAGTATATGGTTTCTATGATGAGTGTTTAAGGAAATACGGAAATGCAAATGTTTGGAAGTATTTTACAGACCTTTTTGACTATCTTCCTCTCACTGCCTTGGTGGATGGGCAGGTATGTAGTCTTCTTAAAGCTTATGTTGCTTATTATTTTCAGGCATCTGCTTTCTTAACATTTAGGTGCCAGTAACTTATTTTTCCATCCTCACGTCCTTCTGGACCCTTATTTTGTGAGGGGCACTGAATCACGGAGTAGGGTAGAAGATATAGCCCATCCATCCTCTTAGGCTGTTTCTGGACATGTTGGGGAGATGTTTTATTTTCCGGTCCCAGTAGACAAGTGCACAGAGAAATTTCAAGAAAATTCTATGAGAAGGAAAATAATAGTCTATGATGAGGGTAAAGTCAAGATCTGATTGGAGTTTGGGTGCAATAGGGATGGTTTATCAGGAAGAAAAAGTATATTCCATAGTTTACAGTGGGATGAAAGAAAGATCCTGCAGAAACAAGCCCAGTTCTGGGAGAACACAGAAACACCAGGGGGCTGAATGATGTGGGCCACTGTTTGCAGCCTGGTGTATAATGTTTATTTTAAATGAAGGTAATGTGGAAACCATTCTTTTCAGATCTTCTGTCTACATGGTGGCCTCTCACCATCCATAGATACACTGGATCACATCAGAGCACTTGATCGCCTACAAGAAGTGCCCCATGAGGTATTATTCTTTTTTTGATAATAAAATTTTTTCTTTTCAGAAAATTTTAGAAAGAGGAACTGTTATTAATTGTAACTTAGTTCATTTTATGTATTTTCTTGTTAATTCTCAAAAATCATCCTATGTGGTGTGAGCACTCTCATTGACCCTATTCTTCGGAAGCTAACATTAAGAAACCTGCCAAGATCACAACAGCTCTGGGACTGGGTTTAGGACCGAGGTGGTGACTGTTTTCAGAGCATCTCCTTTAATTACTATACTATTAATTAGTTAGGGCTTGTTGCTGTTGGAACTCATTGGTGTAGGCTGTGCATCTTAAAGACATCTGGAAATAGTTTCTTACTTATTTGACACAGATACTTGACTATCTGCAAAACCTTTTACCAGTTTTGGCAAACACCGTTCAACAAATGACTTACTAGGGTGCTTCTGATTAAATTACTAAGATCACATATTAACCAGTTTTCCAAGAGGTAGTCTAAAACTTGACTTGCTTTTTAGGGTCCAATGTGTGACTTGCTGTGGTCAGATCCAGATGACCGTGGAGGTTGGGGTATATCTCCTCGAGGAGCTGGTTACACCTTTGGGCAGGATATTTCTGAGACATTTAATCATGCCAATGGCCTCACGTTGGTGTCTAGAGCTCATCAGCTGGTGATGGAGGTATGTTTGTTCTTTGACACTGACTTGCTTTTTCAATAAACTTAAGGAAGATCTTAGGAAATTTTAAATTATATGGTATTAGTGAGAATATGCCTGTATTTTTCTGGAGTGTACCATTATAGCCTGAGCCTTTTTGATGAATGCACACTAGAATTAAAATCTCAAGCTTTTGGGGCTTTCCGGTGATCCAGTGGTTAAGAATCTGCTTTACAATGCAAGGAACACCCAATTTGATCCCTGGACCAGGAAGATCCACATGCGGCAGAGCTAACAAAGCCTGTCAGCTGCAACTACTAAAGCCGGAGCGCCTAGAGCCTGTGCTCCAGAACAAGGGAAGCCACTGCAGTGAGAAGCCTGAGTACCACAGCAGAGAGTAGTCCCAACTTGCTGCAACTAGAGAAAGCCCCCATGTAGCATCAAAGAACCCCCATAGCCAAAAAATAAAATAATATCTCAGGCTTTTGATCCAAATGTTAAAATGTTCTGAGATAATTCGTAATGACTGAGCAGTGCTTGGAGTTAAGGCTGGGGAAGTAAGATGGAGGAGATGGAAATATAACATTTTTTAATCTCAGTTTTATTACATATATTTAACATGCATATATATGGAGGGGAGTTTGGCAAGAAATACACCCAAAATGTTTAAGTGATCCTTTGGATGGTAGGATTACAGGTGATTTAAAAGAAGAAACTAAAGGGAAAGGGGCTAAATTCTTAGCATAAAACATTGATTAAGCATACTTATAAAATTAGGATTCAATTTAGATTAATACTGACACAACTCTGATTATCCATAAAGTCTGACTTTGCTTGGGATAGGGAAAGAAATTTGTGAACAGTACTTTAAAAGTTACTCATATATTCAGGTGAACCTTGTGGGGATGAGGTTGGAGTTCCTAGAGTCATCTCTCCTTCGTTTCTGGGCAGTTCAGGTAATGCCTGTAATGAGGACAGAATCAATAAGGTTCTGGTCTCCAGGAGTGGGTATCTGCCTGTACAAGGAATGGCCATATACTCATTCTTATATCATGTTTAGGCTGTTGCAATAAGAAATGAGAGAGAAGTAGTTTATCCCTTTGAGATTGGTGGTTTTATGTGTTGTTGTTGTTGTTGTTAGGACTTTGCTTGAGTTCTGCATAGGGAGTTCCTAGTGGTCTAGTGGTTAGGATTCAGAAGTGCTTTTGCTGCTGTGGCCTGGGTTCATCCCTGATTGGGGAACTGAGATCCAACAAGCTGTGCAGCATGGCCAGAAGGTGGGGAGGGGTCGTTGTGCAGAGTATAGGAAATTATTAAACTATCCAGAAACAAAGCAGTACATTTAAAAAAACCTTTTGGGGAAAAAGGCAGCTCTGTTTTCCTTCTTGGAGGGAGTCACCTTTAGTTGTGTACATAAAGGAGTAAAATAGAGTTGTTGTTTTTGTGTTTTTTTTTTCTGTTCTTTTCCTTGTAGGGATATAACTGGTGTCATGACCGAAATGTAGTAACGATTTTCAGTGCTCCAAACTATTGTTATCGTTGTGGTAACCAAGCTGCAATCATGGAACTTGATGATACTCTAAAATACTCTTTGTAAGTATTCACACTTGAGTAGTTGGTTACTATTACTTGAATGTTAGTTTTAACGGGAGGTTTAATAGTTTAAGCGTTTATGCTAAATCCAGATTCCAAACAGTTTTTTAGGTTTCCTTTGAAATACATCAACAGAGACCTAGACCTTAATATGAATTATTAGGATCTTAACTTTTAAACCTATACTTTTATTGTAGAGTAAATAAATCCTGAGGGTGAAATGATTATATATACAGTACCTTAGGCTCTTTAAAACTTGTTTAGTAGAATCTTTTCAAATGGTCTCAGAAGGAACCACGATGTATAGAAGCATGTCCTCTGGCTGATGTTGCCTTGGCTCTTTTGAGAAGGCATACAGCTAGAAAACGCATGTAAAATGCATGATAAGGCTATAATTAGGGTCCTATTATGTAAGTCACTGGATAGAAAAAAGTGTAAAAATGTGCACAAGAATGAAATGTACAGTGTAGGGAACAGTCAAATAATACAGTAATAACTTTGGTGACAGGTGGTGGTTAGACTTACATAGATGACTCTTGCTGTGATTAATGTATAGAAATTTCAAAACAACATGTTACAGTGCTGCTGCTGCTGCTGCTGCTAAGTCGCTTCAGTCGTGTCCGACTCTGTGCGACCCCAGAGACAGCAGCCCACCAGCTCCCCAGTCCCTGGGATTCTCCAGGCAAGAACACTGGAGTGGGTTACCGTTTCCTTCTCCAATGCATGAAATGAAAAATGGAAGTGAAGTTGCTCAGTCGTGTCTGACTCTTAGCGACCCCATGGACTGCAGCCTACCAGGCTTCGTCCATGGGATTTTCCAGGCAAGAGTACTGGAGTGGGTTGTCATTGCCTTCTCCACTATGTTGTACATCTGGAACTAAAACTGAGACTAATATTGATTTTAATTATCAGTACATTGATGTCTTAGAGCAAATGTGTCTTTGTTTTTCAGCTTGCAGTTTGACCCAGCACCTCGCAGAGGCGAGCCACATGTTACTCGTCGTACCCCAGACTACTTCCTGTAATGAAATTTTAAACTTGTACAGTATTGCCATGAACCATATATTGACCTAATGGATATGGGAAGAGCAACAGTAACTCCACAAGTGTCAGAGAATAGTTAACATTCAAAAAAACTTGTTTTCACTCGGACCAAAAAGATGTGCCATATAAAAATACAAAGCCTGTCATCAACAGCCGTGACCACTTTAGAATGAACCAGTTCATTGCATGCTGAAGCGACATTGTTGGTCAAGAAACCAGTTTCTGGCATAGCGCTATTTGTAGTTACTTTGCTTTCTCTGAGAGACTGCAGATAAGATGTAAACATTAACACCTCGTGAATACAATTTAACTTCCATTTAGCTATAGCTTTACTCAGCATGACTGTAGATAAGAATAGCAGCAAACAATCATTGGAGCTTAATGAACATTTTTAAAAATAAGTACCAAGGCCTCCCCTCTACTTGTGAGTTTTAAAATCGTTTTGTTTATTTTCAGGGATACCGTTTAATTTAATTGTATGATTTGTCTGCACTCAGTTTATTTTCCCTTCTCAAATCTCAGCCTCATGTTGTCCTTTGTTACTGTCAGAACCTGGTGAGTTGTTTTGAATGGAACTGTTTTTTTTCTCCCTTCTGTAAGATGATGTTACTGCACAAGAGCACTGCAGTGTTTTCATAATAAACTTGTGAACTAAGAGCCGAAAAAGTCAAATTTTAATTGTATCAATGGGCAAGACTGGTGCTGTTTATTTAAAAGATAACATCAATTGATAAATTTTAGAATCTGTAGAATTCTAGGAAAAAATAAAAATCAAGGCCACAACATAATCTCTCTTGTAACTCCTTGACATTTTTTAAATCAATTTCAGAACTTGTAGTCCAGATAGTATAATTTCTCAGATTGCCTGCATGCTCTTCGTGGATTCTTCTTCCTGCGTCTGCAAGAAAGAAAGTGAAATCTGTGTGCTCCTTCAGTAAGACCTGGTTGGAAAACCATATGAATCAAGATATAAGATGTTTAGATTTTGTTGAAAACATGCTTTCAGGTAGAGCTTAACAAACTAATGTGTCTACTTATCAGTCGCTGCAGTTTCTGGTAATAAATATTGCTGTGTAACATGGACATTTTAAGACGATTGAGAGATTGGTAAGTTTTTAACAAATACTTTAACATTGCTTGTCACATGACCTTACAGTTAAATTGTCTCAGATATAGCTCTTAAAATATTCTCTACTAATTTAAGTTCTTTAAATGATAGTAAATCAAATGAAAAACTATTACTGGATCATGGTTTAGTGTTATGCACATTCACCCAGGGATAAAAATGGCATTTGAAATGAAGTGGCAGTGATAAGCAAATAATGAGTCCCCCCCCAGCCTGTCTTTTATCCTTTGAATAGTATTAGGAAGTTGAAATAGATACTAATACTTGGTAATACCAGGATAAATAAAGTTCAGTTCAGTCGCTCTGTAGTGTCCAACTGTTTGCGACCCCATGAATCGCAGAATGCCAGGCCTCCCTGTCCATCACCAACTCCCAGAGTTCACTCAGACTCACGTCCATCGAGTCGGTGATGTCATCCAGCCATCTCATCCTCTGTCGTCCCCTTCTCCTTCTGCCCCCAATCCCTCCCAGCATCAGAGTCTTCTCCAATGAGTCAACTCTTCGCATGAGGTGGCCAAAGTACTGGAGTTCAGTTTTAGCATCATTCCTTCCAAAGAAATCCCAGGGCTGATCTTCAGAATGGACTGGTTGGATCTCCTTGTAGTCCAAGGAACTCTCAAGAGTCTTCTCCAACACCACAGTTCAAACCCATCAATTCTTCTGTGCTCAGCCGCCTTCACAGTCAACTCTCATATCCATACATGACTACTGGAAAAACCATAGCCTTGACTAGACAGACCTTTGTTGGCAAAGTAATGTCTCTGCTTTTGAATATACTATCTAGGTTGGTCATAACTATTCTTCGAAGGAGTAAGCGTCTTTTAATTTCATGGCTGCAGTCACCATCTGCAGTGATTTTGGAGCCCGAAAAAGTCTGACAGTGTTTCCACTGTTTCCCCATCTATTTGCCATGAAGTGATGGGACCTGATGCCATGATCTTTGTTTTCTGAATGTTAAACTTCAGGACACTTAATTGTGTGGCTATAGTAATAAAGCTTTTGCTTTGGAACTGATGAAATTTTTTGCATTTCTCTTTCTAAGGTACTTGAAGAAAATACGTTCACAGTATATTTTCTTAATTGATCCACTCTTCTCTGTTCTAATTGGCAATATTTTTGGTAGCTCGTGGAGTTGATTGTCCAAAAGACCTTAGTTTTTCCATGTCTCTGTTTCATTTTGTTCTTAAATGCTTTCATGAGAAATACATCCTTACTCTTTTTAAAAAAAAAAAAATCATTTTATGCCTTTTATTTCTGACTGGACAAATAGTTTATTAATGTGCAGTACTGATGATCCAATGTCCAAATGATCTAGATACAAGCAGTGGTTTTACAAGTCCTGTGGCTAAAATTTACTCCAAAGGAACTCATGTCTTGTAATTGAGTTTTTTTTGTCATCCAGGTACAAATTCTCTAAACTTTGTGGTTAACAGAAAAGGGCTTGTGGGGACTTCTGGAGGTAAAGTGATTAAGACTCCCAAGCTTCCACTACAGGGATTTAGAGGATCCATCCCTGCTGGAGCAGTTAGGGTCCCACCATCCTTTCTCTGTGCCCAAGAAACCCTACCTGATTATGAAATGGATAAAGAAAATGCATTGCATACTTCAGTTTAAAAAAGTTTTTAAAAAATAAAATACATTGTTAAGTATAGTAAATTTCCTTTAAAGAAATATAATTGGTGTTGGTGATTTCTCAGTAACAGATTAAAATACGATTTTCAGTTTTACAAAGCTGCTTGTTCAAAAAAGTGAGTGTCTTGACTATTCTAGACTGAAGACTTGGAGAAATTTGCTTTGGAACTTACTTTCTAAGGGTGAATCAATCAAAATGATGTACTCATTTCTTAGGTTGAATATCCTAAGCAAACACAAGACTTTTTCTTGATTGCAGTAGGTGTGTTTTGGATGGAAGTGTAGCATGTCAATATTGGATAAGTTTTCAGAAAGATCTTCCTGTGGCTTAATAAGGGAAGGATGTTTTTTCCTATGGTTCTTAACATTGATGCCCACAGAGATTTTATATCTAGATTTAAGAGCCACTGTTCAGTTTTCCAACTGCAAATTGAAGAATACTGGATTTTGTGGTGATTGCTGGTGATCATGGGTTTTAGTGAATAATTAAAATATACCATGTGACTATTCTTTCAGTAGTGACTTAACCTGTCCTGTGTCATAAGTAGTCCTTCATTTTCAACTGTAATGTGTCATTAGGAGTGGACCTTAAGATTGAGTAATAGGCTTGTTTGTTATGAGGTAGATTGTGTTCCCATAAGCTAAAATGTTTTTTCATTAAAGCCTTAATCTCTTCTCACATGTTCTTTGATGTATTACTAGCTTTCATGAAATTTTTTTTGGCCGCACCACACTACCACACATGTGAGATCTTAATTCCAAGACCAGAGATGGAACCAAGCACCCTGTTTTGGAAGCAGACAAGAGGAATGAGAGGAGAAACTATACGGTGTATTTGGCCCTGAGCAATCTTTATTTCTTGAAAGTTATGACCAACCTAGATAGCATATTAAAAAGCAGAAACATTACTCTGCCATTAAAGGTCCATCTAGTCAAGGCTATGATTTTCCAGTGGTCATGTATGGATGTGAGAGTTGGACTGTGAAGAAAGCTGAGCACTGAAGAATTGATGCTTTTGAACTGTGGTGTTGGAGAAGACTCTTGAGAGTCCCTTGGACTGCAAGGAGATCCAACCAGTCCATTCTGAGGGAGATCAACCCTGGGATTTCTTTGGAAGGAATGATGCTAGAGCTGAAGCTCCAGTACTTTGGCCACCTCATGCGAAGAGTTGACTCATTGGAGAAGACTGATGCTGGGAGGGATCGGGGGCAGAAGGAGAAGGGGACGACAGGATGAGATGGCTGGATGGCATCACTGACTCTATGGACATGACTCTGAGTGAACTCCGGGAGTTGGTGATGGACAGGGAGGCCTGGCGTGCTGCAATTCATGGGGTTGCAAAGAGTCGGACACGACAGCAACTGAACTGAATGTTTGTTTCCCATAATCACATGGAAAAGAATAATCTCTGTTGTTCAGTTACAAAGTTGTGCCTGACTGCAACCCCATGGACTGTGGCATGCCAGGCTTCCCTGTTCCATTCTTTACTATCTCCCAGAGTTGGTGGTGCCATCCAACCATCTTTTCTGTTACCCCCTTTTTCCTCCTGCCCTTCATCTTTGCCAGCATCATGGTCTTTTTCAGTGAGTTGGCTCTTTGTATCAGGTGGTGAAAGTATTAGAGCTTCAGTATCAGTCCTTCCAATGAATATTCAGGGTTCCTTGGTCCAAATAAAACTGCCTCTTTAATTTTCATTCTTCTAATGATCTGTGACTGAAAGTAGACCACGAAGACAATAAGCCCTGGCTCACTACTCCCTCCCTGTAGCCACACCAGAGCTGATTGTCCAGAAAAGTACTAGAGAGAGAGGACAATCAAGGACATATCAAGATATTAATAGTGGTGTAATAGTTTTCATGTCCTCTGTAAAGCTCAAGGTGATAGAAAATCGTTACGACCTCTTTGGTACCACGGCAGCATATTCTGTCCTTGGCTTTGAGTTTTATTTCTTTAGGTTGAAGTATGTTGATTTACAATATTGCATTAGTTTTAAGTGCTGGGTTTCCTTAAAGCAGAAGCTTTTTTTTTGACTGCTGTCAGGCATGTGGGAACTTAGTTCCCAACCAGTGATCAAACCCATGCCCCTTGCATTGGAAGTGTGGAGTCTTAACCACTGGGGGTCAGGAAGGTCCCTAAAGCAGGATCTTAATGATTGCAGTGTAGGCCCTTTGTAGTGTTTTTCCACCTTTTCCTCAGATCCTAGGGAAAATACCCAACACCAGAAATTAGAATCCAGGATGGCTAGATGACTTGGGTGAGGATATTTACGCCACTTTTTAGAAGCACATTGACATTTATGCTTTCATCTTGAATGGTAGATAGCCTACATCTTTAGGTATGTATGAAGAGTGCAGGAGTGATTGGTGGCTTCTGAAGTACATGAATTTGATACTGCAATCCTAAAAGCAGTTGCTGATGTTCTAAACTAGGTTAGTTCTGGTGGTGTCATCATTTGTGAATGAGGAGGGGAGAGTGGATGTTCTAAACTAGGTTAGTTCTGGTGGTGTCATCATTTGTGAATGAGGAGGGGAGAGTGCTGAAATGACCATTACTGTGAAGGGGTTAATTAAATTCAGAATGGTCAGGAGAGCATTAGGCATTGGACCTTCAGGACTTGAAATGGCAGAAATAGCTAATAGTGAATAATGTCAAACACTAAGCATTTCCCATCTGCCAGACATTTTACATGGATTATTTTATTGAGTTGTCTTAACAGTTTAAAAGGGGTGGGGAAGTGAAGGTGTTTTGGCAGTGTTACCCAATTCCTTGAGTTCCAGAAGGCATTCGAGTTCGCTTTCCTTTGCTGAGATTTGTATTCAGTGGCCTTTAGGTAAGAGCCTACACAGCTTTTGGCTCTAGAGAAGGTATGTGCCCGATCCTGCTTCAGATAAGCCACATATGCTGCAGGCCCTTTGGGAAGCATGGTCGAGGAGGTTTTTACACTGGTCCTGTTGAGTGTTGGCGCGAGTCAAGTATCCTGGTCACTCACTACTGAACTTCTGAAGCTTGTATAATAACTTCACTGTGTGTTTAAAGGACATTTATATGAGTTAGATTCTGAGAATTGAGTCTGATTAAGAAAAATTATTTTTCACTTTTGCTACCTGCTACTATAGCCTTGTTATTCCTGAGGATAAAGGAACATTCACAGGGGACTTAGATTGACAAATGTATTAAAGACAAAAAGGAAAACCTATGATTTATTTTAAGGAGGTATGTGTGGAATGGGATATCCCATCCTCCAGTTTTTTTCTTTTTTTTTTTTTTTAGAGAGAGAAAATGGTTCACAGCAAAATTGAGATGGGACAGAGGTTTCCCATATGTCCTCTACCCCCCACATATGCATAACATCCCCTATCAGGGTGGTAAATTTGTTAAAGTTGATGAATGTACATTGACATGATCTCCTGGAATTTACAGTTTACATTAGGGTCCATCCAGTCTTAGTCTACATCCTCTGGTTTTGAAACCATTCACCTCAGATTGGAAGCTGAACCCATGTGCTGGGACTCAAGCCCAGCCAAAACCCACAACCAAGATCACACACCTAGTTTCAGGACTGAATTATGCTCAGCTTCTTGATGTCTCAATGCCAGAAAGAATTCAGTGAGAAAGTGATAGATAGGAAGTGGATTTATATAAACACTCCACAGAGCGTGGGTCATCTCAGAAGCTGAGAGTGGCCTCAAAATGTGATGAGGTTGGCTTTTATGGGCTGGGAAATTTTCATAGAGAAATCTGTATGCAGGTCAAGAAGCAACAATTAGAATTGGATGTGGAACAACACACTGGTTCCAAATCAGGAAGGGAGTACATCAAGGCTGTATATTGTCACCCTGCTTATTTAACTTATATGCAGAGTCCATCATCTGAAATGCAGGGCTGGAGAAAGCACAAGCTGGAGTCAAAATTGCTGGGATAAATATCAATAACCTCAGATACGTAGATGACACCACCCTTATGGCAGAAAGCAAAGAAGAACTAAAGAGCATCTTGATGAAAGAGGAGATGAAAATTTGGCTTAAAACTCAACATTCAGAAAACTAAGATCATGACATCCGATCCCATCACTTCATGGCAAATAGATGGGGAAACAGTGGCTGAGTTTATTTTTCTGGGCTCCAAAACCACTGCAGATGGTGACTGCAGCCATGAAATTAAAAGACGCTTGGTCCTTGGAAGAAAAGCTGTGACCAACCTAGACAGCATATTAAAAAGTAGAGACATTACTTTGCCAACAAAGGACCATCTACTCAAAGCGATGGTTTTTCCAGTAGTCATGTATGGATGGGAGAGTTGGACTATAAAGAAAGCTCAGAGCCACAGAATTGATGCTTTTGAACTGTGGTGTCAGAGAAGACTCTTGAGAGTCCCTTGGACAGCAAGGAGATCCAAACAGTCCATCGTAAAGGAAATTAGTCCTAAATATTCATTGTAAGGACTGAAGCTGAAGCTCCAATACTTTGGCTACCTGATTCCAAGAAATGACTCATTGGAGAAGACCTTGATGCTGGGGAAGACTGAAGGTGGGAGGAGAAGGAGAGGACAGGATAAGATGGTTGGATGGCATCGATGGACATGAGTTTGAGTAAACTCTGGGAGTTGGTGATGGACAGGGAAGCCTGGCATGCTGCAGCCCATGGAGTCACAAAAAGTCAGACACCAATGAGAGACTGAACTGATTTTCACAGGCTAATGAGTTGGAGTATTATTTCAACTCTTTTGGAGAAGGGACAGACTTCCAGGTATTGGGCCACTGCCTACTTTTCGGTTGATGGTTGGCCTTGTTCTGATCAGTTTATATTCTGTCCTTGGCCTATGTCATTCATTTAAAGGTTGTGCCCTCCTACCCTTTCCCTCCTATTTTGGTTTTGGACATGTATGACTTAACAAGGCTTCCTTGGTATCTCAGCTTGTGAAGAATCCATCTGCAATGAAGGATTCTGTCCAATAAAGGACAGAAATGGCATGGACCTAACAAGATATGAAGAAGAGGTGGCAAGAATACACAAAACTATACAAAAAATAATATCCAGATAGCCATGATGCTGTGATCACTCACCTAGAGCCAGACATCCTGGATTGTGAAGTCAAGTGGATCTTAAAAAGCATCACTACAAACAAAGCTAGTGGAGGTGATAGCATTCCAGCTTAGCTATTTCAAATCCTAAAAGATGATGCTGTGAAAATGCTGCACTCAATATGTCAGCAAATTTGCAAACCTCAGCAGTGGCCACAGGACTGGAAAATGTCAGTTTTCATTCCAGTTCCAAAGAAAGGCAATGCCAAAGAACATTCAAACTACCACACAGTTGCACTCATCTCACACCCTAGCAAAGTATTTCTCAAACGTCTCTAAGCTAGGCTTCAACAGTTTGTGAGCCAAGAGCTTCCAGATGTTCAAGCTGGATTTAGTTTGAACAACATCCATTGGATGATAGAAAAAGCAAGCGAATTCCAGAAAAACATTTGCTTCATTGACTACGCTAAAGCCTTTGACTGTGGGGATCACAACAAACTGGAAAATTCTGAAAGAGATGGGAATACCAGACCACCTTGCCTGTCCCCTGAGAAACCTGTATGCAGGTCAAGAAGCAACAGTTAGAACTGGACATAGAACAATGGACTGGTTCCACATTGGGAAAGGAATACGTCAAGGCTATATATTGTCACCTTACTTACTTATACACAGAGTACATCATGTGAAATGCTGGGCTGAAAGAAACACAAAATGGAATCAAGATTGCCAGGAGAAATATCCATAACCTCAGATATGCAGATGACACCACCCTATGGCAGAAAGTGAAACCAAAGAGCCTCTTGATGAAAGTGAACGAGGTGAGTAAGAAGCTGGCTTAAAACTCAACATTCAAAATACCTAAGATCATGGCATCCAGTCCCATCACTTCATGGCAAATAGATGGGGAACAGTGAGAGACTTCTTTTCTTGGGCTCCAAAATCACTGCAGCTGTTGACGGCAGCCATGAAATTAAAAGACACTGCTTGGAAGGAAAGCTATGACCAACCTAGATAGCATATTCAAAAGCATAGTAGACATTACTTTGCCAACAAAAGTCCATCTAGTCAAAGCTAAGGTTTTTCCAGTAGTCAGGTATGGATGTGAGAGTTGGACGATAAAGAAAGCTGAATGCCAAAGAATTGATGCTTTTGAACTGTGATGTTGGAGAAGACTCTTGAGTCCCTTGGACAGCAAAGAGATCCAACTAGTCCATCCTAAAGGAAATTAGTCCTGAATATTCATCATAAGGACTGATGCTGAAGCTAAAACTCCAATACTTTGGCCATCTGACGTGAAAAACTGACTCACTGGGAAAGACCCTGATGCTGGGAAAGATTGAAGGCAGGAGGAGAAGGGGACGACAGAGGATGAGATGGGTGGGTGGCATCACCGACTCGATGGACATGAGTTTGAGCAAGCTCCGGAAGTTGGTGATGAACAGGGAAGCCTGGCCTGAGCAACTGAAGTGAATGGCTTAATTTTTGTTACTCAGTCGCTGAGTCATGTCTGACTTTTTGTGACCCCAGGGTGGTGCTAGTGGTAAACTGTTGGGGTCCTTCAATGGACTGGGACCTGGTGGTCCAGACGCGACGATAAGAAAGTGAAAGAGAGAGGCTGATACTCCCTGGTTTACGCAGAAAACCAATAAAGCCCTTGACATAGGACTTGCATCTCTCACGAAGGCACCTGGCACCTTCTCAAGAGAGTCTTAGAAGCCCGGGCAGGAGAGTGAGCAAGATGGGTCTCTGGGCTCCAAAGAATCAGCTGAGGAGAGAGAGAGAGAGAAAGAAAGAAAGATGCGGGGACCCAAGCTCTGATGGAGCAAAGGTACTTTAATGATTTCTCTGAGTATATAAAGGCTGTGGTACAAGAAGTTTCTTTCGACAATGATAAAGATCAGAAAACTAAATGTACAGCAACTGTCACCAATGGAACAAGGGATTAATAACAGTCACAAGGTCAGGAGATAATCCATATCTCAAGAAAGGGGATAGAGACCAAGCAGTTTTGTTGTAAAGAGAATGTTTACTAAAGGAGATTCAAGCCTGTTTCAACAATGACCTCAGTTCCTGGGAGCAGCGTGCTGTTCTGCTTAAAAAGAAACAAAGGACTTGTGAGAAATGGCACGTAGGAATCCTCCTGTTAAACATTCCCTGACAGTAAACCCACCTGCCAATGCAGGAGGCATAAGAGATACCAGTTCAATCCCTGGGTCAGGAAGATCCCCTGGAGGAGGCCATAGCAACCCACTCCAATATTCTTGTCTGGAGAATCCCATGGACAGAGGAGCCTGGAGGCCTCATACAGTTCATGGGGTCACAAAGAGTCGGACACACTTGAAGCGACTTAGCATGCACGGACTGCAGCATGCCAGGCTTCCCTGTCCTTCACTATCTCCTGGACTTTGCTGAAGTTCATGCCCATTGAGTTAATGATGCTATCTAACTATCTCATATAGGTTTCTCAAGAGGCAGGGCAGGTGGTCTGATATTCCCATCTCTTTCAGAATTTTCCACAGTTTATTGTGATCCACACAGTCAAAGGCTTTGGCATAGTCAATAAAGCAGAAATAAATGTTTTTCTGGAACTCTCTTGCTTTTTCCATGATCCAGCAGATGTTGGCAATATGATCTCTGGTTCCTCTGCCTTTTCTAAAACCAGCTTGAACATCTGGAAGTTCACGGTTCACGTATTGCTGAAGCCTGGCCTGAAGAATTTTGAGCATTACTTTACTAGCGTGTGAGATGAGTGCAATTGTGAGGTAGTTTGAGCATTCTTTGCATTGCCTTTCTTTGGGATTGGAATGAAAACTGACCTTTTCCAGTCCTGTGGCCACTGTCGAGGTTTCCAAATTTGCTGGCATATTGAGTGCAGCACTTTCACAGCATCATCTTTCAGGATTTGAAACAGCTCAACTGGAATTCTATCACCTCCACTAGCTTTGTTCGTAATGATGCTTTCTAAGACCCACTTGACTTCACATTCCAGGATGTCTGGCTCTAGGTGAGTGATCACACCATCATGATTATCTTGGTTGTGAAGATCTTTTTTGTACAGTTCTTCTGTGTATTCTTGAGAATGAAAACTGACCTTTTCCAGTCCTGTGGCCACTGCTGAGTTTTCCAAATTTGCTGGCATATTGAGTGCAGCACTTTCACAGCATCATCTTTCAGGATTTGAAACAGCTCAACTGGAATTCTATCACCTCCACTAGCTTTGTTCGTAATGATGCTTTCTAAGACCCACTTGACTTCACATTCCAGGATGTCTGGCTCTAGGTGAGTGATCACACCATCATGATTATCTTGGTTGTGAAGATCTTTTTTGTACAGTTCTTCTGTGTATTCTTGCCACCTCTTCTTAATATCTTCTGCTTCTGTTAGGTCCATGCCATTTCTGTCCTTTATCGAGCCCATTTTGCATGAAATATTCCCTTGGTATCTCTAATTATCTTGAAGAGATCTCTAGTCTTTCCCATTCTGTTGTTTTCCTCTATTTCTTTGCATTGATCACTGAGGAAGGCTTTCTTATCTCTCCTTGCTATTGTTTGGAACTCTGTATTCAAATGGGTATATCTTTCCCTTTCTCCTTTGCTTTTCGCTTCTCTTCTTTTCACAGCTATTTGTAAGGCCTCCTCAGACAGTCATTTTGCTTTTTTGCATTTCTTTTCCATGGGGATGGTCTTGATCCCTGTCTCCTGTACAATATCACGAACCTCCATCCATAGTTCATCAGGCACTCTATCTATCAGATCTAGACCCTTAAATCTATTTCTCACTTCCACTATGTAATCATAAGGGATTTGATTTAGGTCATACCTGAATGGTCTAGCGGTTTTCCCTACTTTCTTCATTTAAGTCTGAATTTGGTAATAAGGAGTTCATGATCTGAGCCACAGTCAGCTCCTGGTCTTGTTTTTGTTGACTGTATAGAGCTTCTCCATCTTTGGCTGCAAAGACTATAATCAATCTGATTTTGGTGTTGACCATCTGGTGATGTCCATGTGAGAGTCTTCTCTTGTGTCATTGGAAGAGGGTGTTTGCTATGACCAGTGCATTTTCTTGGCAAAACTCTATTAGTGTTTGCCCTACTTCATTCCGCATTCCAAGGCCAAATTTGCCTGTTACTCCAGGTGTTTCTTTTTTTTTTGATATCTGATCTTATTTATTTGTTACTCTTAGAACATCTCATTTTTGACTGGACTCAGAAGTAGAAGCTCTCAGAAAGGACAGCCTCCGTCTCTTGGCAATCTGTTCCTGCCATTTTTCTTTGGCCTCCTTCATTCTCTTGGCCAAAAGTTTAGCATATTCTGCAGCCTCTTCTTTATTTTTCTTAGTACGCTGTTTCTTCAGAGCAATACGCCGGTGTTTGTGTTGGAGAACTCGTGGAGTCACGAGACGCTAAATCTTGGGTGCTTTAGTCCTAGGTTTCATACCGTCTTTGTTTAGGGGCTTTCGCACAACATATTGGTGGACATCATCTTCTTTAGAAAGATTGAAAAGTTTGTGGATTCTGCTAGCTCTTTTGGGACCCAGGCGACGAGGCACTGTAGTATCAGTGAGTCCAGGAATATCCTTCTCCCCTTTTTTCACGATGACCAAATTGAGAACACTCAGATTGGCATCCACAGTGCAACCCTGTACAGATTTGCGCTTTCTCTCTCCAGTCCTCCTTGGTCTGTAACAGGAATGCCCCTTACTCGGAAGCAGGCGAACTCGGCCATGGGTCAAGACACCCTGCTTCATGGGGAAACCCTGCTTATCATTCCCACCACTGATTCGGACCACATAACCCTTCCATTCTTCACCCAGAGAGTCAGCAGCAACTTCTGTGGCCATATGCTTCTCGTAGAAGGTATGAAGTTTTCGTTCATCGTCCACTTCAATGAGCTTCTGGCAGCCAGTGGCCGGGAAAGAGATGTTCAGCTTTATTCTGAAGCGGCTGACAGGCTCCGAGGCGCCATGAAAAAGAGCCAGGTGTTTCTTGACTTGCTACTGTTGCATTCCGGTCCCCTATAATGAAAAGGATTCTTTTTTGGGTGTTAGTTCTAAAAGGTCTTGTAGGTCCTTCATAGAACCATTCAACTTCAGCTTCTTCAGCATTACTGCAAAGCAACAGCTAGAACTGTGGTGTTGGAGAAGACTCTTGAGAGTCCCCTGGACTACAAGGAGATCCAACCAGTCTATTCTGAAGGAGATCAACCCTGGGATTTCTTTGGAAGGAATGATGCTAAAGCTGAAACTCCAGTACTTTGGCCACCTCATGCAAAGAGTTGACTCATTGGAAGAGACTTTGATGCTGGGAGGGATTGGGGGCAGAAGAAGGGGACGACAGAGGATGAGATGGCTGGATGGCATCACCGACTCGATGGACATGAGTCTGAGTGAACTCCGGGAGTTGGTGATGGACAGGGAGGCCTGGTGTGCTGCGATTCATGGGGTCTCAAAGAGTTGGACACGACTGAGCGACTGAACTGAACTAACTGAACTATCTCATCCCTCTGTCGTCCCCTTCTCATCCTGTCTTCTCTCTTTTCCAGCATCAGGGTCTTTTCCAATGAGTCATCTCTTTGCATCAGTGGCCAAAGTATTGGAGCTTCAGCTTTAGCATCAGTCCTTCCAATGAATATTCAGGATTGATTTCCTTTAGAATGGACTGGTTTGATCTCCTTGCTGACCAAGGAACTCTCAAGAGTCTTCTCCAGCACCACAGTTTGAATACATTAGTTCTTCGGCGCTCAGCTTTCTTTATGGTCCAACTCTCATGTCCATACATAACTACTGGAAAAATGATAGCTTTGACTAGACGGATCTTTGTCAGCAAAGTGATGTGTCTGCTTTTTACTTTTTTATCAATATTTTGTCTAAGTTTGTCATAGCTTTCCTTCCAAGGAGCAAGCACCTTTTCATGGCTGCAGTGATTTTGCATCCACTCTTGTAGTATACAGTGTTCTCACTGTGCCAAATATGTTCTGTGCTCCACTGTTCACAGCTCCCTCACCCCACCCCATTCTGTTGCATTCTATCTAAGTGTGATAATTTACTTTTCTCCTGGTAGCCCAAACTGATTTTTGAGTATTCCATACCAAAATGATCCTAGTATTCTAGACCCTTTAATTAAACATCTGGTATTTTCTACAGGACCGTTGGAAACTAGTCAGTTGTTCAGGCTTTAACAAGGAGAGTAAATGGAAGCTTCTGCTTGATTTTCATCACTTGACAACCTCTCCTCCTTTCTGAAGACCATTAACTTAGTTGATATTTTAATACTTGTAGTAAATTCAAGCAATAAAGATGTATACAAAAGTCTCCCTCACCTTACATCCTGTGAGGTTCTTTTAATGATTCTAGATACCTTCACAAGCATACATACCAGCACGTGCCTTTTTGTATGATGGTCATGCTATATCCCTCATGATAATCATGAAAAGTAAATTGCTTCCCTGGGAGTAACTTGGGTTCTCTTTACATTTGTCCTTCATCATCTCCTGGAGTTTGCACATAGTATTCTCTGTGTGTTACTCCTGGCCATTTTCAAACAAATGGTCACAGACACTTTGGTACACTGCTTTGGTTTAGCACATTATCCAGGTTTTAACATCTTGAATATTGTGCCAACTGTATGCACTTCCAGTTACTTCACAAGTAACAACAGTGAGCTGTTGAAAGTATGCTGGGCCTTTGATGTTGCTAAATTTTAAACAGAGAGGCAAAATTAAATTAATTCACAAGGTGTTTGTTCTGTTTTTTTTTTTTGTTTTTTTTTTAAGATGTTTGAATACGGTAGTAGTTGGGCACAGTTCCAACATAGGGTGTTTGCGAAGGCCTTGAGAATTTCCCAGGAAGCAGAGCTTTCAGTTTGAGAACTGGGACAGTTGATCGCCCCAGTATGGGGTTCTGTACCTACCTCTTGTGCATACGTAAGGTCTCTCCTGCTCTTAGCAGCTTGGCATAATCGAGGCTCTGTTTTGGCTGTCATCTGGGTTTCTGGTGGAGGAGTGCGGGAGGGGAGATGGTAGCTGGATGGATATATTCACAACTGAATCCTAAATCCTATTGGTGGACTGGTCAGCGGAACCAACCTATATTTAAAAGCCTGTGTCTCTGGGATTTACTGACTGCCAGCATCCAAGCCTTGTGCTTTATTAATGCTCTTGTATATAAGAGAATTTCAAGGCTGCCCAAGTCTTGAAGCAAAGGAAAGAGATATTTGTCTAAAGGGGAGATGAGAAGTAGGAGTATCACAGACAAGTGACAGGATGGCCTGGGGATGGGGGACTTGGGAACCATTTTGGTGTCATTGCAGCCCAAGGCTGTGTCTTTTCCTCAAAAGACAACTGGATGGTGAAGAAAGTGGAAGAGTATACTGAGGCAGGCCTCCTGATTGCTGGTGTGTTGTCCTGGGTAACTGTAGCTTTGAAGTTTCTTCATTAGATACTTCTCTTTTGTTAACCAGGAGCTTCTGAAAATATAACAGACTTTGGAAGGGCAAACAAAGAGATTTAAACACTCATTCAGCAACTACTTACTGAGCCACCTGTTAGGTGCCAGTTCAGTTCAGTTCAGTTCAGTCACTCAGTCATGTCTGACTCTGCGACCCCATGGGCTGCAGCACGCCAGGCCTCCCTGTCCATCATCAACTCCTGGAGCCTACTCAAACTCATGTCCATCACCATGGTGATGCCATCCAACCATCTCATCCTCTGTCATCCCCTTCTCCTCCTGCCTTCAATCTTTCCCAGCATCAGGGTCTTTTCCAGTGAGTTGGTCCTTCACATCAAGTGGCCAAATTATTGGAGTTTCAGCTTTAGCTTCAGTCCTTCTGATGAATATTCAGAACTGATTTCCTTTAGGATTGACTGGTTGATCTCCTTGCAGTCCAAGGCACTCTCAAGAGTCTTCTCCAACACAATAGTTCAAAAGCATCAATTCTTTGGCGCTCAGCTTTCTTTATGGTCCCACTCTCACATCCATACATGACCACTGGAAAACCACAGCTGTAACTAGCCGGACCTCTGTGCACCTGCCTTTCTGTCCCCATTTCTTATAGGCAAGACTCCAGCCTCCATGATATTCCCTGAATTCCAAAGAGCAGGTCAAACAGTTGCTAATCAAGGGAGGTGGTTGTTATTCGATCACTCAGTTGTGAACAACTCTTTGCGACCTCATGGACTGCAGCATGCCAGGCTTCCCTGTCCTTCACCATCTCCCAGAACTTGCTCAAACTCATGTCCATTGAGTCGGTGATGCCATCCAACCATCTCATCCTCTGTCGTCCCCTTCTCCTTCTGCATTCAATCTTTCCCAGCATCAGGGTCTTTTCTAATGAGTCAGCTCTTAGCATCAGGTGGCCAAAGTATTGGAGCTTCAGCACCAGTCCTTCCAATGAATATTCAGGATAGATTTCCTTTAGGATTGACTGATTTGATCTCCTTGCTGTCCAAGGGACTCTCAAGAGTCTTCTCCAACACCACAGTTCAAAAGCATCAATTCTTCGATGCTCAGCCTTCTTTATGGTCCCACTCTCAAATCCACATACATGACTACTGGAAAACCTATGAAAGTGAAAAGTCACTAAGTTGTGTCCAACTCTTTGTGACCCCACGGTCTGTAGCCTGCCAGGCTTCTCTGTCCATGGGGATTCTCCAGACAAGAATACTGGAGTAGGTTTCCTCACCATCCTCCAGGGGATCTTCCCAACCCAGGGATGGAACCCAGGTCTCCCACATTGCAAGCAGCTTCTTTACCATCTAAGCCACCAGGGAAAACCCATAGATTTGACTATAGGGACTTTTGTCCAGATAGGCAAAGATCAAGAGAGGAGCAGCCACAAAACTACCTGATTAGGAGAACTGACCAGCTAAAACCCTCCACCCTAACACCCCAATCTTGTCAGAAACCCCACCCACCCTTTTAAATTTTGTAGAAGAGAATGCCAGACTATTAATCCCTGGATCCTTATCACATAACCCTGCCAGACTATGTAACCTTTCCTTATTCCTGGGGTGGGAGTTTGGGATGGCACAGTTCTTGAAGTTTTAGCCTAGTGTTTTCCCCTTTGCCTGGCAAATAAATAAATCCACTCTTTCCTTCTCCTCCTAGACTCTGTCTCTCTATTC
Organism: Aepyceros melampus; assembly: GCA_006408695.1. Taxonomy (NCBI): domain Eukaryota; kingdom Metazoa; phylum Chordata; class Mammalia; order Artiodactyla; family Bovidae; genus Aepyceros; species Aepyceros melampus. The sequence continues at coordinate 392,389 of SJXQ01008217.1, forward strand.
TGTGCACCAAGAACCAAGATTTGGGTAGCAGCAACATCCCCATGTGCAAGGAGATTAAATCAGTAAGTCCTAAAGGAAATCAGTCCTGAATATTCATTGGAAGGACTGATGCTAAAGCTGAAGCTCTAATACTTTGACCACCTGATGTGAAGAACTGACTCATTGAAAAAGACCCTGATGCTGGGAAAGATTGAAGGCAGGAGAAGAAGGGGGACTACAGAGGATGAGATGGCTGGATGGCATCATCGACTCAATGACCATGAGTTTGAGTAGGCTCCAGGAGTTGGTGATGGGCAGAGAAGCCTGGCAAGCTGCAGTCCATGGGGTTGCAAAGACTCGGACACGACTGAGTGGCTGAACTGAACTGAATATCCCCAGAGATTTTTGTCTTCACCTGCTGGGACAGAGAGGTTGGGGGCAGCAGGATAGAAGCTGCTGAATGGTAACCTGTTGTAATCTAGCCTGTGATTTTCTGACCAGAGCCTGTGGCTGAACCTGAGCAAGCAGAACATGGCTAGGGAAACTGACACAACCATACTGTAGGGACTCACACAAATGTCAAAGGGACCTAGTTACTGCCAGAGGATCCCCTTCACTTCCTGAGATTTCTTCTCAGTCATCTGAAGAACTGACACAGATTGCCAGCGCCTTCCCTCCAGAACTCTGTTTACCTTGCCTGTTAACACCAGCACAGTATAATCAGACAAGATCTCTTTTCCTTCCTCCTGCCACCAGCTCCATCAGCTTATCTCTAATTTTAATCTCCTCAATTGGATTATTCTCAGCAGCATAAACAAACATGGCCCATTATCTTCAATCCTGAAAGCAAACTCCTCTTTTTCTATACTCCTCTTCTTAGCAAAACTCCTTGAAAGAAATGTTATCTATTATTTTCATATTATATTCTATTCTCAGTACACCACTTTGCTGAAATGATTAACTTATTAAGATTACTTACTTACTGCCAAGAACAGCAGATATTTTTCTGAATATTAAATTCCAGTTTCTTGCATTTGAAGCATTGATCTAAACAGTTTCCTGGAAATAATTTATTCTTCCACCTTTACTCAGTTGGAGAAGGAAATGGCAACCCACTCTAGTACGCTTGCCTGGAAAATCCCATGGACAGAGGAGCCTGATGGGCTACAGTCCATGGGGTCGAAAAGAATCAGATACAACTGAGCGACTTCACTTTCACTTTACTCAATTCAGTTCAGTCGCTCAGTCGTGTCTGACTCTTTGCAACCCCATGGACTGCAGCATGCCAGGCCTCCCTGTCCATTACCAACTCCCGGAGTTTACTCAAACTCATGTCCATTGAGTCGGTGATGCCATCCGACCATCTCATCCACCTTCAATCTTTTCCAACATCAAGGTCTTTTCAAATGAGTCAGCATCAGATGGCCAAAGTATTAGAGTTTCAGCTTCAACATCAGTCCTTCCAATGAATATTCAAGACTGATTTCCTTTAGGATGGACTGGTTTGATCTCCTGGCAGTCCAAGGGACTCTCAAGTCTTCTCCCACACCACAGTTCTAAAGCATCAATTCTGCCCTCACTCCCCTACTTCAGCTCTTTCTTCACGGTAGTTACCTGCTTAACAGTCCCTTATTTGTGCTTGTCACATTAGAAGATAAACTCCCTGGTGTCAGAAGTCTTTTTCTTTCTGCCTCTAACATGGTGGGGTGCAGTGGAAGCTAGAGAGTGTGAGATAAACACTCACTGAAGAACCGACCCAGCCCATACACTGGCAGTTTTCGGGGCCAGTTAGTGGGTCGCTAGTCACAGGGAGTTCACGGGTCACGTACTGCTGAAGCCTGGCTTGGAGAATTTTTAGCATTACTTTACTAGATTGTGAGATGAGTGCAATTGAGCATTCTTTGGCATTGCTTTTCTTTGGAATTGGAATGAAAACTGACCTTTTCCAGTCCTGTGGCCACTGCTGAGTTTTCCAAATTTGCTGGCATATTGAGTGCAGCACTTTGACAGCATCATCTTTCAGGATTTGAAGTAGCTCCACTGGAATTCCATCACCTCCACTACTTTGTTCATAGTGATGCTTTCTAAGGCCCACTTGACTTCACATTCCAGGATGTCTGGCTCTAGATGAGTGATCACACCATCCTGATTATCCGGGTCATGAAGATCTTTTCTATATAGTTCTTCTATGTATTCTTGCCATCTCTTCTTAATATCTTTGCTTCTGTTAGGTCCATGCCATTTCTGTCCTTTATTGAGCCCATCTTTGCATGAAATGTTCCCTTGGTATCTCTAATTTTCTTGAAGAGATCTCTAGACTTTCCCATTCTGTTGTTTTCCTCTATTTCTTTGCATGGATCACTGAAGAAAGCTTTCTTATCTCTTCTTCCTATTTTTTGGAACTCTGCATTCAGATGCTTATAACTTTCCTTTTCTCCTTGGCTTTTCACTTCTCTTCTTTTCACAGGTATTTGTAAGGCCTCCTCAGACAGCCATTTTGCTTTTTTGCATTTCTTTTCCATGGGGATGGTCTTGATCCCTGTCTCCTGAGGAACCAGAGATCAAATTGCCAACATCCGCTGGATCATGGAAAAAGCAAGAGAGTTCCAGAAAAACTGCTGCTGCTGCTCCTGCTGCTAAGTCACTTCAGTCGTGTCCGACTCTGTGCAACCCCATAGATGGCAGCCCACCAGGTTCCTGTCCCTGGGATTTTCCAGGCAAGAGTACTGGAGTGGGTTGCCATTGCCTTCTCCAATGCATGAAAGTGAAAAGTGAAAGTGAAGTCATTAAGTCATGTCTGACTCTTCTCGACCTCATGGACGGCAGCCTACCAGGCTCCTCCGTCCATGGGATTTTTCAGGCAAGAGTACTGGATTGGGGTGCCATTGCCTTCTCCAAGAAAAACATCTATTTCTGCTTTATTGACTATGCCAAAGCCTTTGACTGTGTGGATCACAATAAACTGTGGAAAATTATGAAAGAAATGGGAATACCAGACCACCTGACCTGCCTCTTGAGAAATCTGTATGCAGGCCAGGAAGCAACAGTTAGACCTGGACATGGAACAACAGACTGGTTCCAAATAGAAAAGGAGTACGTCAAGGCTGTATATTGTCACCCTGCTTATTTAACTTATATTCAGAGTACATCATGAGAAATGCTGGGCTGGAAGAAACACAAACTGGAATCAAGACTGCCGGGAGAAATATCCATAACCTCAGATATGCAGATGACACCACCCTTATGGCAGAAAGTGAAGAGGAACTAAAAAGCCTCTTGATGAAAGTGAAAGAGGAGAGTGAAAAAGTTGACTTAAAGCTCAACATTCAGAAAACGAAGATCATGGCATCCGGTCCCATCTCTTCATGGGAAATAGATGGGGAAACAGTGGAAACAGTGTCAGACTTTATTTTTTTGGGCTCCAAAATCACTGCAGATGGTGATCGCAGCCAAGAAGTTAAAAGACGCTTACTCCTTGGAAGAAAACTTATGAGCAACCTAGATAACATATTCAAAAGCAGAGACATTACTTTGCTGACTAAGGTCTGTCTAGTCAAGGCTATGGTTTTTCCTGTGGTCATATATGGATGTAAGAGTTGGGCTGTGAAGAAGGTTGAACGCCGAAGAATTGATGCTTTTGAACTGTGGTGTTGGAGAAGGCTCTTGAGAGTCCCTTGGACTGCAAGGAGATTCAACCAGTCCATTCTGAAGGAGATCAACCCTGGGATTTCTTTGGAAGGAATGATGCTAGAGCTGAAACTCCAGTACTTTGGCCACCTCATGCGAAGAGTTGACTTATTGGAAGAGACTTTGATGCTGGGAGGGATTGGGGGCAGAAGAAGGGGACAACAGAGGATGAGATGGCTGGATGGCATCACTGACTCGATGGATGTGATTCTGAGTGAACTGTGGGAGTTGGTGATGGACAGGGAGGCCTGGCGTGCTGCAATTCATGGGGTTGCAAAGAGCTGGACATGACTGAGCGACTGAACTGAACTGAACTGAGTCACAGATTATCCTGGGGAAATTCTTGACACTCAGTGGCCTCTTGGCTGATTGGCCTTTCTGCTTGGGCATTCAGTAGTCACAAACTGACACCTGCCTTGTGGACCTAATCAAACCACATTTGCCTTCACTTCACTGATGTCTTCCTGAGTCTGGCTCTTAGAATACTCAGCATCTCAGGGCCTGGGCTGGAGCTCCATAGGCCAACAACTAGCAGGCTAGGCTGTAAGCCTTTCAGACAGATTGCTCTGTCTGGTAGTCTCTGTCCCAGTGAGCTGGCTCCAGATTCTTTGCTGTTACTGGGGTCTTCTGATCCTCCACATAGGCAAACAGTGGGAAGACACAGCTGGAGATTGTAGGTCATGCCTGTCATAGTTTTGTCATTTGCAGAAGAAACTTTGATGCCCTGCACTGCCCTGCTCCTGACTAAGCCTAGTTGACTCCCGCTGCCAGGACTTGCTGTGTGTGAATTCAATTTCCCAGAATGACACTGTGGTCCTCAGGACTGGAACAACCACAGTGTGTGTGAAAAAGCTGTCCCAGCATTCATGCTCTAGTAGTCAGACCAGGGATCTGGACAGGATTCTGGGTCCAGAGGGGAGAGAGTGCAGGGCAAAGAGGACAAAACTCGGAGGGGAAAGGCTCAGTAAAGATGCTCCCCTTGGACAGCCATCTGGGCCCTCAGGCACTATCTGCTGCCTGAAACTAGTCAGCGTTGGTAGTTCTTGGGGATTGGCCAAGACCAGCCTGTTGGCCAGACCAGTTGTTGCTGTTGTTCAGTTGCTCAGTTGTGTCCGACTCTTTGCGACTCCATGGACTGAAGCATGCCAGGCTTCCCTGTCCTTCACCATCTCCCAGAACTCATGTCCACTGAGTCGCTAATGACATCCAACCATTTTGTCCTCTGGCGTCCGCTTCTTCTCCTGCCTTCAATCTTTCCTGGCATCAGGGTCTTTTCTAATGTATCAGCTCTTTGCATCAGATGGTCAAAGTATCAAGCTTCAGCTTCAGCATCTGTCCTTCCAAAGAGTATTCAGGATTGATTTCCTTTAGGATTGACTGGTTTGATCTCCTTGCTGTCCAAGGAACTCTCAAGACTTCTCCAGCACTACATTTCAAATACACAGTTCTTTGGTGCTCAGCCTTCTTTATGGTCCAACTCTCACATCCATACATAACTACTGGTAAAATCATAGCTTTACTATATGGACCTTTGTTGGCAAAATAATGTCTCTGCTTTTTAATATGTTATTAAGTTTTTCAAGGAGCAAGTGTCTTTTAATTTCAAGGCTGTAGTCACCATCTCAGTGATTTTGGAGCCCAAGAAAATAAAGTCAGCCACTGTTTCCATTGTTTTCCCATCTATTTGATATGAAGTGATGGGACCGGATGCCATGATCTTAGTTTTCTGAATATTGGGTTTTAAGCCAGCTTTTTCACTCTCCTTTTTCAGTTTCATCAAGAGGCTCCTCTTCGATTTCTGCCATAAGGGTGGTGTCATCTGCATATCTGAGGTTATTGATATTTCTCCTGGTAATCTTGATTCCAGCTTGTATTTCTTCCATCCCAGCGTTTCTCATGATGTACTCTGCATATAAGTTAAATAAGCAGGGTGACAATATACAGCCTTGACGTACTCCTTTCCCAATTTGGAACCAATCTGTAGTTCCATGTCCAGTTTTAACTGTTGCTTCTTGACCTGCATACAGATTTCTCAAGAGGCAGGTCAGGTGGTCTGGTATTCCCATCTCTTTCAGAATTTTCCACAGTTTCTTGTGATCCACACAGTCAAAGACTTTATCAGTCAATGAAATAGAAGCAACCTACTTCTACTTTCCTGGAATTCTCTTGCTTTTTCTATGATCCAGTGGATGTTGACAGTTTGATTTATGGTTCCTTGATCTTTTCTGAATCCAGCTTCAACATCCCTGTTCACGTACTGTTGAAGCCTAGGTTGGAGAATTTTGAGCACTACTTTGCTAGAGTGTGAAATGAGTGCAATTGTGGGGTAATGTGAACATTTTTTGGCATTGCCTTTCTTTGGGATTGGAATGAAAACTGACCTTTCTAGTCCTATGGCCACTGCTGAGTTTTCTGAATTTGATGGCATACTGAGTGCAGCGCTTTCACAGCATCATCTTTTAGGTTTGAAATAGATCAGCTGGAATTCCATCACCTCCACTAGCTTTGTTCATAGTGATGCTTCCCAAGAACCACTTGACTTCTCACTCTAGGATGTCTGGCTCTAGGTGAGTGATCACACTATCGTTGTTATCTGGGTCATTAAGATCTTTCTTATATAGTTCTTCTGTGTATTCTTGCCACCTCTTCTTAATATCTTCTGCTTCTGTTAGGTCCATACATTTTCTGTCCTTTATTGTAGCCATCTTCGCATGAAATGCAAGACCAGACTGTAGGGCAACCCTATACCTGTCCCTGCCTTCACGGGGTACAGTCTGCCCACTCTGAGCCTACAGGGGCACCTACATGTTCCCATAAACTTTCCTTCCGGGAGAGAGAGTGGAACAGAGAAGAACCTGTGTTCTTCTCGGAAACCTTGATTTTTCCGCAGTGAGTCAGCCAAAACTAAGTTCAAATCTCACCTCCCCACTTGTCTGCTGTGTGGCTGGGACAATTTTCATAATCCATCTCAGTGTCATGGGCAGGCCCACTCTGGCTTGACAGTCCTCCAGTCGAGCCTGTGCCCACAGTTCTGTGATGGTGCTTGGTACAAATATGGATCAGGACATTTTCTCCCCTACCGTTTAAGCTGGATGCCCTTCTACTGAGAGCTTCCATGGCAACTTCCAGGGGGTGGGTCCATAGCCCTCCAAGGGAAACCCAGGGCACTGACTGGCTGTAATAGAATCAAGGAAGCCGACTAGTGGCCGTTTCCATAGTGTTGTCTAAGGCCTCAGTTAGATACTTCCACCCTGGGCAGATGAGACACAGGGGCCTTGCAAAACTCCCCCACCTTCCCTCCCAATGTCTTTCAGTACTTCTGCAGACTGGGTTGTGGAAGGTTGGGTAGCCATGTGAAGGACAGGCTGAGTGCACGTGTGCTCAGCCCCTCAGTCATGTCTGACTCTTTGACTCCATGGACTGTAGCCCACTAGGCTCCTCTGTCCATGGAATTTTCCAGGCAGGAATACTGGAATGGGTTGCCACTCCTCCTTCAGGCAATCTTCCTCACCCAGGGGTGGAACCCACATCTTCTGAGTCTCCTGTATTCTTTATGCAGATTCTTTACCACTTGAGCCATCTGGGAAGCCCTGAAGGGGAGGCTTGAAGTTCCATCTGGACTTGAGTCTGGACCTATGCTAAGTGCGCAACATCCATTTTCATACACCACCCCCTAAAGCCTTTGACTGTGTGGATCACAAAAATAAACTGTGGAAAATTCTGAAAGAGATGGGAATACCAGACCACCTGACCTGCCTCTTGAGAAATCTGTATGCAGGTCAGGAAGCAACAGTTAGAACTGGACATGGATCAACAGGCTGGTTCCAAATAGGAAAAGGAGAACGTCAAGGCTGTATATTGTCACCCTCCATATTTAACTTATATGCAGAGTACATCATGAGAAACACTGGGCTGGAAGAAACACAAGCTGGAATCAAGATTGCTGGGAGAAATATCAATAACTTCAGATATGCAGATGACACCACCCTTATGGCAGAAAGTGAAGAGGAACTAAAAAGCCTCTTGTTGAAAGTGAAAGAGGAGAGTGAAAAAGTTGACTTAAAGCTCAACATTCAGAAAAAGAAGATCATGGCATCCAGTCCCATCGCTTCATGGGAAATAGATGGGGAAACAGTAGAAACAGTGTCAGACTTTATTTTTTGGGGCTCCAAAATCACTGCAGATGGTGACTGCAGCCATGAAATTAAAAGACGCTTACTCCTTCGAAGGAAAGTTATTACCAACTTAAATGTATATTCAAAAGCAGAGACATTACTTTGCTGACTAAGGTCCGTCTAGTCAAGGCTATGGTTTTTCCTGTGGTCACGTATGGATGTGAGAGTTGAACTGTGAAGAAGGCTGAGCGCCAAAGAATTGATGCTTTTGAACTGTGGTGTTAGAGAAGACTCTTGAGAGTCCCTTGGATTGCAAGGAGATCCAACCAGTCCATTCTGAGGGAGATCAACCCTGGGATTTCTTTGGAAGGAATGATGCTAAAACTGAAGCTCAGTACTTTGGCCACCTCATGCGAAGAGTTGACTCATTGGAAAAGACTCTGATGCTGGGAGGGATTGGGGGCTGGAGGAGAAGGGGACGACCGAGGATGAGATGGTTGGATGGCATCACGGACTCGATGGATGTGAGTCTGCGTGAACTCCAGGAGATGGTGATGGACAGGGAGGCATGATGTGCTGTGATTCATGGGGTTGCAAAGAGTCGGACACGACTGAGCAACTGAACTGAACTGAACTGAACCCCCTCCCAACTTTTAAATTGTTATGACTTGTATACAATACACAAATATGAGTATAGCTCAGTAAATTTCTATATGTGCATACACCTGTGAAACTACCACCTGAATCAAGATAGGTAACTGCCAGCATCCCAGAGCTTCCCTCATCAGTACCTGCTTTTTCTGTCAAAGGGAACTACTATTCTATCTTCTCTCACCAACATTAGTTTTTGCCTGTTTTTTGTCTTAATTTTAATGGACTCATAAAATAAATACTCCTGTGTCTACCTTCTTTTGGTCAACATTGTGAGATACATCCATGGTTATATAAGTGGTTTCTTTTTCATTGCTGTTTAGTATTCCATTGTATAAAGATATAACAATTCATTTTTTCATTTAACAGTTGCTGGATTTATTATTTCTATTTTTTTTTCTCTTAAAAGTTACTGCGAACATTCCTAAACATATCTTTTGATGGACATGAGGACTTACTCATGTTGGAAATTAGTCCAGAATTGGGATTACTGAGCCACTGGCTATATGCATGTTTAGTTTTAGTAGATGTTGTCAATTTTCTGAAATATACCAATTGGTACTCCCACCAGCAATGTGTGAGAGTTCCATTTATTCTACATCCTTGGTAATACTTGGTATTATCACTCATGCTTAGCCATTCTAGTGATTGAAATAAGTTTCATAAAAATTCTGTGAGGTAGGTATTGCCAAAAGCCCCATTCAACAGACATCGAGACTGAGGCTAGAGAGGGAAAGCCACATAGCCCACCCAGATCACACAGGTGTGAAGAGCAAGTGGGCAGCAGCAGATCTATAGGATTCCTGTGCACCGTGGCTGCATGAAATTTTGTCAGAAATTTTGAGTGCGCCAAAATAATAGGTCTCTTTTTTATATATAATTTTATTTATTTATTTATTTTTGGCTGTGCTGGGTCTTTGTTGCTATTCTGGATTTTCTCTAGTTGTGGCAAATGTAGGTTACTCTCTAGTTTTAGTGTGTGGGTTCCTCATTGAAGTGACTTTTTTGTGGAGCATGGGCTCTAGGCCACTCTGGCTTCAGTAGTTGTGGCTAGTGAGCTCAGTAGTTGCAGCTCTTGGGCTCTAGAGCACAGGCCTAATAGTTGTGGTGAATGGGCTTTTTTGTTCTGCAGCATGTGGGATCTTCCTGTACCAGGGATTGAACCCATGTCTCCTGCATTGGCAGGCGAATTCTTTGCCACTGAGCCATCAGGGAATGCTGATGGCTCTCATTACTTTCTATAGTACCTACTTCCATTTGACAGCAAAAATATAACCTGTTCATTTCAAATAGTTGTGTGATCACTCAGTCATTTCAGAGGTGTGCTCAGTCAAGTTGAGGGTTTTGTCCCTCTTCTTCTATCCAGGTTCACAACTATATCCTGAGCTTATGTGATCATGGCATGGAGTGGGAGTTGAGGGGGCTGGAGATTGTCTGGTCCTTGGTCAACGTCCATCTTCCTCAACTGCTCATCGAGGCAGGTAGACTTGACCCCTACTAGTTGTGAACTGTCATCCTTGATTTCTACTGTGCCCACAGATGTCTATGTTTGTCCATGGTCTCTGGCTTGGATTGTCCAGATTCTTCTAGGTTCATTTGGTTCTGTTTATTACATCCCACAACCTACTGTCTGCCTATCTAGGCCCTCTCTGAGCAACTTACAGACCAAGCACAGATTCTCTTCACTCTCAGAGCTCCCAAATCTTTCTGGGGAGTCCTATTCTCCCCTTATCCCTGGGTAGAGGGGATTGGGGGAGGAAATGAGAGAGAATTTCTTCTCAGAGACTACCGCAGTAGCTAACTGTAATGCTCTCTTTGATATAATTTTTCCCCACCCTCATTCTTTTGGAAAATTGACTCTGGTATTATCATACCTTCTTCCTAACTCTGCTATTGGTGATGTAAAATATAAGATATGAATCCTTCAGCCTTTTGGGCTTTCACTGCTCCAAAAGAGTTTTCTTGCTCTAAACAGCTTTGGGTTTCAAGAGTCCATTTTGCAAATCAAGATCCAAGAATTTCACTCTTTTTTTCTTTGCACTCGGCACTCTCTCCACAGGAGTAATAAGGAAGTCTTATTTTAGATGATTTTAGATGGAAGACTTAAAAGTTTGACAACAGGGAAGAAGGAGGGGCTAAGCAGAGGAATATGAGGCTTAGAGAGGTGAAATATCTTGCCTAAGGTTACATAATAGTCAACAGTGGCTGTGCTCACCACTCTATCAGGAGAGCAAGACTGAGAAAGTTGACACAGCAGGAGAGTACAGCCAGTGGATCTCTGACCATGAAGACTGGGTTACTTCTTAGCTTACATGCTGTCCTATGGCTATGGGTAGTTGCCTGAGAAAGGGAATATGATTGAATTCTAGGCAGGAAAATCTGATTTTAGATCCACTGAGAGGGCAGGTCTTCATCCAAATGCTGTCAACCCTTTTAGAGCAGTGAAATTCTATTTTCTAAGGGAGATCATCTCTAGAAATGAATTCACCATAAAAATCAGATTTTCCCACCTGGACTGTTTGAATTCCAGGGCTTTAGCTTCCCTGGAGGTATAATATGCTGGGAATGGCTAATCAGAAAATATTCCTGGCATTTGAGGATGGGGCTGAAATTCAATATCTGGGTTGTGGTTACGGAAGCATAGCTGGTGCTGGAACCTCAGCCCTGCTCAGCAGCGGCTTTGTGACACTGGAAAAGTCCTTTCTCTCTGGTTTTATTTTCTTCCTTTATAGCAGTTTTGCTCACATGGTGTGTGGAGTAATTGAAGTAAGCATGAGACCTCAGCCTTCTCGACGCCTCTTTGGAATCGAACTCCCCCTCACACCCCCATATTCCAAGGGGACTCTGTGGGGGCTAGTCCTTTCTGATCCAGGCTAGTGATTATGTATATGTGCTAAGTCGCTTTAGTCGTGTCTGACTCTATGCGACCCTATGGACTGCAGCTCATCAGGCTTCTCTGCCCATGGGATTCTCCAGGCAAGAACACTGGAGTGGACTGTCATTTCCTTCTCCAGTGATTATGTATGCTGCTGCTAAGTTGCTTCAGTCGTGTCCGACTCTGTGCGACCCCATAGACGGCAGCCCACCAGGCTCCCCCGTCCCTGGGATTCTCCAGGCAAGACAACGGAGTGGGTTGCCATTTCCTTCTCCAATGCATGAAAGTGAAGTCGCTCAGTCGTGTCCGACTCTTCGTGACCCCATGGACTGCAGCCTACCAGGCTCCTCCGTCCACGGGATTTTCCAGGCAAGAGTCCTAGAGTGGGTTGCGTATAAATGAGTGGAAATTCGTGTTCCCCAGCCTGTAGCTCACAGTCCTGCAACTGTCTTATCTCTCCTGAGTGGAGGGTAAGGTTGATTCAGAAAATGTGAAGCTAAATGAGTCACTTTTGACAGACACTGCTGGCCCCTTCTTAGCAGTGCTTCATCACTGAGTTCCTACCATAGTGGTTTCTCAGCTTACCGTTTAAGAATCACTTGAGAGAACTTGTTCAAAGCAGAAAAACCTGCCCTCAGGGAGTCTGATTCATTAGATCAAGACGGGATCCAGGAATCCTCATTTTTCTTGACCTGATGCCAATTTTTCTTAAGTAAAGAAATTTCTGAATATGTAATACATTTATATGGATCAAAATCCAAAAGGTAGAAAGGGTATAAAGTGAAAAAATGACCCCAACCGTCTTCTCTCTTCACCTAGTTCCCCTCCCCTGAGGCAAACAACTATTTGTTTATCTTTCCTGAGATAATCTATGCATATGATAGCTGTAAGAGTAATAAGATCTGCATTTTAAAAACAAGACTTTCAGGGAGTTCCCTGGTTAAGACTTCACCTTCAATGCAAAAGGAGCTTTCCTGGTCAGGGAGCTAAGATACCACATGTCTCTGGTCAAAAAGCCAAAATAGAAACAATACTGTAACAAATTCAATTAAGACTTTAACAATGGTGTACATCACAAAAAATTAAAAAAAAAAAAAAAAGATTCTCTTGGTGATTCTAATGCTAAGGGACCACAGACATACTTGGAAAAAGCATACTCTTACTTTATGCCAGGCCCTGTGCCAGATCTTCAGACTAGATGGGTGATTGGCACTGATTAGTATGGTCAACAAGACTAGACGGTGCCACCTGGTATGCCGTAAGCAGGGGAGCAAAGGGACTCCAGTGGGCCTTGACTAGGAGACCAGAAACTGGAGCTACTGAGGGCAGGGTTGTGCTGTGACAAAAAATGTATGAGGCCTGTAGGTCCTTTCATCTTCCTGTCATCAGCTGTGGCACCTGGCAGACACTGGATACCACAGCTTGCAGACAAAGACCTGGTAACCCAAGGAGCTGCTTGGCCTCCCTTCCCAGTCCCATCTCAGAAGAGCTGTAGGCCTCTGCTTTCTTTAGGGGCCCCTGTGTGGAAGTGTCTTTTGTCTCTTTGGCGTCAGGAATACCAGTCACGTGCTTGTTGGTTAGGTGAGCTGGCGCCTTGTTTCCTGGGGTGGGGTGGCTCTTGCTCCCTAGGCAGAGCAGGGTAGAGCTGGTCAAAGTACCTGACTGGCGAGGGTGGGGGTGGGAATTTTCAGACTAATCCCTTTCCCTTAAGGGTTGGGTTCATCCAAAGGAAAATTATCAGGGAGCATCCCACGCAAGCATTCAGAGCGGGTTGGATTCTGGCTGCGTAGTTAGCTGCAGAGCTTTTCCCCATTTCAGTCCTCACCCCCACCCCCCAACTCCCGCCCCAGGCTGAATACACTTATGCAGAACGGATGTTCACCGGTAGAGAGAGACCTCCACTCTAGACTTGGGCTCTCCCTGGTTATTTTGGACTAGAGACCTCTTCATAAATCCTTGGTAGGAAATACAGGTTAAAGTATCAAAAACTCCTTGCACTGCCTCGTTTTGAACCTGTTCCCTCACAAATAAAAAAAGGAATAACGATATTTCACCATATGGAGTACTGTGAAGAGTGAGGTAACTCATGTTAGGTTCAGGGGAGGACACGGAGGCCCTAAGCAGAATCTCAAAACGCTGACTGGAAACGCCAGCTCCATTCTGAGTCCGTTTCCCCACCCTGAAAGGGAGTCAAAGCCCCTCCCAAACATCACCCACCCAAGAACACCTCTCCCTCGCTCAACCCCCACGCGCGCCCCCACCCCCCGCCCCGTTCCCCACCTCAATCCCCACCGTTATCCTCTCAGGTCACTCCCTTCCCCCTCCTTCCCCTACGCCCAGGGCTTTTAGGCTTTTCAAGACCTGGGTCTTTAATTCAGTTTAGGACACCCCCGCCTGAAGGACCCCTGCAGACCGTGATTTACAACAGCCAGTCCGCTGTTCCTGCTTTGAGGAGAGCGAGCCGAGCCTTCGAGGAAGTGGGTGAGAATCAAGGCCCGCCGACCTCGCCCAGCCGCGTCTCCACCTTGCCCGCCCCGCTGGCCTCAGCCTGCCGTCAGGCGATCTCGCCGGCCAGCCCCATCGGTTCTGTGACGTCACGGGCCCCAGGGTCCTCGGCGCCTGCGCCCGCTCCTATAAAGGCCGACGCCGCGCCACCCCGCTCCGCTGTAGTGGCCTTGTTCTCCGCTTTTCAGTTTTGCTGTTTGGCGACGTCGCGCTGCTCACTTCAGCCTCCGGCCCGCCATCTCCTTGAGACCTAACACCGTAAGTGGACGCCGACGGGGCTGGAAGGGGTGGTCGTACCGTTAGGGCTTTGGCTAGCTGAAGGCAGGAGGCACCTGGGCCTGGTCTCACCTCAGGCCTGGTGGAACAGTTGTCGACCCCATTCTCCGGGAGGTGCCAGCTGACCCCGTTCTCCCACCCCTTGGGTCGACTCGAGGAGGCCTCCTCTAGTCGCGCGTCTCCCCGTGAGTGCCCGGCGGGCGGGAGGGAGAAGGTGCAGTCGAGCCTGGGATTGGGCCTCCTCTTCACGGGGCCACCGTCAGCCGCCGCGGTGTTCGGCTGCAGGCCCAGTCTGGGGCCGGGGCCCTCCCTTGTCCGTAACCCTGCCGGCCCCAGGACCCAGGGCGAGGGTGGCAGTGGGGCTTTTAATGGAGTTCCGGGGCTGTCGTGAGTGTGGGCGTGTGTCCATGTTTATTGTTTTGGTGTCCGGAGCGAGCGTGGCAGTGGTAGTCCGGGAACGCTGGATTCTTGGTTCACATCTTTTCTCGCCCGTGTATTTGGCGTCACTAGTCACCGGTCCTACCTAACTGTTGGGACCGAATCTTGGCAGAGAGCCGCCTGCCCCTTCAGAATATTTCTGTTTTGCCACAGCCAGGGATTGCTGAAACGGTTGTTGTAACAGCAGATGCCATCGTCATAGTGGTGTGGTTTTTTAGGTGCGTTAACTCGAGGTGCCTGGCTTTTTTTTTGAAGGGATATTCATTTCCTGCTTTGGTTCACTTTTTTAATGGAGCCTTCAGGCTTAGATTTGGGGTCATGAATTTTTTTCATCAGAGCCTTATTAGAGTAGAAGGTTTCTGTGTTATAGAGCAATGCAGGTTTCATTCTACCCCCTAAAAGGTGTTAGAATTTCGGGTCACTTAAAACAGGCTTTTTCCTTTATGATGATAAAACTCACCTCTTAGAGGGTGATTTAATTTACGAATACCGGGCACAAAACTTCATCCATTAAATTTTGCTCTGAATTCCAGATGTTTAACACTAAAAAAAAATTTATCAAGTTTAGTGTTACAAAGGGCATCGAATTACAGATTAAGCGATTGCTTCCTTGCTGTTGTTGAGTAAGATCTCAACTCCTTTAAAAGTAACCTAATACACGAATTTGACTATGAGTAAGCAGATCTTGCTGTTTATCGAAAGTTATTTGAAATATGCTTAAACGTAATTTTATCAGCTGTTTTGCCAGACTTGGGGTTCTTTAATAATGTTCAGTACATGGAAAGTAAAAAAAAAAAACAACAAGAATATTTCATAATTAGAAATTGAACTCGCATTAAAATACTTCTTTTGGGGATACCTTTTGTTATCGCCTTGTTACAGAGAAGGTCCTCTGCTCCGGGTCTTTACCCATGGAGCTTGACAACTGCATTATTGGCAGGTAAGGAGCAACATGGAGAAAACAGACATATTTGTGAAATGAAAAATGAAATGTGATTCTCTCCAACCATGGATGAGGGAGAGCTGGGTATTTCAATGGCTGGTTTTTAAAACAACTTTACACTTTTGCTCCCTTGTGCTAATTTGTCTCTTTGGGAAATGGGGATACTTATCTGGGGAAAGCAGAATGAATATTTTAACTGTTTTAATGGGTTTTAAGTCTTGGGACCTTAACAAAGGTTCAGTCGGTGTTTTCAGTGTCAAATTCTATGTTTTTAAGTTGTAATGATATCACAGGATTGAAAAATCTACACTTGAAAGAGGTCTTGAATTTTTAGGGTCAGGTATTGCTGCCATTACCCCCTTCCCTGAACCACTCCCCCAAAAATCTGAAGATGGTAAGAAATTGCTGGCTTAGAAGCTTAGAACATTTCAATTTTAAAGAGGTTTTTTTTAAAAAAATTTTTTGGTCAGAATTCAGCTCTTTTGAATTGTTTAATTTTATGTAAGAGGTGTCCTTTACCTAATGACTCATAATTAACATTGAGTTAATAAATTTTTTTGGAGCAAGTAATAGGTTGTTACTCTGAGGATTTTGGAAGATCTCAAACTGGGGATACCTGGACAGTCAGTAATGAAAGATAAAAAGGAAATTTAAGTTATTATGTTTAAGTCATTAGGACAACATCTGCTTATTAAATATTATATTCACTTGCTTATGGTCTTGCATTGATCCAAACATAAGTATATCCTGATCTGCTCTTTGGATCTGAACTCATTTTTCATTCGTAAGTCTCTTTCTTTATTTTGTACTGACCTATCTCAGGTTTGCAGGTGGTTAATAGTGACAGTTAACTATTCAAATAGGGGTAGTCAATGAGAGCAAAAGGCAGAGTCAGTAAGTCCATTTTAGATGTATTTTGCATCAAAATTATAAATTATTTATTCTAAATCTTAAACCAGTGAGAGCAGGTTTAAAAGCTTCTGTACCTAGGAGTTATATTTAGAAAAAAGGTTTCTACCTTTGTGTGCTAGCCTGTGAATAATCAGTGTTTATAGTGTTATATACTATAGGTCCTTAGGATTTTATGGTTAATGAGTTGGAAGGGCTCTAACAGGCTACGGTTGATGAAATGCCATATAGAAGTATTATCTCTTAAATTTCAAATTCAGTATAATACTTTTTTTAGATGCCTTCAATTAAGTTGCAGAGTTCTGATGGAGAGATATTTGAAGTTGATGTTGAAATTGCAAAACAGTCTGTGACCATCAAGACTATGTTGGAAGGTAAGTTTATTAGAAAACCTGGGTCAGGGGAAAGGGGAAGAAATATGTAGTTTAATATAACCTGTTAAAGTACTTCCCTGGTGGCTCAGAAGTTAAAGCGTCTGCCTCTAATGCGGGAGACCCGAGTTCAGTCCCTGGGTCGGGAAGATCCCCTGGAGAAGGAAATGGCAACCCACTCCAGTATTCTTGCTTGGAGAATCTCGTGGACTGAGGAGCCTGGTGGGCTGCAGTCCATGGGGTCACAAAGAGTCAGACACGACTGAGTGACTTTACTTACTTACTTAAACATAGACTGGAAGTAACATTCTGTCAAAATTGCTCAGGTATGAAGAGGTAAAGTTTTTTCTTGAAAGTATTAACCACATCTATCTGATAGAGGTCATTTTTTCAGCACTTTCTGAGTTTTTTCTCTTAAGTAGATAATATCATAGACTGTTAATAATATGGAAATGATTTCCAAGACTCAGATGGCCCATTTCTCTTCCAAGTAAATTTGCATTCACATTTCTAATGGTAAAACTAAAGCCTTTGTAAAGAGATACCTTATATATGGTAGTAAATAGAACACCTTGTTTCAACAGAGGGAGTAAGCTGAGTAGATTGTAAACCAAGTGAAAAAACAAGGTGTTTTTTTAAAACCAAGTTTTCCCTTTTATTTTGTCATTCCTTTGAAACTGCAGAGCATGAACACTACGTAAAGAAGGCAAGAAAACAAATCCTGAAACGTTTTAAAACTTACTATTAACATGGATCTCTTACTAATATCAGTGGGTTGATAGAATAATACATGGAGATACACAAATCAGTTTCTAGAACTGGTGGAGGAAAATACTTAGAGTGGTAAGAATGTTCTTTAGTACAGTTGTCTCCATATCTGCAAGGGATTGGTTTCAGGACCCTCTGTGAATACCAAAATTTATGGATACTCAGTGGTCACATGGTATAATTAATGCATTAGTCCAAGCAGTGCTATGGAAACATCTTGGCTGCTGTTATTCTTTAGGCTTGTACAGAGAGTACAGTGTGTAGTCCTAGTGAGGTGATAGTTCAAACTAGTAAAGATGTTTTGGGAGAGCATTCTGAGGTAAACTGAGACAGGATGGGCTTAAAATTTGAGGGTTTTTGTTGGAGTTTTGATTGTGATGCTGTAGTTCATAGAGCTGAGTAACAAGTTTGAGGGGAATGGAAAGTAAATGGTCAATTGACTGTTGGCTCTTGGTCCTTGAGTTATAGATGGAGATAGACTTACTTTGGGGTGTGTGTGTGTAAGTAAATGAGATTGGCAAGTGGCCATATTGAGGCAGGGTTGGGTGTTAGGAATGGACAAGTCAGAAGTGGAGAACCTGGAGTAGGATTTGTGAAAGCCAAGGGAAAAGGGAGGATTATCAGATTGAAGACTGATCAGTTAGGATTTCAGGGATAATTTAGACTTCTAACAAGTCAGATACTAGGTGTGGTAGAGATGGAAGCTGAGAGGCAGAAGGTTTGTCTTCTGTTTTTTTAAAAGAAAATAAAATCTAAACATACTTTTAGATTTTTCAGTTTTTTAGTAGTTGACAACAATTATGTGGCACTTACAGTCCTGTACACTGGTTAACTCACATGGCTTACTTCAGTTAAGTTGTAAACCCCTTGATACATCCACAATCACTGTTCATCAAGTACGTGTTGAATGAAGAACTGTGGTATGGTCACATAGGAGTGTGAAAGCTAACCAACTATTCCTAAAGGCAGGTGAGTAAGGCTTTATCTAGAAGACGTAGAAACTGATGCCAAAATTACTGCCTAAATACTTGGCTTTGGCAATGAAAGTATTCTTTACTTCATCTTAGTTGGTGCCTGGCACCCTAATCGGTCCTTTGCTGCTTCAAAGAAGCATTTGCCAATAAGAACGAACATAGGATTTCTTGGGTTTTCCTTGTCAACTTTGATCACTGAAGCAAGTGAATAGTAGACAGCAACAGTTCATTTCTTCCCATAGCCTTTGGGCTTCAGAGGTGAATGGCTTTATCTAAAGTACTAGTGGTTTATATAGAAATCTAGCCACTTGTGGACTGGAGTGTATTGAAATGAAATCTAATCACTGTAAAATCAGAAGTGAAAGTGTCATGTGTACACATGAATTGACTGATTTCTTCAGGTCTGGGGTGTGGTATCAGGATACAAGTGTTTTTCAGACATTCTTGAAACTAAATAGCTTAAAGGAATGACTCTTGGTACTTGAGCCTTCAGTTAGCAAAAAAACATTGCAAATTCTTGGTTTAAATGCTAGAGAAGTAGATCATTTACAATTATAAGGCCCTTATTTTTAATGAGTTAAGGCTTCCAAATAACATTTGTATCTTCTAAACAAGCTGGTCTTCTGCATTTCCTCTAATATGTTCACTCCCCAAACCACATGTATATTACATAGTAGAACTTCTTTCTCTGCCCTCTGATTTAAAAATATTTCATACTAGTTCAAGAAAACCGTAAGTGGTTTGATCGAAATTGAAATATTGTCATTTTGTGGTTTTATTCTCAGAGATGGAATCAGGGAAAGGCATTGGTAGAGAGTAGAGGGGAGATGAGTGAATGCATGCATACAGGAAACCAGGATACTTTTTGACTCTACTCTTATCTTTACCATTTGATTGGAGAAAGCTCATTGATCTCCATGTTCTCTCTATACTTACTGAGAGCTTCTGACATTTGATCAGTCCCTTTTAGATTTGGCATTCAACATACTTATTACTTACCTCACTCATATCCTATCTCCCCATTTTTAAAGCCTTCAGTTCCCCAAGGACTTGCTTAATCATTGTACCTCTTCGCTACATCAATACTCGTTCATTCCTTGGTTACCTCAGCTAGTCTTATAGTGTTCAGAATGATTTACGCATCAATTCCCACCTACAGTTCTGATTTCTTTGGATATTCATAGCTAATTCTTCACTGCCTAGGATAGCTGTAAATTAGGGACTCAGAAGTTTGAGCCATGTCAACATAACTGATGCTGTGAAACAACCAGTATAGCAATGCAGTAACTTTTGACCTCTAATCTTGGCACTGTTACACGTTTCTTTGGCAACTCTGGAAGACAGACCCATTTGATTTGAAAAACATTCTTTCTTAGAATCTGAGTAACATTCAGATTTAAGTTTTTTCTTCGGAGGTCAGCAACCACTTCGGTAATCTGAAAGTTATGATGACATCTGGAAGCCTGTGTCCCCAGTGTGCCATATGATGTTTAGTTGATACATTCAGAGAAATTTTTCGTCCAAAGAAATGCCAAACAACTGTTCTACCAAGAAACTGAGACACTGCTATTCTCTGGAATAAAGTTTCATACTGAGATAATTCTGATATAAGATGCCACAAAAGAATGCTTTAAAGCTTGGGAATAGGAATAGCATAATTTGGGAAAATCATTCACTTCCTGAGTCATTCCAGAAAAACCCTATCTTTTTAAAATTTTTGCCTTACAGAAACCATGAAAGACTTTTTTGTTAGAGAAACCTGTGTGTTACTTTAATATTGAATCATACCAGTAAGTGTAGAGCTGCCTGCATTGTTTTTGTCAGTGGCTGCATAATCTGTTGTGTGTATGTACATATTTGGGCTTCAGATTTTAACAGACCATTCTGGGAAATAAAACAATGTGAATCATTGTTTTATTTTCCTAAATGATGTCCATCTAGAGAGTTGGTATCAAGAGTAAGGGTAGGAGTCTGCCTTTTATTTTTTCCCAAGTGGTTGCCAGTTATCCCACTTATTAAATCACTTTTCCTAATTAAGAACTCTGTTTATATAATACTCCTGTATTTGTTAACTCACACGTTTTTATATCGTTTTGGGTGAACTTGTTTTAATAAGTAAAATACTTTTTTGAGTCTGTCAGATAAACTTGTCTTGCAAATTACTTGTTTCAAACAGCCTGGTTGTTGTAATGGAGTTAGATAATAATGGCAACTCCCCTCTTGTTTTCTTAGATTTGGGAATGGATGATGAAGGAGATGATGATCCAGTCCCCTTGCCAAATGTTAATGCAGCAATATTAAAAAAGGTAAGGGAGCAAACTATACACATAAATACATATTTATCCTTTTTTAAATTAGCAATATCTTGGTGATCTTTTTATAGAGATATATGTATAGTGTCCTTTAAAAAAAAGCTATAGTAAGATTATGACTAAGGTATTTGTTTTGTTAACCAAACCCTGTGAATATTTAAGATGTCTTTTTCATTAGCAGATTTGAATTATTGACGTATGATAGTATAAGGTTAGCAAAAAGGAAAATATTTTTGATTGCTTGTCTACTGAGTGGGTGTACCTCAAAAAGAGTTCGAGAACATGATACATGCTTTTTTTTTTTTTTTTTGGTTTGTTTTTTCTCAGTTGATCCCCTTATCCTGTGCATAAACAGCCATCTACATATTAGTGTTTCAGGGAGTGTGGCTTCCTAATAGAGCCTGCTGTGTAACTGAATGCTCTCCTGAAGAAATGGCATCCAGTTTTCACACTAGGGGGAAAACTGGCTAGGCTTAGAGATGGGAATAGTTGGTTCCAGTTGGTCCCTTCTTTTTTCAGAGCCATTAACCATACACAGTTGGATTTTATGTGTTCTCTTGAGCTTGGCATGAGATGCAGCTGTACTGCATATTTTTCCATATTCTCACTGTGATTGGCTGTTACCAGTCTTTTTAATGTCCCTAGTGTAGGTAAAAATGTCTTATAATCACTATTCTGTGTTCTGTGTATGAATTTGACTGTACTGGGTATCTTTTAAAAATGGGATCATAGAATATTCTTTGTGTCTGGCTTATTTCACTTAGCATAATGTTTTCCAGGTTAATGCATTTTATAGTTTAATAGACTTTATAGGAGTTCTTAATGAATTTTTTTTCACCACATTGCTTTTTGTTCAGTCACAAAGTCGTGTCTACTCATTGCAACCTCTTGGAGCCTCCAGGCTTCTGTCCTACACTGTCTCTTGGAAAGAGAGTTTGTTGCTCAGTCATGTCTAACTCTTTACAACTTTGTGAACTGTAGCCTGCCAGGCTCTTCTGTCCATGGAATTTTCCAGGCAAGAATACTGAAATGGATTGCCATTCCCTTCTCCAGAGACCTTCCCAACCCAGGAATTGAACACAGATCTCTCCTGCACTGCAAACAGATTCTTTACTGAGCCATCAGGGAAGCCCATTATCTCTTGGAGTTTGCTCAAATTCATGAGTCAGTGATACTATCTAACCATCTCATCCTCTGCTGCCCCATCCTTCTTTTGCCTCTTTAATCTTTCCCAGCATCAGGGTCTTTTCCAGTGAGTCAGCTCTTTGGCATCAGGTGGCCACAGTATTGGAGCTTCAGTTTCAGTATCAGTCCTTCTAATGAGTATTCAGGATTGATTTTCTTTAGCTAATGAATATTCAGGGTTGATTTCCTTTAGGATTGACTGGTTTGATCTTCTCTCAAGAGTCTTCTCCAGCATCACGATTCAAAAGCAACAGTTTTGTTGGCAAAGTGATGTCTCTCTTTTTTAATATGCTGTCTGTGTTTGTCATAGCTTTTCTTCCAAGGAGCAAGCATCTTTTAATTTCATGGCTGCAATGATTTTGGAGCCCAAGAAAATAAAATCTGTCACTGCTTCCACATTTTCCCCTTCTATTTGCCACAAAGTGATGGGACCAGATGCCATGATCTTAGTTTTTTAAATATTGAGTTTCAGCTTTTTCACTCTCCTCTTTCACCTCACCAAGAGACTATCTGTCATTAGAATGGTATCTTGTGCATATCTGAGGTTGTTGATATTTCTCCCAGCAGTCTTTATTCCAGATCGTCATTAATCCAGCCCAACATTTCACATGATGGACTTTGCAAATAAATTAAATAAGCAGGGTGGCAATATACAGCCTTGTTCTATTCCTTTTCCATTTTTGAACCAGTTGTTCCATATCTGGTTCTAACTGTTGCTTCTTGACCTGCATACAGGTTTCTCAAGAGACAGGTAGGGGGATCTAGTACTCCCATTGCTCTAAGAATTTTCCAGTTTGTTACAATCCACATACTCAAAGGCTTTAGTTTAGTTATTGAAGCAGCAGTAGATATTTTTCTGGAATTCTCTTGCTTTCTCCATGAGCCAGCGAATGTTGGCCGTTTGGTCTGGTTCTTCTGCCTTTTCTAAATTCAACTTGTACTTCTGGAAGTTCTCAGTTCACATACTGCTGAAGCCTAGCCTGAAGGATTTTGAGCATAACCTTGCTAGCCTGTGAAATGAATGCAATTGTATAGTAGTTTGAACATTTCCTTGGCACTGCCTTTGGGATTGGAATGAAAATTGACCTTTTCTGGTCCTGTGGGCATTGCTGAGTTTTATAGATTTGCTGGTTGCGTGCAGCACTATAACAACATCATCTTTTAGAATTTGAAATAGCTCAGCTAGAATTCCATCACCCCCACTAGCTTTGTTCATAGTAATGGTTCCTAAGGCCCACTTGACTTTCAGACTCCAGGATGTCTAACTCTAACCACACCACCGTGGTTATCTGGGTAATTAAGACCTTTTTTGTACAGTTCTTCTGTGTGTTCTTGTCACCTTTTCTTAATCCCTTCTGCTTCTGTTAGGTCCTTACTGGTTCGCTGTTATATAAGATCTTCTATCCTTTAGGGTTGTGATTGTCAAGCTTGGCTACTAACTTTATTCAAGCTGACGTATAGCTAGTCCCTGTGTAGAAATGAACTTGCCCCAGCAGTGGAAGTACCTTGTTATAAATGCCACATAAGAATAAACTTTTTATGTTGTAGGTCATTCAGTGGTGCACCCACCACAAGGATGATCCTCCTCCTCCTGAGGATGATGAGAACAAAGAAAAACGAACAGATGATATACCTGTTTGGGATCAAGAATTCCTGAAAGTTGACCAAGGGACACTGTTTGAGCTTATATTGGTATGTTTTAATGCACAGTATAGGATATTTTTGGCATAACCTTAGCGCTTTTCACTTGTTACATTCATTGATACTGAATTTTAACTTTAAGCTTGTGCAGTGCTATATTTAAACCTATGTATCAATAACCACATTAAATGTAAATGGTCTGTGGGGAGGGAGAATGGAGAATTAAATGTTTAATGAGGACAGAGTTTCAGTTTGGGAAAGTGAAAAATTCAGGAAATAGAATATGGTGAGAGTTGCACAGCAGAGTGAGTGTAGTTGTGCCATTGAACTGTGCAGTTACATATGGCTAAAGTAGTATGTTTTACATTATGTGACTTTTTACCAGAATAAAAAGATGTAAACGGTCACCACAAGTAATTGGATAGAAAAATAAGACTTAGCTATTTTTATCAGAAAAACTCACTTTGAATATAAAGACACAATTAACTGTGTAAAGGGTGGAAAAAATATGCTAACAGTAATAACCAAAAGAAAACTAGAATGACTGTATTAGATTTCAGGGCAAAGAATCAAAGGATTAAAGAGGTTCACTATATAATGATAAAGGATCTGTTCATTATTAAGAAGACATAGAAATCCTAAATGTTTTTCTACCTAAAAGCAGAATTTCTAGAAAGTGAAACAAAACCAAAAGAAGGATAAGTGTGTAAATCCACAATCATAATTGTAATCTCAGTTGAGATCTCAACATCTGTCTCTGGTGAAACAAGTAGACAGAATCCATAAGGATGTAGAAGATTAATGACAGCAGAATATACTTTCAAGTATATACTTCCAAGATAGACCTGTTTTGGGCTTTAAGATTTAACAAAGTCTTTAATTTCTTAAAATTGACTAGATTTTAAGCTAAATTAGATGTTCATTGTTAGTCACTAACTTTGAATTTGATTTAAAGCATCAAGTATATAATAAAAACAATTACTTTACAGGCAGCAAACTACTTAGACATCAAAGGTTTGCTTGATGTTACCTGCAAGACTGTTGCTAATATGATCAAGGGCAAAACTCCTGAGGAGATTCGAAAGACATTCAATATAAAAAATGATTTTACTGAAGAAGAGGAAGCCCAGGTAGGTAGCTAACAGCTTGTTCTTAATCAAATGCTTTTAAAGAAACTAAAAACCCATAGCATGTGAGGAATAGAGGTATTTATATCAAGGAGTCTTTACCTTACTTGAGGGAAAATAGGTCCCTCTGGTATGCTAAAAATATAGTGGTCTCTTAGTCTAAGCACTTAGATGATACTGATTTTTTATAAGCATAACAACAATTAATTCTTATAGTGCGGTTTGATGTTTGTTCCTTATCAGTTACTAGTTTTGGACCTGGGACCTTACATGTAAAGCATCAGTATTTTACTTCAGAAGAGCAGGCCCTGTGGATTGTATGCCAGGATAACTAGTGTACTGGGAAGAAATGAATGAATAGATCAGAATGATTTTGTTGACACAGGTCATGACTAAAGCTGTTATTGCCAATTGTCTTTGCTTTTTAAAATAATTTCAGCAGGGCACAACAAAAAAGCAGGAAGGAGAGAATGGCAACCTGAAAGTATACTCTTAACCTGTTTTTTTTTTTTTTCCCTAGTTTTCAGTGTGTCTTTCTAACCTGCCTCATAGGCTATTAATGAATCATTAGGTAGTGGTTTTAGTAAAGACTACTTAAGGTACTTCCTTATATCTGTCTCTTCTAGGTACGCAAAGAGAACCAGTGGTGTGAGGAGAAGTGAAATTTCGTGTCTAACGCTGTAACACTGTAAGGATTATTCCAAATACTAGTTGCACTGCTTTGTTTATAATTGTTAATATTAGAAAAACAGTCAACAAATGCAGCAGCAAGTCAATTGTATTAGCAGAATGTGTCCTCATTGCATGTGTAGTTTCAGTACCGTTACCAAACTTAAGGCCCAGTTTCTTCTAGTATGATTGAAAGTTTTCTTTGCTCTGAATAAAATTGAACTGTGGGTTCCCTATAGAAAGTGGCATTTTGGGCTTTCCCTTTTTGTAAAGCAATTTCTGCCTAGTTTATTGTCCAGTTAATTTTAGTTCAGTGACTTTTAAAGTTGGCGTTGTAAATAAAGCAACTTGCAAAAAACCTCCTGAAATAGAATTTAACAATGTATTATCTTTATTCAACTGGAAACTGGATAAAGTGTACTTGAGGTAAATGCTTTGAGTGGGTTTATCAGAGTGTCTTAAATCTTCCTGGAGGAGTAAGTACCCCTGGTATTCACTAGCCTGTATGTAGCAGGGCTTCCTTAATTGGATCTGAGGGCTTATTTTTGCATTTTTAATCCTCTCAGCTTTGAAGGCTCAGTTACTAGTCAGTTTGTGGTTTGGGAGGAGATATAATAATTAGTTTGCTAGCTTTTCAGTTAAGAAAGATAGCTAATATGGTGTGTCATCTTTTTATAATCAGTGATCCCATGTGGGAAAAACTATTCATACTACTTGCATGTAGAAAATAATTTAACCTTTAATGTTAAAATGTGTGGTATAACCCAGAAAGCATCCATCATGAATGCAAGATACTTTCAATAAAGTTACCTAGTAGGTAGTAAATGGTTTGCTTGTTGTGTACTTAAATGTTTCTCTTTACTTAATATTGAAAGAGTTAAATTTGTGTGTGGTTGTTTAGTTGGAAAAGACTTGGAGGCAGTTCTTGTCCTAGTTCTCTGGAGGCTGCTTACATAACTAAGGTTCTGATAGACTTCTGCCTCTTCTGATTGTCATTGATACCATTCAGAGGAACCACTGGCTCAGTTTTTTACTAGTGTACTCCAAACTGCTCTGCTCTGGTTTCCAGCATCTCATCTACAGTTGAATTGAGTTTTTCTTGGTAGTTTGAGAGAGCTCACAAATTTTTAATTTTCTTCCTTGTGTCCCTGTTTTTCTTACTTTAGAATTATCTGTATTCACATGTAGTTTTAATGTGTTCCCTTTGTGTAGCTCTTGTGGCTCAGATCATTACTGGACATAAAGTTTGCCTTTATTTCATCTCTTATTTGTCTCATATCTACCTCTACAATAGTGTGTGTGCACTTAGTCATATCTGACTCTGTGACTCTATAGACTATAGCCTGCCAGGCTCCTCTGTTCATGGGATTCTTCAGACAAGAATACCACAGTGGGGTGCCATTTCCTTCTCCAGAGGAATAATTGATACACCAAAGACTATACCTGACCAAAAAGCCTAAAATATTTACTCTGTGGCCCTTCACAGAAAAAGAATACCAACCCTTTGACTACTTCTGGATCCCTGATTCCCTTTACTCAGGAATTAAGCTATTTTTCCATTTGTGCTGGTTAGCATTCAGTCTAGCTAGAGTGTCTCATTTCTCTTTCCCAGAAGAGAAAGGTCTTTCTCAATATGTAAGATTGAGTGGACAGACAATATAATTGTTCCCTTCCTGACTTTCTGTAGACCTTGGCCCGTAGTCTTTAAATCATGTTTAATAGAGATCTGACAGCTCATCTGAGAAAACAGGCAATTTACAGACACTATTAAGAAGCCCTTCAAACTGGCTGCAGCACTTACCTTTTTTCCTCTTTCTGCTGTATACTAATCATTCCTTGAATGTGTCTACCAGTTTTCCAGCCTCTTATTTTTATCCGAAGAAAGTGAGGGCCCCTTTCCCACAGCATAACAGCAAACCTGTCAGCCTGTCTGCCTTCTCATTTCCAAGTTATTCTGAGCTAATTGTGTAGTATGAAGTCAAGCTGTGAGGCTGGAGTCCTGCCTCTGCCTCTTAGGACCTATGTGGTTTTGGATAAGTTGAAAACAGTAGCTCCCTGAAGTGTAATGCTGTTGGTGAGTTGATGGTTAAGGATATATGCCCTCTAAGAATTTTTAACCTCTTTTGAAGTGCTATTATTAGCTTGCCTTCATAAATCCATCTTTAATTACAAAATAGATATTACTTAGTTTTGATATTTTTCCAAAGATTCACAGAGGTATCCCTTATAAAAGTTAGAGATCCCAGAGTGGCATTATACTGTGATTTGTTTATTCTACAATTGTTTGTATATACCTGCTGCTGGAATTAATTAAGCAAAATCTATCTATACTGTAACTTGTTGGATAGCATGATGTCATGCTAATTCTTAGTCTGGAACGAGCTGGAGAAGGATGGTGGCATTGAGTCACTGGGCATGTGACTCAGGGCATATGAAGTTTTCTTGGTAGTTTGAGATAGCTCACAAATTTAATTCCGCCCCCCCCTTTTTTTCTCTAACTCATGGGGGCCACTAGGCATAGACTCATTCTTACCCCTTGGACAGAATTTGCCCTTTCCAGTTAACTCCATTCTATCTACTACTCTTCAGCTTCTCTTTGGACCTGGACTGGGCTTTTATTAGTGGGACTGTCCCCGTCTCTGTTGTACCTCTCCCTGCTGTACTCCCTGAGTATATTCAGTTATGGCTCCTCTGAGACCCCCACTGCCCATTGTGGACAAGCAGACCAATATAGAGAGCCTGAGGTCCATGATAATTTGAGGTCTGAAATAGGTGATTAGAATAGTTGGGATTGGGGGGTGACACAACCTAGGAACCAGTTCTGCTTTGGTGACTGGCTCTGTTTCAAGAACCCGTGTGTGTGTGTGTGTGTGTGTATGAGCATGCTCAGTTGTGTCTGAGTCTTTGTGACCCTACAGACTGTAGCCCGCTGGGCTCCTCTGTCCAAAGGGTTCCCTAGGCATTTGCCGTGCCTTCAGGGGATCCCGAGATAGGCATCAAACTCTGGTCTCCTGCATGGGCAGGTGGGTTCTTTACCACTTGCGCCACCTGGGAAGCCCCTATGGTGAACTCTTAAAGCTCTCTAGAGACTTGAAACAGTTACAGTAAAACGGCTTTTCTAACCTGACAGAAAAGGCAGTTTAGCTTTTTTAATTAGTTTTTGGTTTCACATCTTATAGGCCTGGCAAGCTGTGTTACCCTTGCCCACTCTGTGTGCAGTTTTTTCCCCCTAGAATTGCATGCAGGAACTAATAGCCTTTCTTCTTTAGAACAGTGTAGAGAACCATTCTGGCCTTTTTAGCCAGGCTTACTGAACACTGAGTAAGGTTGGGCAGCATAGCTTCTGGGCTGTTCAAAATGTTGTTGCAGTTCTGAAGTTAAGCCACAGGGGTTCCTATAGAGGGGGGAATATCGTCAATTTGGGAGGCTTGGGGAGATCCTGCTAGCTTGTTGTTCTGGGTGCTGAGTGTTCTGAGCCCAGGAGGGTAGGGGGAGCAGATTTAGCAGGGGATGGGACAAGCTCTGAATTTCAAGCAAATCTGCCAGTTGTCTAGGAATCCGTAAGGGAAGTTCGAGTATCTCAGAAATACCTCAGAAAATGACTAGTTTTTGGCTGGAAGTGAGGTGGGACTGCTGTGGTATTTGAAATTGAATTTGAGGCTACACTCCCAAGTCACCCTGTGGCCTCACAGGAATGTGCTGGTATGATCTCTGAAGATTTGAGTTTCCTCTTTGAAGTAAGGGTTTTTTTGTTTTTAATTTTTGAGGCTGGTTCGATATTAAGAATGTTGCCAAAGCTTTCCTCTTTACCCTCATATACACAAAGAGTGCATTGTTATGTGTTCCGTGTGCTCTTAAATAAGACACCAGATCAGATGCAGCAACCCGGTCTTGCATAAGCCTTGGTTAAAATGCAGTTTTTTGAAACAACTAGGCCAGTAGCCAGAGTGGATTTCTTTAAATGGGACAGATGTCAAGAGAATGGCTGATCTCTTCTAGCACCCAGAAAAAAAGCAAGTCTAGGATTACAACTTCCAGTGGCCTACTTCAATAGATACTACCCTGGAAGATGACTTGATATTTTTAAATATAAAGTCCAAAAAATTAACTGCATTAATGAAAATTATAAAACATGATGGTGGCGCAGCAGCTGGCTATTGTGACACACTTCTTGGTCAACATTTGTATCTAATGGTTGACTGACCTTTTGACTGGCTCTGTAACTTCAGAGGTTTTGTATAAAACAAATACTGCAGGAAATACATCACACATCTTGCCAGTCTTTGGGAGGAAAGGTGCTTAAAATACCCGTGTTTTGGATTTTATGATGATACCAAGTTATAAAAGATTGCTTGGTGTTCGTGTCTTCCTTAGAACAGGATATGCATTTGTCTTCTCTCTGCTTCAGAGGGAAACTGAGCCCAGTGATGTGCGCCTGTTTCTGGTTGGGTTGACGTAGGGGCTGTGGGTGGCAGCTTCTAATCCATCCCCATATAAGCAGTGGGGGCAGGCTGGCCTGTGCCTGCATCACTGTGAGGTCAGAGGACTAGTGGGGTTAAGATCGCAGCTTGGAATGGGGGCTGTACACCTACCATGAGCTCTCTAGGTTGGAGCAGGTCCCAGATCCCTTAAGGAGAGGTGACCAGAGTAAATCCCTGGCTCAAGGTCTTGAACATGTGTACCGTAATAGAGAAGAAACCTGCAGTTCTGTGACTGTGGAAAAGAAACAAGTGGCTTATTGTCAGTGAAACAGCTTATTGTTCAGAGGCAGGATTTGAAAAAGAAACCCAGTAAAAAGTATCTTTATTCTCATATCAAAGTTTTTCTGTGATACGCATTAACAATACAAAAATATCTTGAATATTACAATGGTCCTTTTTTCTCTCAAGACTTCTTACTGCACTACACTAGAACATACGATCTTTGGATTCTGAGAAGCCAGTGGCTAAAGTAGGAACTAGGCTTTTGTTGAGGGGTGTGTGTGGGTATAAGGATAGCCCTTTCTCTTTGTATTCAGGCTACATACAGTGAAGTGGAGGCAAAAAGAAAAAAAAAACAAAACTAAATTAAATTAACTGTTTGTTTTTTAAGGCTCAGGGTTGAAGCTTGGCTCAGAAATGGGTTAAAGTAGGCTGTGGTGAAAACCTGATGTTCACCACTAGAGGTTTTCTGGGCTCCTGCTTTAGTTGTATGGTCTTGCTTCCTGCAGCCCCATAGGGAAACTGAAGCTGGCTGCTTACACGCTGGAAAATAGGTACTGACTGTCCTGAGGTTTGGTTTGCCCTTTCTTACAGCTGTCTAAAGAGCTGGCTAGACTGATGTGGATAAGCTGGAATTGGATCTGTGGACAAGGCTCTCAAAAGTGGGGAAGGATGCACACTGGTTTTGAGCCACAACTGACTTGAACCAGTGACTAGGGCATTAGGTATCAGGGCTGCTTAGGTGGTTGAATTTCTCAGGAAACATTTCCAAGTAATTTGAACTATAGCCACAAACGCTCACCACCCACACTTGCCTGTAAGGTAGTGTCAGGTTATTCCTGTTGCTGGGCTGATAGGCCTAAATCTAACCTATTCCATTCACTTATTGAAAGCTGCTAAAAAGAATGTGGGAAGAAGCTTCCCCTGGTTCAGCTTACAGTTAGCAGATGGATTCCTGTAAACAGGGCTTCTCCAGGCCCTTAAGAGAGAAGCAGTGTCATCTTGAGCTTTGTGGTTGTGACCATGCTTACATGTTGTTTGGTAAACCAGCTGGTTCTTGGTCCATGAAGTATCTGGTACAGGGAAGGTGGGGCAGTAGTGGAGGGGAGAGTACGGAAAGCAGCTGGGCTCAGTCCAGTCCACCTATGACCTATGGAGGAAAAGCCAGGGGGGCAGGGCCATCTGGCTGTCAAGACAGAGGGAGGGAGCCTGCCCTAGGCATGGGGGATGCCCCTGACGAAATGACACAACACAGATCTGATTCCCATCACTTGGAGCAGTTTGAATTGATGGCCCCAGGTTTAGGCAGAAGTTGTGCAGACTCTGAAATCTCCAGGGCCTGAGCTGTGAGAGGGAGCCAACAGGCCTCCTGGCCGGTTTCCACCTGCTTTGGGACTCTGTCGTCTCCTCTCAGAGGGTGAGCCCCTGGAGGAAGCCATGTGTCCTGTGCACGCTAGGCTGCCTGTCTCTGAGATTCCTGTTGCTGTACCTGTGTACTCTGCTGGTCGCTCTGAGGGGTCTGAGAGGCTGAGAGTGGCTGAGAGGCCTGGTGATGAGGCGCCGGTTCTGCAGGGCTAGCAAGCAGTTCTGTGGGGAGGTGGGGCAGCAGGAGGTACGAGGGTGAATCCTGGGGAGTTGGGGACCTGGGGCAGCCTAGAGCACTGTCATCGGAAGGAACGGGGCTGGGGCAGCGGCCTTCTCCTGGTAAGTACCGAATGCATTTCTTTTTCCTCCTAGGAATAGTGAAGAGAGTTATCTGTAAACAGAGGGTGAATTCACAGTCATACACCACAACCAAAAAATGCTGTCCTTGCACAGGCCTATCTCCCCATGACTCACTCACATATGCCTATGCCTTAGGACTTAGCCTGGCAACTGCTGGGCCTGGCCCAGACCGAGGACAGGTGCAGTTCCCAACGCAGCCACTAGATGGCACAGGGACCTTTTGTAGCTCCATGCGTGGGCTGCCTGCTATCTTCCTGGACAGCTGTCTCCTAGTCTAGGCTGTTGCAGCTCTGCTTCACATGTTTGTGAAGCTCAGATCTGATTAATGTGTGCTTGTGGCTTCTAGCCCTGAGCATGCCAAATACTTAAGAGCTAGGCTAGGAGCAGAGAAGGGGAAGAAAGGGAATTGTCTTACCCATTCCTACCATCTTATTTTCTGTTTGAGGACAGGGCTGCCTACCATCATGTGTACATATGTACACACATTTAATCCCCCAAATTCCTCTTTATTCTTTGACAGGGAACGTGGGGGTACCCTTTGGGGCTGATAACCTCTCCCTATCTCTGGTCTCAGTAGGTCACATGGCTATTGGGCATTTACCTTATTCAGGTTATTCTCTACTACAGTACTACTTTGCTGTTCTTAGATTTGAGGCTCAGTATGGTACAACAGGGATCCCAATTTGACATGAGGGAGCTGGTGGACCAGGATGACACTGAGGCCTGGGGACAGGGGCTTGAGCAACTTAAATGCTGTGTGTGTGAGATTTGTCTAATATGGACCTGCTTGGCCTAATTAGCACCAGACAACCATTACCAGGGAACCCTGGGCACTAGGCACCAGAGATGTCTTTAAGCCTGCCTTTCCTTCCATCTAGGATATTCTCTCCTCTTCCTTCCACTTAGACCCAAGTGTTCTTCCTCACAAGCTGTGTTCATTCTCATTCTTAGGAGGCATTGGCTTCCCAGTCTGTGGGTATGTTGGGGGGCTAGAGGCCAAAGGAGGACAGCGGGCCCAGCAGAATCTGCAGAGTCAGGGAAGCAGCTTGAAGCAAAGGGAGGGTGGTGGTGGGGACAAACCCACCTGCACGGACCACACCAATCCGTCTGCTGGTTGAGGCCAAAGCGAGCACGGCATTTCTTAGGCGAGCCAGGGTCTGCTCACAGCCATGCCAGAGGGGCAGAGCAGGGCAGAGGGCGAGCAGGCAGGCAGCAGGGCAGAGCAGGGCCCAGAAAGAAGAGGTAATATCAGTGTTAGCCAGTCACAGATACCCCACAGTCCCTACAGGCAAGGGCCTCTCCATGGCCTGTCCAGTCTTAGTGGGAGGCCAAGGACCCAAAGCCAAGGTATCAGGAAAGGCTGGCACCCAGCTGGCAGTATAGAGGCAGGGGAAGAATGGTGGGGGTGGGAGGGAGGAGACCCTATCAGGCTGGCTCCTCTCTGCCTTGTGGGGCCCCCTGCAGCAAAGGGCCTGAGAGAAGGGCCTGAGGGGCCCATGGGGATCAAGCTGCTTCTGCCTTAGGGCTTCCCCTCCCCTTCCTGCCAAGGTGCTGCCCATTTTATCCATCGATTTTAGCCATCAAGTTTTTCTTCATCTTTGCCAGTGCCCAGTCTTGCCTGACTCATCTCCCCTTGTGTTATAGCTTAAAGCCTGTGCTACACACGATTAAACATTGTCCAGTCTTAGAGAAAAGACTGAGGGCTCTACTGAGCCCCAGTGCTAGCCCCCTGTGTGGGGGCAGCACAACTGAGAAAGTCATTCATGGATGTGGAGTGTGAATTACGAGAGTTGGGACAGGAATTCACCCACAGGAAGATTACCTGGAGCAGGGTGTGGCTTTCTTGGGTCCTCTATACAGTGCACTTGGCACCTCATGAGAAAGAGGGGATGGGGCAATAGAGAAACTACTAGGCTCCAGCCAACAGGCTGTGTGGCCATAGGGCTCGGGCCTGGAGCGGGGCTCGCACTCCCCCTAGACACCTCCGCGAACTAATCTGGATGCAGTGTTTGGGTTTAGTCTTGATTCAAACACTCAGCTCCTCACTAGGTTCTCTGGCAGAGGGTGGCTGTTAGGAGGGCTTACAAAGGAGTGTGTGTTTGTGGTGGGTCATAAACCATTGCTGCAAGAATTGGCTTCGGGCTTCCCTGGTGGCTCAGTGATAAAGAATTCTGGCAATGCAGGAGACATGGGTTTGATCCCTGTTCTGGGAAGATCCCACGTGCTGCAGGGCAACTAAGCCTGTGCACCACAACTGTTAAACCCATGCTCGCAAGCTGGGGAACCATGACTACCGAACCCTGCATGCCCTAGAACCTGTGCCGTTAGGCGGAAATGAAGACCCAGCCCAGCCAAAAATAAAATTCTGCTGGTCTTCCCTGGGACTTAAAATAGTAAAGAGTATTAGTCACTCAGTCATGTCCAACTCTTTGTGTCCACTCATGATGCCAGTCTCCTCTGTCCACAGGCTTCTCCAGGCAAGAATACTGGAGTGGGTTGCTGTTCCCTTCTCCAGGGGATCGTCCTGACCCAGGGATCAAACCTGGGTCTCCTGCATGGAAGGCAGATTCTTGACCATCTGAACTCCCTGGGATTTAGTGCAGCTCTTTCTCTGGTGGGGCTTTGATTTGTGAGATGCAGGCCTAACTCTGAGGGAAGGCCTCACCTGAGTTGGATTCTTGGTGCTTTTCCCTCGACCGTCTCTTCTTCTTCCCCTGCAGGGAACAAAGTGGAAGATGCTCAGGACTCTGGATGGGAGTTGGGACACCTGCAGCCTACTGCCTATTCAGGCTGCCCCTCGGGTTCCTGGCCCACCGTTCCCTCTGACCTGACCTGGGGCCCTGGTGTTTTCTTGACACCAGTTTTTGCTAGGTAACCACAGGGAAATTAGGGGCTCCCCTCCCTTCCCTACACTGGCCTCTATTTTGAAGAAGGAGGTGACTTCAGGCTCATTTTCCTCTTTGTGCTGACCTAATCAAATACTGCACAACGGCCCTGTGTGGAAGCACATCCTGGGGAGGGGACGGATGCAAGCCTGCCTTCAGGGCCGGCTCCCCTCATCTGAGCCTCTCCTGAGCTAGTCATCAAAGGTCTTGAGCCTCTGCTCAACCCTGTCCCCTCCTCCTGTGTGCCTTTAGGACAGCAGTCCTGACTTCCTCTGGGGTATGGCATGCAGAAGGCTCCCCTACTGCATGTGTCTGGCTACTCACGTAGTTGTCCCGCGCCGACCAGCCTGGGTATAGCTGCATGTGCAGCTGCCTCTCCTTGCGGGCCAGTTCATAATACTTGGCCTGCTCTTCCCGGGACAGTGCGTGCCACTGCAGTGGGGAAGGGGGGCAGATGGAGGATGCATCAGAGAGTTGGCAGGCTGCTCAGGGTGAAGGTAGTCAGGGTAGTCACCCCTACCAGCCCACTTGCCCCCGTGGCCTCACCCGACGGCCCAGGATCTGGTTGATGGCAGCACTCTCCTTGAGTGTGCATTCCGCAATGACTTTGGCTCTCATCTCCTTCATGTATAGCATGAAGGCATTGAGTGGCTTCTTGATGGTCGGCTTCTTGGCTTCCTTCTCTGCCTTGGAGTCTGCTTGAGCTTTCCTGAGGGACACGTGAATACTCAGGAGCCCTCACAGTGTGCACCTAATGCGCCCCTCTCCTGTGTCCCATGTGTCTGTCTGTCTCTGTCTGTGATTGGGTAGATATACTAGGGTTTTGTAAATGGTATCTTATTTTAGCTGCCCCAAAGTAGGTGAGCGGAGCTCACTATTGTTCCTTATAGGAATTTTGTAGCTAAGTAAGGAAAGCCCCCCTCTCTGGGCTCAAACTAAATCCTTGTTCCCCATTCCATCCACCCCACTCCTGCGAGGGTCAAAAAAACAGTGGTCAGTGGTAAACTGCCATAAGATGGCTTGACAGGGGATCGGCAGTCCCTGGAGGGAGAGCTTGGCCCTGTTGAGAGGAATGTGTGTCCTGGGGTCTGCTTATTTTCCCTGCCCCGCCCCCAAGTGTTTGTTCACTCACAGGCTGCGGTCATAGGGCTGCAGCTCCTGCTTCCCTGAAGAGGGCACGATGGCTGGGTGGGGGATAGCTGCGGGGTGACCAGGGACACCAGAACCTAGCATCAGGGGTGGATGGGTGAACCTAGAGGTAAAAGAAGAGTTAACACTGAGCCAGGCATCACGGCCCCGATCTGTCGACACACTGAGGCCGCTGCACAGCACGCGAGGACAGGCGAGCAGCCACCCAGCTCCACTGGCTGCATACAAGACACAGAAACACAGACACCTGCTCCCAGCACTGCGCAGACACTGCGAGAACCTCCACGTGCAGCAGATTCAGGCGCTTCCTGGCATCCTGAGTAACCTGTGAATCTGTCCCCTTCTCACCTCCTGTTCTTACCAGCTCAGCCTCAATCTGCAGCTGCCCTGTGGGCTTCCTTCCTTTCCTCATTGACCCCTCCAGGTATCCCTCCATATAACAGCACTTGAATGCTGTTCCCCCCACTGCTCATAGAATAAAACCCAGGCTTCTTCCTAGGGATTGCACACCCATTCCCCACCCCATTTCCCATCACTTCCTGCCCCTCAGCCATCTCCAGCTGGTTGCTGTTATCTTGGTCCCCCTCGCTCAAGAGCTATCCTCATGAAGCTTGTCCTGATCCATCAGACATGGCTGGGTCTCCTCAGGGCTTCCCCTTCACCCAGATAGCTGCTGTATCTCCCTCCCACCCTGGGCTGGTGGCTCCAGTAGGTTTAGAAGTGTCTGCTGACAAACCTGTTCCATCCCTGGACAGGTCTGTCCCCGAGGAAGTGAGCTAAGTGAGAGGACACACATGGACACACAGTTCCCACTTGTACAGTATGGAGTCACTGAGCAGGTGACCCCTAAGACCTGTAAAAGGTGCTGCCTCAGTTTGGACAGAGCTCCAGGAATGTCCAAGAGAGTGTCCTGACCCTTTTCGGGATGCACAAGAGGTGAGTGCGCACACACCTGGACATGCGTGCCTGCATGCGCTCTGGCTGCTCTGGTGCTTTGCATAGTTTGGCTTGGGCTTAAGCCTCCTACACTCCCACTGGCTTCATTCTCAGTCACAGGGCAGCTCGGGGCTGGAGAATGACAGACGGACGGATGGACAGACGACTAACAGAGGGCAAGCACTGGCCTGGGCATAGCCTCTTGTGGGCACTGAAGCCTGGGCAACAGGAAGCAGGAGCCTAGCTGCAGGGTGGGGGACTCACCTGGGGTAGGGGGCGCCAGGGGCTGCGGTGGGGGCAGGGAAGTGCTGTCTATATCCGCAGGAAGGGGACAGGGGGTAGAGAGGAGGGCTGGGCCTGTGGTTGGGAGAGATAGCTGTTAGCAGTCTGGCTACTGGCCAACTGTTAGTCTGACTACTGGCCAGATGTGGGGAAGGAGTTCCCCACTGTGCTCAGGCCTGACCCCTAGTGGAATAAGGTAAACTGGCTTCCGCTTGGACCACTCTAGTGTATGTTTTAAACATCTGCCACCAGAGGGCAGCCTTTCTCTCTGCAAGGTAACCTTTCTACTGGTGTCTAAGGGCCAGAAATGGCAGCACTCTCCTGGCACTGAGCTTAGTAGATCCCTGGGTCCCCTCCAGTCTCATCTTGTGAAATTTGGGCTTGATATTTCCATACCTGCCATAGGACCTTCATGCCCACTGTTAACACTTAGGATTGTTCTGTCCCACTTTGCTTCAAACTCCTGGTCACCTGTCAAGGTCTTACTTGGCCAAAACAGCCTTTCTTCTGAAACAGCCCTGGGAATCCCAAGCTGGATGAGGTGTCCCCCCAGGCTTCTACAGCCCTCAGTCAAAGGACTGCTCCCCATGCTTTGTAACTGGCCTTTTGTCTGAATTGTACGCTAGGTGGACTGAGATATGAGAGGGCAGGGACCTGAGGATCAACCCACTGCAGCAGTGCTTCCCTGGTGCCCAGAAGTTGCCTGCCACCATCAATCCTGGGGGTAGTCCCGATTTGTATTCAAGGTGGAGCTTTATCCAGAGAGAATCTGGACATGGAAGAGTGAGCTGAATGTGGATAATTGACAAGTAGAAAGAGGCAGGCAGGCCCAGGGAAGCCAACCTTTCCTACTTTTGGGTGACTGTCCCAACCTAGAGAGGCCAGAGACCTGCCTTGGTCAAACTGCTGTTGATGAGCAAAAGGTCACATACCCTGCCAAGACCCTGCTCCAGCCGAAGACAGGCCCTTTGGCTCATGGTTGGATTTGCTGCATAGGATCCAGGCTGGCTTTTCCTGGCCCAGCATTAGTGGACTCTACAAGCAGGCTGCCAGGAGTTTGGAGTGAAGCAGGCACCATACAGGCAAAGACGGACCCTGACCTTCAATCAGCTCTGCCAAGGAGGGGACCAGCCGGCAGCAGACACAGAGGCGAGTGGGTAGCATCCTCCTTTCCGCCAGGCCACTGAGAAACAGCGGCCTCTCCTGTGTCCCTGCAAGCTGCCACCTCCCTGCTCAGGCCTGCCTTTCTAGCTCACACACTCATATGACCCTAAACAGCCCAGGGTTCCCCCATTCAAGTCTCCTAGACATTAAGGTGGAGCACGACAGGGCTGGGTCTCCTGCCTTTCCAAAGGGAGTTTGTGTGGCTGGTTGAGGTATGGCTAGAGGCGCTGGTCGGCCCTGTATAGAGCTGGCAGCAGGGTGCTCAGCACAGAAGAGAGGAGGAAAGTAGAAGGGTGGGTATGGGTCCAGCCAGCACAAGGGGCCCCTTTCCCACTGAGCCCTCACTTACCAGCTCACAGTGTGGGGGAGCTGTCCCATGCTGCCTGAGGTCAGAGAGTAGAAGCCAGAGAGATCAGGGGTCTGCAGAGGCCTGTGAACTCCTGCAAGGGAGAGCAGCAGAGTAAGTGAGCTAGCCTAACCTAGAAGCCACTCCAGCTGGTTCCTGCATCCTAGAGCCTCCTGTGGGGCCCTCAAGATCCCGTATCCCTGTGCTAGAGGACCAGACATATGGTCTTTTCAAGGACTAGCCTGGTGTGATCAGAGTGCCCCATTTGCAGACTGTGGGCATCAAGGGCTCTGCCCTTGATGGGCAGATGGTTGGTGTGACTTGCTTGTGGACAGTGGCTGGGTAGTGGCAGAGCTTCAGTCATGGAGTGGAAGACCAAACCTTGCCACACCCTGGCTCATTGCTGATGGACAACTGGGGCCTCTCTGCTGGGGTCTCTCGCCTGGCTTTCTGGGCAGGAGGCAGACCCCTTGGTCTAGGAGCCCAGCAACCCAGGGCTCCACCCACTCCTCTTGCCCCCTCCTCCCCAGGGTTGAGTCAGCAGGTTTCCCACAGCCGACAGTGGCTGATTTCAGAATGACTTTGCCCGAGGCTGAGGTGAATCAGCCATCACAGCCACCACTTTCCATTTTCTCACTGTGGGGAGGGAAAGACTACAAGTTCTCTATTTATCATCTTCACACAGAGGCCTACTCCCATACTGGCACTGGTTAGCTACTTAGGATTCAGTCTCCTACCTAAACCTCAAACCTTCAAATTTTGACCTGGTACCACCTTGCCCAACCCTTTGGTGCCTTCAAAGAGTCTAGCCTCTTGCTCTCAGAAGGCAGGGACTTGATCCCCTTTCCCATCCAGGATCCATACCTTGCTTCTGGCTGATGTCAGCTGGTGCAGGTGTGGGGTGTGGGCTGCTGAAATGGTCATAGAGAGGAGAAAGTTGGGGGACGCCATGGGAAGGCTGACTGGCCTTGTTGTGCTGAAAAACGAGGAGGGTGGGTGGGTGAATGTGGGGGACCCGAGGGAGGAAGGCACAGGACTGGGGTGCACATATAAGAAAAGTCCCCATTTGCTATGTGGGGGTAGCCCAACCATCAGAGCAAAGTGGAGGTGGTCAGAACTACAGGCTTCACTGGACAGAACCCCACTCAAGCCACCCTGTGTCCAGTGGCTCTGTTGCCCCTCTCCACCACCCTCACCCCAGACTTTGCTCAGAGTCCAATCTCCCAGAGAGTCTCTCAGTCTTCTTTGCCCTCAGCTCTAGGAGGCATTTTCCCCCTGCCCAGGAAATTCTTCCTGTCTCTTGGTTTCAGAGATCCCCCAGTTTCTCTGAGGCCCAATGGCTTGTCTGGTGAGTTGCTCACAAGCCTTCAGCCTTAGGACAGCCTAGAGCTTGCTTTTCTCCTCTGGCCCCCAGACTGAGGGGCTTGTGTCTGACCCTCTGGAGCCACCACTTACGAGGAGTTTATGACATTGTGGAGGGGGCCTTTTCTTCCTCAAGGGAGGTGGAGCAAGCTTGCTCCAGGTGTGGCTAGGCTCCCTCCAGAGCCAACCCACCCAGCCTCCACACTTCCTGTTTCCTCGGCACCACAGGACTCTTACTTTTCACACTGGTCACATGGATTTGTCATGAGATGACTCATTCAGGCTGGGACGGGGGCTCCCCATCAGAACCTAGCCACAGGGAGTGTGCTGCTCAGGGCCGCGGCTCAGCTCTGCATATCCTCAGTGCACACCTTTGCTGGCCAGGGCCCTGGAGACATCATCTAAAGCTCAAGGTCAGCACCACTTGTAAAAGCCCACCTATGGGGACGCTGCCGGCGGGGCTCACAGATGAGCAACCACTAACCCATGGCACAGAAGTATCTTTGGGACGTATCTGGGGCAAGACACTAATGATTATAGAGATTGTGGTCTTGGCTTCTTCCCGGCCCGTAAGTGAAATTTCTCACTGGATGAATGTAGCCAGTATGATGGATGCGGCTCATGACCCCTTCATCACCAGCTCTGGGGGAGGTTAGGGTAGCTCTTGGTGGGAAGACCTGGCTTAGGTCCTTTGGCACTGGCTCTTGGCAGTCCAGGTGAGGCTAAAGGGACGGGCAGGTATGAATCACACTGTAGCCGTGGCAGGAGGCTCCCAGGTGGGCACAGGATCCCACTCGTGTCTGCAGCAGTCCTGGCCACCATCTCCGCCTCATTCCTGCCTCTAGGGGACCTTCAGGCTGGGCTACAAGCTGCACTCTTCCCCCCAGGCTTTGGTAAGTTGCCGCATTACCACCTGTCAGCCTCCTGCTCATCCCTCTGTCGTCCACCAGGAGGAGTCTTAGATCCCAGGGCTAATTGGCGTGTCTCAGGAAGACAGGAGGAGCTAATGTTCTAATAGTGCTGGCTCCTTTGTGGTTGGCATGGATTTGACACTACAACTACTTCCTGAGGCCAGTGCCTCACCTCTGACCAGAGCCTGCTCCTGAGCTCTTGGGGCAGGCAGGAGAGCTTCCTGAGGGCTCTCCACTAAGCCTGAGAAAGAGTCTGCCAACCAGGTTCAGTTCCTGGAGCTAACTATTCCCATACCCGGGCACCCGTTACCCTGTTGCAAATGGCTGTCATGATGACATGTAAGAAGCCCCTTATTCACCCAGTGAGGATGAAATGCTACTCATAGTACCTCCCTTTCCCTGTGGTGCCCGATCCCACATTGGCCAGACCCTTTGGTCTTATTATGCCAAATGGGGTCTGCCTGGAGATGGCAGACATGCCTGGCAGCATCACTTGGGGAGACTGATGACAGGGCCATGTCATTCCAGGTTTTGGTTGCTGTGACCTTCCTGTTGCTATCTGAAGGCCAGGCTTTCTGAGCAAGCTGGGGAAAGGAAGGTCCTGTCACTCTCAGGCCCTCTTTTATTCCCAGCACAGACCCAGACAACAGGAACAGCTTGGGAATGTGTGGGGGAATGGCAGGTGGAATGTAGGATTCTCAGGCCCGCAGGCATCCGGCAGGGGAGAGAGAAGGCTGGACAGATGTGGGGTATGTGGGGAATGTGATTTCTTCATGTGCTGAGTTTTTGCCACATGCCAGGCCCTGTGCTAGACCACTCTCTATTCCCACTCGGGGGACCAGCAGATTGCCATTTCTCCAAGCTGTAAACGTTCCGAGTGTCACCGCGTTTCTTGCTTCCCTTTATTGCATATCTCAGCAGAGCAGTCCTTGTCCTCTACCTCCAGTCCTCAGCCCTTGTTTTCCCTTCATCCAAGCCAGCTTCTTGCCCCCATCACTTTACCAGATGACTTGTCAGGTCTCCAGTGACTTGCACGTTGCTGAACGCAACAATCAGTTCTCAGTCTTCACTGCACCTGGCTTCTTGGCACATTGAACACAACTAACTTCTCCCTCCTCCTCACAATAGGTTCTTCTCTTGGATTCCAGAATGCCACACTTCCTGATTTTCTTCTAACCTCTGAGGCCACTCCTTCTTGGCCTTGTTTCTGGCTCTTCATCATTTCCCTGTCCTGACTCAAGCGTGGCCCTCAGTTCTTTATCAATCCTCACCTCCCAAGGGTGCTCTCATCCAAGCTCACAGCTTTAAACTTCATCTGATGACACTACATCTGTATCTCTGGAGCCTCTACTTCTCCCTGGAACGCTACTCTCCAAATGCTCCCAAATGCAACACGTCCAAAGTAGAACTTTTGACTTTTTGCTCCAAACATTCCTCTCCATATTCCTCAGTTAATATCAACTCCCTCCTTCCAGTTGCTGACACCAAACAGCTTGGAGTCATCTCTGATGCTCCTTTTTCTCACACTTTACCTCTAGTGTGTCAGCAAATCCTAATGGCTCTACTTTCAAAATATATCAGAACCCAACCGTCTCTTCCTCTCTCCCTGTGCCCACCCAGTCTAAGCCACAGTCACTTCCCACCTGGCGAATGCAGCAGTCTCTCGCTCCTCCATCCATAGCCATATAAATCACATCATGTCACTCATCAGCCTGGAGCCTGCTCCAGACTTCCCCAGCCTATACCACCCTAGGGTCAGACCCTAATCACCTCTCCAACCCCAACACCTTCCTCTCTCCCTGCTCATTATGTCCAGGACTTTACCTCGTTGGTTTAGCTTCCAGCCACCTCTTGCAGTTAATCCAGTGGTCATTTTTTAAGTGTGCCTAGGATATGGAGGAGCCTGGTAGGCTGCAGTCCATGGGGTTGCTAAGAGTCGGACACGACTGAGTCACTTCACTTGCACTTTTCACTTTCATGCATTGGAGAAGGAAATGGCAACCCACTTCAGTGTTCTTGCCTGGAGAATCCCAGGGAGGAGGGGCCTGGTGGGCTGCCGTCTATGGGGTCGCCCAGAGTCGGACACGACTGAAGCGACTTAGCAGTAGCAGTAGTAAGATATGAAGTGGGTTGGGAAGCACAGCTACTAGGCTTGCTGACCTTTTCAGTGACCTTACCTCTGTAGGATCCTGGGCCAGTTTGCTCCTTGTAAAATAAGCAACCTAATTCAACCCTGCTACCTAACTGGTCACAGATGCAAAAATCCTGCTTTATCCTAGAATTTTGGAAGCAGGAACCCAGGGCCTATGAAGGTAGAAAGCTTTCTAGAAACCTCAGTGGCCTCCTTAACCTGATAAATTCCTAGAACAGGGATTAGCCAGATCTGAGGCCTCGTAGCACACAGGGAAGACTAGCCTCAGGGCCTCCCTCAAGAAGCTGGGACCTTAGTGAAGGCATCCTACCATTTGCCATCTTAAGGGCACAAATGCCTGGAGCCCAGTGCAGGTGGTGGAATGAACAGGTCCCTCCA
This sequence comes from Aepyceros melampus, assembly GCA_006408695.1. Taxonomy (NCBI): domain Eukaryota; kingdom Metazoa; phylum Chordata; class Mammalia; order Artiodactyla; family Bovidae; genus Aepyceros; species Aepyceros melampus. The sequence continues at coordinate 435,804 of SJXQ01008217.1, forward strand.
GGCCATAGGGCTTTCAAGTTTAAACCGCTTCAGAGAAGGCTCTGCCATCCCACCTTGGCGCTGGCTTTTCAGCCCTCGGGTAAAAGCCTGGCTGGTGGAGTGGGCAGCTCTGAGCTTGGGAAATCTTAGGAGCAGAGCCTGGGGTCCAAGGTGCCAGCTCTAGGAGGACAGTCCCAGAGTCCCACCCTTCCTGGGGTGGGAGGGTGAGAAGGGGGTATCTGCTCCAAGGCAAGGAGAGGATGGCTCCACAGCGGATTTCTCAGCAAACCACCTCTGCAGATGGCTAGCATGGGCCAGAAGCCCTAGAGAGCTCTCTCACCTGACAGACGGCTAGAGCTGATCCTACTCGGCCAGGCTAGTTAAGCTCCATGTTGAATGTAGCACAGCTTGCTCTGAGCCGAGGAACCCTCAGAATCTAGCTCAGCCTCAAGCCTGGTATGTACGTGTCCAACAGGGGCAGGTGCACTGAGGCCTCATCCTGTCCACCAGCCTTCCCTGGGAACTGGGGAAAAGCCTCATTAAACAGGAGCTGCTGCCAAACCACAGGAGAGGTGCCAGGTGGGCAGAGGGGGCGCTGAGAACCTGCGGGCAGCTGGAGGACCCGAGGTGCCAGGGCTCCAGGGCAGAGCACTGAGGGCCTGGCCGTCCTTCCCACATTCGTGCAGGCTGCCTCTGAGTTCACTCCCCAGCCCCCTCCACGCCTGGTGGTGGTGGCCGGGGGGTGGGAACTGTCTGGCGCGGGACCTGGTGCCCCATGCCCCCCTCGGCCAACGGAACGTCCCGCTCCACGGCCTCAGCACAAGGCTGTCTCAGGGCTAGGCTGCCCAGACAGCAGGGTGGAATTGCCTGGGGCCTGGCCTGCGTCTGGGGAACTTAGTGACAGGAGCTCCTCTCCTCCCCTGATGGTGACTACCCCCTTCCTAGGGAAGGAGGCAGGCCTTGATGGATTGTCTGCCACCCCTCGTCCCCGAATATCTGGACAGCACAGCCTTTTCTAACCTCTGCAGGCAGAGAGCTGGGGACTCATGGTGGGATGTATAAGCCAATGACAGACTCAACAGCAGACTGCATTCCTTGACCAGTACACTCCCACACCCTTGTTTTGACCTTTGCATACAGCCCTTTCCCCTATTTCCTTCCAGACTGCAGCACTCAGGACAAGTCCAGGACTCAGACCCCTGGGCTGGGAGGCCATGCCCGCTGAGGCCTTAGCACAGGCGGACCTTCCGGCCTTGGCATTGCTCTTACTGTTCCTCCCAGGCCACTTCAAAACCCATCATCCCAAAGGGGGTTCCTCATCCTTCCGGGGTTGGCCCATGACTGGAGATTCCTCACTCTGGTGCCCTCATATGCCCTCCTCTTATTGAGCAGGCTGGAGCCAGGAAGCAGGCTGTCCTAGGGCAGGGCCAGGCAGGAGGAGGTGGAAATGAGGGACTCCTGAGGTTGGTCTCCCCTGCTCTGAAGGCGAGCTTGGGCCTGGCTGCTCCAGCCTCCCTCTCCCCACCCCCACTTCCTGCAGGCTCAGGTGAAAAATAAACACAGTCGGCATTTCCCTGCAGACCGCAGAGGTCCGCTTACAGGCTGTGTGCACCCTGAGAGCCCTTGCCACCGCCAGCAGAGAAACTCCCTCGCCTCTGACGGTTGACTCTAAAAACCCCCAAACGCTTGAGCCCCACAACACTTTCCCAGCGAAGAAAGTTGCTGCTTCCTCTGGTCTCAAGCCTGGGGGGTGGGGAGCGTGTGAAGCCTGACAAGGTCCTCCCAAGAAGGCCTCCCCTTGGCAGGGGACTGTACCAGGAGAAGCACCCCCACCCTCCCCGCCCCTGCCCAAACACACACATAAACATACACTGTACCAGAATTCACAGTTGATCACTATCAGCAGACACATTCAGTCAGGGTGTATTTACTAAGCTCCTACTATGTATTAGGCAAAAGAACGTTCTCGGCTAGAAGAGAGAGCATCTGCTAACGGCAGTTGATTATGAGAGGCATAGCTGTACCCTGTGCCAGGCATAGTTCTGAGCGCCTTGCAGATTTTAACTCATAGACTCCTAAAACAAACTTGTGATACAGGTGTAATTATTATCCCCATATGCTAGATGAGGAAACTGGAGGCAGAGACATTATTACATAGCTTGCCCAAGGTCACACAGTTTGTAAATGGCAAAGCTGAGCTTCCTTCCACCCACTGTGCTGCAGAGGCCCTCTGGTTGTCGTGGACCGAAAAGGGGGAGCAGGGGAAGGAGCCCCAGTCCTCAGATCAGTCTCCCTGCTTCAGCCTAGTTGGTCAGTCACCTAAGTCAGTGCTTCCCTGACCCTAAAAAATGCTCCTGTAAGTCCTGAGACCCCGCACTGGGAGCTTCCCTGAGGACAGTATTTAGACACGACCTCCAGGTCCCCAGCTCACATCACTCCTCACCCTCTCACAGCCACACCCCAGCCTTGTCCAGCCTCACAAGCCTGCTTTTCTCTTACCCAGGCACGCAGCTCAACTTTACCTCAACACCTTTGCCTACCCCTTGCACACTGCGCTCGCCTCCTAGCTTTCCATATTTCCTCCTACTCTGCCAATTCCTTCTCATCCTGACCTCAGTCTAGGGGCCACTTCCTTAGAAAGAGCTGTGACCTGGGAGGGGCTCCAGCAGCCCAGCAGGTGGAGGTGCCTACTTGCTGCAGGAGTGGCTGGGGGTCCTCTCTGCCTCTCCAGGGTCTGTACTTGGCTTTTCACTAAGACCTTTAAACAAAGGCCTCTAGAAGTTCTGGTGCCCCAGAACTTCTGCATGCCCACTCACTCATCCACCATGGACCTGACTCCAGTCTCTTGGCTCCTAGAAGGCGGGGGAGGGTATTCTTGATGCCTGCTTTGAAGGTGGGGAAAGGCCTTTGGGGACAAGTCCACAGAAGGAGTCAGATCCACACCGTGAACACAAGGTGGCCTATTGAGAGTGACTGCTCTCTGTGCCGAGGGCACAGGCGTGAAGTATTGTAAACGCCACACTGACGGCTCACTTGAGGCCCGCATTATCCTTCCCATTTCACATGTGAGGGAAGTGAGGCTCAGGGACACTGCGAAAGTTGCTTAAACATACTCCTTCGAGTCAGTGCTGGGGACCCCTTTAGAACTCTCGGGGTCTTCGGCGATGTCAAACAGTCACAGTCTCATCTCTCCCCTCCTCTCCCTCTGCTCCAGCCACTGAGAGCTGCTGGCTCAAGGGCGAGGCTGTTCCCTTTGCCTGGAGAGTCATTGTCCACAACTTGCTGGGTCCTCTCACAGTGTATGTGGGCAAGGCCAAATATAAGCCAGAGTTTCAGGAGAATGAGGCAGCACTGGACCACAGCAGCACACCGGAGGCTGGGAGGAGCTGGGCGACTGCTGGGTCTCAGGGACCTCCTGCCTGGCACCTGGGAACCCGTGTCGCCTTCCATCTCATCTCCTTTCCCCAGACAGTCAAAACCAGGGTTGCCAAGTTCATACAGTACCTTTGTGCTAATTGGAAGAAGTACCCCCTCTGGAGAGACACCTGGGTCCACACCAGGGCACACGGCTTGGGGAGCAATAGTGCAGGCCGGATCTCAACTCCTTGGCCCAGATCCCCCCATAATCTCACAGAGTGGCCCTGCTCATAAGGCCCTCTCCAGTTCTCCCTTCTCTTCCCTGCATTGCCAGAAACTACACGTGTCAACTCTGAGTGCCTCTGAGCATCCACTCTGGTCTTGATCAGTTCCTCTGGACCCCTCCCAGCTCCAGGGTCCCCTAGCGCCTACCACAGCTCCCCCAGACCTCTCTATCACCGATGGTGCTTAAGTGCTAAGGAGTCTGGCCAGTTGCTGAGTGGGAACCACTCCCCACAAAGGCCTGGGACAATGAGAATGAACTTCCCAGAAGGAAGCAGGTCCTCTTTCCTCAGCCAAGCCTTGAGGTGTGGGCTCCCACAGATCCCACCTCTACAGATACACCCTAGCTGGGCTCATGCCCTTTTATCCCCACCCCTACTCTGGGCCCTTCTGCCCAGGACATGGTGCTCTCCGGGGGATGGCCGTCCAGCTCCCCGCCTCCCACAGAGCATGGAGCCATGGCGCTGTGGCCCGCGGAGCTGGGGGACTGGGGGCTGGCCGGGCCACCCCCTAGTAGACCAGGAGGCTTCAGTCCTCCTGCCAGCACGGGGCCCTTGCCAGGGATGCACAAAGCCCTACCAGGCCCCTGTGGCCAGTCCACCAGCTGCCTGGCCCTGACATCAGATAGTGGGGCCCTGCCACAGCAGAGGTGAGGACCGGAGACCCACAGGCAGCCTTGGCAAACCACAGGCCTGTTCTAGACCCAGCCCAGCCCTGAGGCGCCCTCAGAGCTAGCGGAACCTCACTGAGTTGAGTGGCCTGGCCCACAGCCTCCAGCGGTTTCTCTGCATTCGTTTACTTTTGTTTTCCTTCTTCCTCTTTGAGGTAAACGCCCCTCAGGACAGGATGTTTTTAGAGGAAAATATAAGCTTCCGGGAGCTGCTAGTTGATACAGCGACACATTTTTGAGGACTCTGCAGCACCCCTGGAGCTGGGCATCCCCTGGTCCAAGGAGTCACTCTCCCAGCTCGTTGATCTCAGTGCCCAGCCATCTGGGACCTGCGCAGGCTGAGGCAGGCCAGGGGCGCAGCATCAACTCAGGCTGTCTGAGGCAGTAGGGAAAGCTGGGCTCTCATGGCATCTGAGGAGGCCAGAGGTTTTGTTACCTTGGGAGTGAAACCAAGAGGCTTTGTGGAAAAGTCCTGAAGAAGGTGAACGTGCAGGTTTAGAGATGGCAGCCCCTACTAGTGACAGCCTCCTGTATGCCTGGCACCCCTCAGAGTCCCACCCTGCAGAGTGTTTCCAGCCACTGTGTGATCTGTGTGTACAGACTGCAGATGAGGAACAGGAAGACAGGAGAGGTAAAATGACTTGCCCAAGGTCTCGGAACAAGTAGTGATGGATCTGGATTTGAATCCAGTCTCTTGGGTTCCCGGCCAGAGATCTTTACCACTCAGTGACAGGCCCCACAGGCCAGCTGGTGGTAGCCAACAAGGAGACCACACGTGTGAGGCCCAGGGGCCGAGTGGTTGCCAGATTCTCCCTTGCCCACACTGGGTCTCTTCCCTGAGACCTCCGCCCACCCAGGACCCCAGGGATCACCGACTTCGCCAGCAACACCCTGCCAGTAATCTCTCTTAGAAAAAACTGGGCAGCTGTGTGACTCTGACCCCCATCTCGCTCTGTGTGAAGGGCGTTTTCACCCTGCCCTCTAGGTGGTGATTTTGGTCCTCAGTCATAAAAGACTAAAGGAACCGTGAGAAGAAATTCTTCCCATGAGATCTGGCCTGTTTTCCCAGTCCGTGTGCAGCATTTGCAGGGGTGGAGATGGCAGGCAGGGATGGCCGCTGGCAGAAGAGTGAGTGTTCTGCTTAGGAGCAGGAGCCAGGCAGGCCCTGTAGAGGTGGGGGCTGATGGTTAGCTCCCAGCTCGAGGCTGGGAGGTGGAGACTTGGAGGTTTCATCCCCAACCTTGGCACTGCACTCCTCCCCCAGTTAATTCCAGCCAGCTTCTGAGGACCAAAGATAAGAGAAGGGTCTGTGAGTTCCCCGGTCTGTTTAGCTGCCTGTACCAGCCCCGGCGGACAATTCTGCAGAGGGGCCACAGTCAGGAAGCTCACTTGGGTCTGACACTGGCAGCTAAGGCCCTTGGGGCTCTGCCCAGACTCGGTCCAGCTAAAGGTTTATCCTCTGTGAACAAGGACTGAAAAGGAGTTGCTGCAGGCTTTGGAACCCAGGATGCTCCCCTCCCCAAACCCTCACCCCCAGTGTAAGCTGACAGAGGAGGGCAGGGCTGCTCCAACTGCCACAGAGGCCCTCGTGAGGTGGAGCACTCTAATGAGGTTGAGTCAGGGGATTCTGAAAAAACCCACACCAAACAGCTTTTACAGACACACACCTGCGTCTAACAGAATAAAAACACAGAGGAGAGGGTGAAATACTACATTCTTGGGGGGCGGGGAGCTACGGGGACCCAACTGTAGCTAAAAAACCCAATTTTTCAAAAAATGAGTGGATAGCTATGTTGCCTAAGAGGCAGAGTGGCGTGTGATAAGGGCAGGGAACAGAGAGGTAGATGCTGGACCTCATGTTTCTCCTCCAGCATGGGCAAGGTTCATGTCTCCATGCTTTAGCTTCCCCATCTGTACCATGTCCATATTTCATAGGGATGAAATGAAATAATATTTGTGTCTGGTAATTTTTTTTTTAATTAATGAAGAAGAAAACAGAAGACAAAGGAGAGCATGTTCCTAGACCAAGGCTTTTCAGGAAAGCTGGCCTTTGTATCAGGCTGGGGATTCTGGCCCTTGATCTCCTTTGGACTGCTGCCAGGTTGCTGTTGGGCCAGACTGCTGAGCTCCTGACTAGCCTTCAATGACAAGAGCCGGGGTGGAACCAGGGTGGGAGGTGCAGAGGAGGGCAGCGGTAGAAGCAGAAACTCTCAAAATGTCCTAGCAAGGCTGGCAGGTGGATCTGGTTCCAAAGCAACTTTCCCAAGGGGTTTGGGAAGGGGACACCCACACCCAGGGATGCCCTCAGATTCCTCAGTCCAGCCAGTCCCACTGTCTCAGAACCGAGGATACCCCCTAGTCCATTCCTGGACCCACAGAGGAGGGCCCCTGGGCCAGAGAAGTCCAGCAATGAGCTTCCAGCTGAGCCCGGACCAAAGTTAGAAAGAGGGAATCCACTGATACACAGTCCTAAACTGTCCTTGCATCATGCATCAGAACCTGATGCAATCTTGTTTTTTATTTGGCCCCGCTTAGTGGCTTGAGGAGCCTTAGTTCTCTGACTAGGGATTGAACCTGTGCCACTGGCAGTGAAAGTGCAAAATCCTAGCCACTGGACTGCCAGGGAATTCCCAAACCTAATGTAATCTTGAATGTCATTTATAAACACTTTTCCAGGTAATATTTATTCTGGAAGCCCTGAGGTCCTGCTTTCAACCAAGAAACACAGCTCTTGGCCCTGGTAGCCCTGACCTTGCCAGGCATTGGTCCAGCCCTGACCCACGTCCAGAACTTTGAGGTCATGCCCAAGGGGGGGCAGGAAAGGACCAAATCTTCCCTTGAGACCAGAGGAATCCAGCTCATAAACTCAACGGGAGTCGGGGTAACGTTCAGCTTTGCAGCCTACAGTGACCCCAACTAGTTGCACATATTGAGAGCAGAGGGACAGAGCAGAGTCTGGGCTCTGAGGGAAAAGAGTCCACGTCCTAACTCTGCCAGGTACTAGCACACTCTTAACCTCTCTGAGCCTGAGTTTCCCCATCTGTAAAATGAGAGCTATATAGTGACTACTTTCTCGGCTTCTTGTAAGGAACTTGATGTCGGGATTAAAGGTCCCTGCCACAGGTCTGGCACTTGGGAGGCTCTTGACACATGCACTGTTCCTGTGGCTGTTGTTACTCTTTCAACAGCTGTTTACAAGCACCTACTTATGTGCCATGCTCTCTGCTGGCCACTGAGAGAGTCTAGCAGTGAAGAGGACAGATGTGGTCCTGGCCCTGTAGATCCTCTCTCGCTCTTCTGATCCAAACCACCATCCCTAAACCCCTATCCCAACATGGTCATCAACCCCTATGGCCTCTGCAGTCCCAGCTTCATCTGTCCCACACCCTCTGGTCATGTTCATGCCCCAGCCCCACCCAGGGGGTTGCCCACCACAGCTGGGAGGTTCCCGGGCTGCATACTGCTTCAGAGCCTGCCAGTGAGCTCTGGGCTGGCTGCTGCAGCACAGCATATACTCAGGGCTGCCCTGCCTGGACCCCAGCTACAGCCAGCAGAGACCTCACTGCAAAACTCTCCAGAGGCTGCTGCTCAGTGTCCCTAAGGGCCCACCCACCCTCTGCCTGCCTGGCCACCGGGCCAGCCACAGAGCCATCTGATTTGAATGAAACTTAAAACTTAATGACTTTCATGCTGGTTATTTAAAACGCAATGTAATTTTCTTAAACACCCTATTATTTCCTTTGATAGCTACAAAGCTTCCCCCAATCCCATAAGCATGTTTATTTTTAGGGAAAAGAGTGGTTTTGCAGTTGGTCATAGAGACCAGAGGGAAAGGAGCCCACAGAAAATAGGGCAAAGAGTCAACCTTGGCAGCCTGGAGACCCACAGCTGCCCTGTGTTCGTGCTGGGACAGATTCCCCACTGACACCATCGGGTCCAGGGCAGGACCCTGCCCTTCTCATACCGGCACATCCACCATTGGCCCTCCTGTCCCCCATTGACGGCGGTAAAGTCCCCCTTCCCATGCTTCACGTCCACGGGGCCCCAGCGCCCCTCCTGTGAGACAGTTCCACTGGCTTCCCACGGACATGCTGGCAACATACAGGTCTGGGGAAGGGGGCCTACAGTCACTGACACACCCTGGGCAGCCTCCTCCGGCTCCTCCAGACACTGTGCCTCAGGGGAGGCCTTGAGGCCTGAAGCGTTGACCAGCTAGATGAGATCTGTGCTCAGATCAAGCGGCCTCAGGCGGGGGCTGCCCACCCTGGGAGGGTGGGTGGGTGTGGCCCTGCCAGGCGGGGCTCCCTGGCAAGGGGGACAGCCGAGTGGTGGGTGTGCGTGCGGAGGTCAGCTGCGCCCCGCCAGTGCGGGGCGTCCTCTGGGAGTGGCTATTTTTAGACCCCAAGCTTTCATGTGGCGAGTGATGTGCAGTTTACAAAGCATTGGTAATGTGTTTCAGATGGCAGCAGACTGGGAGGCTGGGCCTGCTGCCGCCAGAGCCAGGTCAGAGTTAGTCAGATGCCCTCAGCTGGACTCCTGTCACCTGTCCCTCCTGCCCTCCGAATCCTTCTTGCACGATGGGGAGGCTGGGTCGGAGCAGTTCTTACAGTGCCCAGCAAAGCCCCAGCTGAGGCCCACCACAGCAGCAGGCCTCTCCCACTAATGCTTATCTGCCCCTCAGGAATCCTCAGGGCCAGGGCTCCCTACCCCCATTTACAGGGGGAAACTGAGACCTAGAGAGGCTGACAGATTTACTTGAGGTCACATGCCAAGGAGGAGGTGGCCTTGGCTCCTGGCTTCCTTGCCCAACAGAGCCTCCTCCCATCATGGGCAAATTGGGCTCCCTGGGAGGGGGTGATCTGCCCTTCCTGGCCAGGCTGCCCAGACGTGGTGGGCTAGGGCAGCTCTAACCACGTGAACCCCCAGAACCCACTGCTCCCTGGGGCCACATCCTGCCCATCCATGCCTGCGGCCCTAGCCACATATTCGTCGTTATTTGCAAGCAGACAGTGTGGGGCCCAGACAGCCTCCTGTCCTTGGAGAGAAGAGATGGTTGTTTCAGTGGGAGGGGTAAAGGGGTTGGCAAAGCATCTGCTTTCTCTGATCTCCAAGGAGCTCTGGCTGTGGAGTTGGCTGTGACATGAAGGCCGTGTGTTACTATCTCCCTCTGCGCTCTAAAGCCATATCTGCTGGTATAGTCCAGGCAGGCAGGCTCCATGGGTGAGATTAGACTACAAGGCAGCCTCCCCACTAGAGGGCCACACTCAGGCCCACCTTGGCCAGGGACCCTATCCAGTAAGGGACAGTCCCTTTTCACCCTAGGGAATGGGAGGCCCATGTCCTGCAGGACCCTCTGACCAGGACAAACCCTCCAGGCTGCAGCTCAGAGACTCCATGTGCCAAGGCTGATGAGGGCCACACCTCTTTAAGGGGAGGGAGCGGCACCCATGTCCAAACCCCAAGCATCACTTGTCTGTGAGCTGAGGCAGCAGACTACCTGAAAGAGGGAGATAATAATGTCCTGGGTTCTCAGAGACCTTCCACAGACTCCTGGGGCCTTGGAGTCCTGCTAGAGACAGAGCTGATGAGGGGGGCTCTCCAAACCCTGGCCGAAGCGCCAGTGGCCCCACTCCCTGCGCTCTGGGGTTCAGTCCCCTCAGGGACAGGAGGCGAGGCCCTGGCCTCATGACCCTGGAGACAGACTGAGAGTCAAATGAAGTAACATGAAACTTCCACCTGAGGCACTCCTGCCTGGCATGTGCCAGCTCGCGCAGGTCTCCCCTGGCCCTGCCCGCCTCCTCCAGGCACCCTGTGCCCCCAGCGTCCGCCTGCCTGCCTCACCCTCTCTGTCCCCATCTCCCGTGGGCACATGCTGCCCTTCATGCTGCCACCGTCTGGGCACATGCTAGGCCTTCCATGCCGGCCCTTCTCCAGCCTCACGGACCCTGGGCTTTGGCGGGCCCTTCCAGTGGCCGAGAACATGCTCATTTCTGCCCCTTCTCCGCTCTCCAGCTGTCCCCCAACCTAGAGCGTTCCCCAACTCCCGCCTGCAGAGGTTCTGGGCCTGCCAGAACAGCCCCCTGTCAGGAAGCCTTCCTAGCTGCCCCACTGGCCCCTCTCCCTCCTCAGCGTGCTTTACCCAACACGGCTGGCACTGAGCCCCCAGGAGAGTCTCTCTGCCTTGCCAGAACTGAGCTCTGGGGGTGGGGGTGAGGGGTGGCGCAGAGGCAGCCGTCCCCTCTGTGCTGAGCCAAAGCCAAGTACCCCGGGGGCGCTCAGTGAATACCAGTTAGGGGTCTGGACCAGGATTCCAGATACAGTGGGCACCACGTTGTTGACCAGCTGAGGGCGCTCGGGCTGGCTGGGTGGACAGCTGTCCTCTTTGCTCTGCCCCAGGGGAGCCGGCTGAGGGGCTGAGGACGGTGTGCGTTGGGGGCTTCAGCCCAGCCCCCTTCAGGGGTCTTATTGCACCTCCTGGCATGGTGTCCTTTACAAAGGCCATTCCCCACAGTGTTAACAACCCCTCCCAGGCTGGCACCGACTCTGTGGCAAGAACTCCACACACATGAGCTCGTTTCATTCCACAGCAACCCAGGGAGCTAGGGACCTTCACTATCCTTGTTTTTAGGTGAGACAATAAAGCCCAGAAAAGTTAACTTACCCAGAGCCACTCAGCCAAGGAGTGGAAGGTAAGGCGTCTGAGGGTGGAGCTTCCCAACTCAGGCCTTCCACCTCCACTCCTCTAAGGGGCCGTGGATAAGTCCCTTCCCTGACACGACCTGCTGTCCCCACCTGCAGAGGAGGGTTGGCCCCCCAGGACCCATGCACTGTACCACTGGGGGAGGGGGGAGCCCTGTGACCTGATAAAACACCTGTTTCCTCCACCGGAGTCTTGTTTGTCCACAGTGGCAGGAAGCAGCCAGTCACAAGGTATGAGGGAGTGTGACTGTAAGGCTTCGGGACCGCAGCTGCTCCCCCTGCCCCTTCACGCGGCTCTGTGCCCACCCTGCTCCACCCGGACCTCAGCTGTTTGTGTGACTTGAAACCACTGCCCTCAGAGCTCATTCTCACAGCTCAACTAAACCTCCCTTTATGCGGGGACAGCGGGTGGGGAGTGATCTCAAGAGGGTCCAGGAGGGCATGGACCGCCAACTGCCTGTGAGAAGGGACCACCAAGGACCCCCCTCCAACTCCAACCCCACTCACATCTAAGTCTCAGGGCGCCTGGGGAGGTGGGCAAACCTGGTATGGACAGCCCTGTTTGCTCCCTGTGACAGCTGGCTCAGGAAACCCTGTTCAGGCTGGGGGAGGAATACGTGGGTGCCAGCGACCCACACAGGGCTCGCCGTCAGCCCCTCCCTCTGCTCCTGAGCTGGAGGCAAGGATGGGCAGTCCTAAGCTGTAGCCATGGTGGCAGGTGGGGCAGGTCTGCAGGACGGGCGGGCCTCCTCCAAGGTGCCTCCCTGGGCCTGAAAGGCATCACGAGGGGCCCCCGAAACAGTTACCACCCTGGGGGTATGCGGGTGGGGGTGCTGCAGATTTTCCAAATACCACACAGCCCTCCAAGTCAGGAAGGAATCCAAGTCAAAATTACTTTTAAGTCTCACTGCCCAGCTCAAACCTATAAAATGAACAACAAAAGAGGGGAAACGCCATGTGGGCTGGGCTTGGGCTCTGCCAGGAACCCTCTGTGAACTGGGGCCACAGGGAAGCAAAGCCGCGATTCCTTCCTACCTCTTGAGCCCACAGTTCTCACACTTTGCTCCAGGAAAACAATCAAACAGTGAGCATCATTCCCACTGGTAAAGAAGGCCACCTGTGAGAAAACTAGAAGCCACATGAGGGAGAAGCAAATGATAAACATGAGGGGAGACAAGCAAGGAAGCCACACGTGGGCACTGCCCGGGGTGCACCCCACACGCAGGAAGCACTGGGACGAGACACAGGAGGTTGTGCACAGGGGGACGTGCGAGAAAAGCTCGGAATGGTTCAGAGGCTAATGGGCACGAAGGTCTTTCCCCTTTTTTCCCTTACAAAACAGCTTCAGCCCCTAACATCATATGTAAAGGGCTTCTGTATGGCTAGGGAAGGAGGGACCTCTTTCAGACAAATCTCTAGGGTGGTAGGAGAGGATTCTCAGGACAGAATGAGTGGCTGTGGCTGTGGCTCCCAGCCTGGTCCCAGGATTCACACTTTTCCTCCCAAGAATCCCTGGGTCAGGAAGACATCGAGGAGGGGCCCATATACCCAAGTCCCCACTCCAGCATTCAGACCCCAAACTCTGTGGCCCAAAGTAGAGTTAGAACTACTGAGCCACCACTGGTCCCAGAGGGGTGAGGACAGCAAAGGAGAAGGGATTAGTTGTGGCCAAATCCTGACCCCCAAGCCCATGCCACACTGGCACCTTCCTGGGCACGTCCCTGGTACCCCTGCCTCTAGTCCTTACTCCAACTCTGGGAGGAGGGCTTACTACTCCCGTTGTGCAGAGGAGGAAACTAAGGCTCAAGATACTTCTGACACATGGGCCGCCTCTGGCCTGAGCATGGCAACTGCATCATAAACCAGTGCCAACCTCCTTGGCCTGAAATGCTGCTAGGGTAGGCAAGGCAGCTGAGGCCTTAGGCAGGGTGTGATGGAGGGCCCCACTTGGATGGTCAGTGGCAGTGAGGTGAAGAGCTGAAGAAAATGCCAAGCTGAAGGAATGAGAGTGAAGGTCTTGAGGTGCAAAGAACTCAGTGTCCTGTCAGGGCACTGGGGGGCTGCTTTTTAGGGAGAGAGGAAGAGTGTGGTGCAGATGAGGAAGGGGGGTCAGCAGGGGCTGGCCACCTAGGCACCAAGGCTATGCTGAGTGGCTTAGATTTTACTCCAAGAGCAATGGGAGCCTCTACAGGGTTTAATCCGGTGAGAGATGGGATCTGACTTCTGTTCCGCTCTTGGGGACCCTGGATTGAGGGTGAGGGTTAGGGTGGGGACCCAGGTCTGTCAGAGGGACTACAGAGGCAGCTGCCCTCCTAGGGGAGGGATGGTGATGGTTTGGGCTTGGGGTGGCAAATTCAGTAGGGAAGCAGACGATCTGGGATGTCTGGAGAGGAACCCAGATGCCTGCCAGTCCCTGGTGCCTTTATTTGGCAGACTACTCCTTCAAGGAGCTGCTCAGCAGACCCTCTCCCATAGCCCAGGAGGGGCCAGGTATGCCCAGGACACTGCCAGCAGGCCCTTTTGTGACAGGACTCCTCTGGCCAGGGATCCAAGTCTATTCATCTGTCTCCTCCGTGCAGCTGGGCACCCTTAGAGAGGCTGCTTCTGGTCCATCTGGTACCTAGCCTGGTGCCAAACTCATTCACCCCAACTGGTGACCAACCATCACTAACCCTCCCCCGCAAGGCCTCAGTGCTTGTCTTCTGAGGGATGTGGAGGGCTGGGTGGGTGCATCTCTGCAGAGCTCCCCAGGACAGGCTGGCCATGCGTCAGCAGCACTTCCTTCCTCTGCTCAAGTCTTGCTATTACCCTCACCTCCTGCTCCCCCAGCTCGCTTGCACGATCCTCACTTGGACCTCAGACCTTGGAGTCACAGAATGTGAGCCCGATGGCCAGGAGCCCAAGCATGAGTCCACTGCTTCAAGTGGGCCCCTCCACCTCAGAGGTCTCAGGGCATGCCCAGACACCAGGGTGGCACAGGGAAACAACCCCAAGTCCCTGCAAGAGCCAAAAGGCTCAGCTCAACTATTTTTTCTTTTTGGAATTGAGATGTAATTTACATACCTTGAAATTGACCGTTTTAAAGTACACAATTCAGTGGCTTTTAATATGCTCACAAGGTTGTGCAACCATCCCCATGATCTAATTCCAGAACATATTCATCACCCCAAAAAGAAATCCCATACCCATTATCAGTCACTCCCTATTCTCTTCTTCCCTGAGCCCCAGCAAACATTCCCCTACTTTCTGTCTCTGGATTTGCCTATTCTGGGCATTTCATCTAAATGGTGAAAGGCTCACCAGCCTTCTGGGCCACAGACACCAAGCGGAGCCCCTGGAAAGGGCCAGAAGAGCGATGAGGCCTCATATCCTTTCTGAGATGAGAATTTGTACCAAATTTTCAGTTCTACACATCCTAGAGTCTGAGTTTCCCTAAGGAGTGATGCCTCACTCATCCCAGAAATCCCTCAAAGTCTGGCCCAGGACCAGGTCATTGCCCTCCCCACTACAATCCCAGAGTGGAGCAAACAAAACAAAACAAGCAGTAGCTACGGGTCTAGGTTTGTCTGCAAACCTACATGAGACTCCTGAAAGACATCAGCTGTGAAATTAACTGACCTAATTTCCACTTCCAAAAACAGAGTTTGCGAGGAGCTAAGTATCAAAAAGAAGAAACACCTCCTTCTGCATCCCCCTGGTAGCTCCTGACAAGATTCCAGTCTGCCTACTTTGAGGTGTCCAGCGTAGTAGCCACATGGGCGTTCCATCCAGACAAGGGCAGAGGGGGTCCCTGGCATGGGTTTTCCCTACTGTCAGGGAAGGTCAAGCGATCGGCCATAAGCTCCCCAGCCAATTGTTGACCAGTTGATTCTCTCAGAGAGGCAAAGAGCAAGAGGGGCTGACTTTCTGTGCCCATGGGCTAGTTCCAAAGCCCATGGGCAGGGGCTGGGCAGCGTGTCCTCTCTTACCTGAAGATGGCCTCAAGAAAACACAGCATTGGGGGAAAAAACCCTCCAAAGGCAATTCTTCCTGAGGACCTCACAAGGGGCTCCTAACCCATTGTAAGAGTCTTTCCTCATTCTAGACACAGGAACCTTGAATCACATGATAATGGGTTCCCAAAACACAGGGTCAATTAATTTTGCCTTTTAAAAGCTCACCATATTTTAAATGTCTACATAACTCTTCTAGTAATACAAACACCTACTACTCTTCTAGCTGTTTCTTTGTAACAGGTTTGCTTAGGAGGCCCCCATATTCACCTACATCTTCCTCACCCAGCGTCTCCCCAGTGCAGGCCCTCCTGTGCCTCTGTTCTTGTCTCCGGCCCTAGGGAGCAGCCAATGCCCGGGCACAGAAAGTCAGCTCCAGAGCCTGGCCTCTTCCTGGGAGCCCAGAAGCCAGGCTGTGGGAGGTGACGGCAGGCTGGGGAGGAGGACAAAGGGATTTGCCCCTATAAGAGAGAGTGTGACACACCAAAATGCATCTGCTGCAGCTTGAGAAAGATCTCAAAGTTTAAAAGGTAACTGATCCAGGCCAGGGGAGTGGTGGTGTGCCTGCTCCAGCCCCCGCTGCCCCGAGTCCTGACTGCTGGAGGCAGCCGGCCATCTGCGACACTCTGACCAGTATAAACTAAAGGACACCAAATGGTTCCATCACCACACCCTTGTGGAGAACAAGGCACTCCCACTCTGGGCACTCCCCTACCACTTGCCCAGACTGTGAAAGGAACTCAGAAACACCGCCTTTTCCCTGCACCTCCGTGGGATCACACGACGCTGGAGGGAACCTGCCTGCGAAGTCTGTTTTGAGCCTTTTGTTTAGTTTGGGTTATCAGCAACCCCAGCCTCCTGTCAGCAACTCAGCTGCCGGGTTTAGGCAGTGGTGGATTATGTCCCACCACCTGGCCCCAAGTCTAAGAGTTTATACCTTGTAGGGAGCCCCCAGAGCGTTTTTGTTAATAGCAGGCTCATGGAAGGTAGAGGTCTCTGGGGAGAGCTGCTGTGTCAGGTGGCAAGGTCAGAAGGCAAGCAAGCCCCTTCCCCCACAAACTTGGAAGGAAGCAAATACCTCACAGACGGAGCCAGAAAGCGACAGACCACTCAACCAACCAACGTGTTCCTTTACAGATGAAGGAACGGGGGTCCAAAGGGCAAGGAGCTTATTTCCAGTCAGCTGTCTACCAGGTTTTCCATCTTGGCTTTCTGGAGAGAAGCCCCAGTCTACTTTCTCACGCCCCACCAGCTTCAGCGTGAAACTGCTTTCAGAACCTACCCTCCTCGCTCTTGATCGGAAAGAGCCTGGCAGTCACTCTCCACCCTCTGGGTGACGGGTGACCCCCCACCACTAGCATATGAACATCCCCCTGCTGGCTTGACCTGCACGAGGGTCTGTTTGCACCCAACACCCACCCACCACAGACCCCAGGCCCTTTCATGTACTCTCGAAGCTCTAATCTCACCCCTGACTTGGGCCAGCTGAGCACCGTCTGGAACACTAATCTGAGTTTTTCGTTAAGCACAGCTTTACTGCTGCCCTGAAGCACTCAGAAAAGGCTCTTCACACTTTAGGTCATCTGCACCAATGGGCAGAAAAGCACGGTTTGTAATGGTCATGCAGTCTTCTCAAAGCACTGCGTACTTAAACCAGTTCAATTTGCAAATTGATTCAACAGGCCCCTAACTGACACTACTGATTTGAAACACCTTTGCAAGCCCTTCCTGGTGCATTTGAGACCAAGCCAGCTTCTTAAAAACCTAATTTCCCCACATTGTGGTCGGGTTCTTTCTCTGGGAAGGCCACATTCATGGCAACAAGGACAGAACAAGTAGGAGATGTTTCTCCTGTACAACCAGAAGACCTGAAGCAGCCCAGCTTTTCTACCCATTCCCCCCAGCTTGGGACTTGGTGGGAGAAGGCTAACAGTAAAACTCACAACTCCATGCGACTTACACCACCCTGAGGAGGGGGTGGGTGGTCTCAGCTTAAAAGTTCTTCAAGAAGATGCCACCCCAGCATCACCAAACTCCAAGACAGAGCCAGCACCTGCTAGTGACCAAGCTGGGAAGACAAAAGCCAACCACTGGAGGTAAGTGGGGGTGCCTGTGGCTGTCCTCTTTCCTTCAGGAACAATCTCTTTCTGGTTCAGATCCCACTGGGTGTGTATGGGGAACAGGACAAGAACAGTGTTCTTCTGTATCTATTTTGTTCTAGGTAAAAGTCACTTGCCCATGCCTCACATACCTGATGAAGGAGGTAGCAGACACAAGGCGGGCTGGGCTGCTGGGGCCACTTACCAGCGGGGGCTGCGGCTGGGGGTGCTGCCCTGCTCCCGAGGGGGGCGGGTAGTGCATGAGCAGATTGAAGGCGGAGTAGACGGTGTCTTTGTACATGCCGCTGGTGCACTCCGGGGCCTTCAGGCCTGGAAAAACCACAGCTGGTCAGAAGCGCCAGCCCGGGGCGGCTGGGGCTGAAGGCTGTCTGCTCGATCGAGAGAAGATCAGAATTGCCAAGGAGTCCCCTTCAAGTTCCTGACTTGAAGGGCTGGGGCGGGGGGTCCCCGCAGTGCCAAGGTTTGACGAAGGACCCCGAGTTCCGGCCTCCCTTCCTCGACCCCAACTCCGCCCTCCGGCCAAGGAACCTTGGCCAGCGCTTCCTCCTCAAGACAGGGGAATAGTCAAGTCACCTGGACTGGAGGGGAGGCGGAGATGGCGGGGGTCTGTTTACTCCTATAAAGGTCAGGGCACCGGAAGTGACTCGAGCCTGGCGGCGCCCGGGAAACCCGCCCCCCACTCCCCCACCCCCTCGGTTTTACCGCCTCCTCGAGCTGCCGTGGGGGGCGGGGGGGAGGCACCCCCTCGGCTCCCTCCCGTACTCGGCGGCCCGGCTCTCCCACCGAGGCCGGGCCTTAGCGGGA
>SJXQ01008217.1:454363-465681 GCA_006408695.1 Aepyceros melampus
CGGCGGAGTGCCGGGGGCGGGGCGGGGACGCCGGGGGGCGGGCCCGGTCGGGGGCGGAGCCAAAGCGCCCCGCCCCTCCTCTCCTGGGAGAGGCCAGGACGCGCCCAGTGGGCATAGTCTTAAAGGGCTCGCTCTCCCAGGCGTAAATCTAATGGTGCGTCGGAGGAGCCTGGAAAGCATCAGCCTTCTCCTGAAAGGCGGGGGATCTAAAGGGAGTTCTTAACCCCGATTCATCACTTACAACCGGGGATTCCTTTCCTGTGCCCAGCTTCTTCCTCAGCTGTGTAGTGCTCAGGTCCCCTAGACCTTTGGGGTTTGGGAGTGAGTGCCTTGCTTCCCTGGTGTCCCAGACAGTACTTCCCTGGTGTTTCAGACAGTAAAGCCTCTGCCTGCAATGCAGGAGACCCGGGTTCGATCCCTGGGTCGGGAAGATCTCCTGGAGAAGGAAATGGCAACCCACTCCAGTACTCTTGCCTGGAAAATTCCATGGACTGAGGAGCCTGGTAGGCTACAGTCCATGGGGTCGCAAAGAGTCGGACACGACTGAGCGACTTCACTTTGTCACTTTGGATAGGGAGCCAAGTTGTAAACAGTGTCTACACCTGGGCTCAGTATAGTATGTCCTGGGCTTGGAACTGGGGTCTTCCTTGAGCTTAGGGGCTGCTCGAGGCTATGCTCAAACACCGGGCTGGCAGAGTTAGGACTCTTCAAAACTCCATTTTCTGGGTGCATCTTCCAGCCCTCTGCCAATCTGGGACCTCCTTCCAGGTTGCCCTCACACAGCGCGAGCACAGGCATTATACCCTCTCACACATTTATTGAGTGCCTCTTGCATGAGGGACTCAGACATCACATAACTGTGACGGGCCACGCAACCACGTGGCAGCTCAGAGGCGCAAACGCAGCCAAGAGGGCAAGAAAGAAGTATCCCTCCAGGGCCCATGCCAATCCTCCAGACCCGACCCAACCCCTACCCCCCACAACAACTCGTCCAACTGAGTTCCATGCCCGGCACCTGTGGCCCGGCCCAGGAGGCGAGGCTTTGGGCAGCTCTGTGGGCTGCTGGACTGTGATGAGGGGTTGGCAGTCCCAAGCAACTAACCGGGAAGTCCCATTCGCGCAGAGTCCATTGACTCCGAGCCTGGCGCAGGCCGGCCCTCAAAAGATCTAGGCTTCAGGGTCTATACGTGGAGGAGCGCCGGAATGTGAGACAACTTCCATCTGAACTACCAGGCCCCTTGGGGCTCGTCCATGCAGGCCTCCTCAGCACTCTTGACTTCAGCTCAGCCACTGTATCTAGGCAAGATACAGGCCCTTTAGAATCACGGTGCAGTAAACCGCAGACCCGGCAGGTTTCCGTGCTGGATTTAGTGTTGACCTTACCACGTCTCTCTCGAAAGCAACCGGTGCTCAGGGTATTTGGGAGGAGAGAGCGTCTTACACGCTTGTCCAATTCAGAGTCCCACAGGACTCCTGCAGCGGCGCAAAGCCTGGCCGGAAGAGGGCCGAGCCGCCCCTGCGGGTCCAGGCCCAGCCGGGCTGGCTGCGGATCAAAGAGCCGCCCTTCTCTGCGTTCAGATCCTATCTGCACCCGCCCAGCGGGGCGCCTCGGCCCCTCACTTCGGGTCTAGAGTGCCCATTTTTCCTCCCTTCCTGGTGCTGCGGGTGGGTTGGGGGGGTTTGGGGGTACTGGTACTTAGTTTGGTGATGGAGATGTGGGAAGACCCTGCCCATTAGGTCTCCCCAGACTCCTTTTTAGGGTATGAGCTGTCTGCTCAATCTCACTCATTCCCGAGAGAGAGAGAGAGAGAGAGAGAGCGAAAGAGAGAGCGAGAGCTCATCCCCTCTAGAGTTTGTGTTGGGGCGGGGGTTGTTTCAGCCTGACTCAGCCCAGTTGGGAGGGGAGAAAGTACTGGAGGAGGGGCTAGCAGCTTCCCCTACCTCCTCTGCCCCCGAGGTCGCAGGGTCTGGCCTTTGAGCCTCCTCCATGAAGCTGAATGGGAGTATAAATCTGCCCAACCCAAAAGCTTTGAGCTGGGCAGGAGCCTCCTCTGGCACAAAGGTCCGCAAACCCATGCGGTCTCAGTGGACGTAGGCCAGTGGGGATTGAAGATTTCTCCTGGAGAAAGGAGAGAAGTCAGGGCAACAGTGAAGTGGCTGGTTTGTTTTTCCCAATAAGGCTAAATTTTTTTTCAGCTTAAAGTATTAGCTTAGTCAGAGCTTATGAGCTTTCTATTCTATTGGTGTGAAAACAGCCTTTCTTTACTAAAATGATGGTAAGAATTGATTTTTAAAATATTTTTCTTTATCAGAAGAAAACGTGGCCGCTCTCTATTCCCTCTCCAAAATTTCTTTGGACATTTTACGGGGCTGAGAAATCCCACCGTCTGGGAACTGCTGTCCTATGGGGTGATAGGGAGAACAAGGTGTGAGATGGGGTAAGGCAGGGAGAGAGAGACTGAGGCTCAGACTTCCACAGCCACACTGGAATCAGCCTGAAGGTGTACGGAGGGAGCATCTATCCTGTACCTAACCCTGGACTCAGGCTGTGGAGAAGGGAGGGACGGAGGAGGGGACCTGCCCTCCAGGAGGCATTGACTGCTAGAGAAGCTGAGAAATTACCAGAGCTGAGTCTGCCACTTCATTAACCTATTCAGATGATGGGCAGGAGCTCAGATATGGGGAGATCAGTGTGGCTGGACTGGTCAGGCTGGCTTCCTGAAGGAGATGGATATACTTCATCTGGGCCTGGAAAGCTCTGTAAGGCTTAGGGAAAGGGATAGGAAAAGATATTTGGGCTTGTCCCCATAAGACAGATCCACCTGTGCAGCAGCCCCTTGTCTGGTCAGCACGGATTCCAGCAGCAGCATCCACACAGAGATGCCATAGTACTGACTGATTACGATGTGCCAGGCATCAGGTCAAGAGCTTCACACACATTATCTCATTTAGTTATCATATCAATTCTATAACATAGGGACAGTTATCCTCATTTATGGATGAGGAAACTAAGCCTCAGAGAGGTTAAGTAAGTTATCCCAGGTCTCACAGCTTATAAGTAAGAGTTTTAGTATTCTGAACCCTGGCAGTCTAACTTCTGAGCTCCCCTAACTAATACCTTCTAGTGTTTCATTATGACTTCAAAATTCCAGAGTGTGTCCTTATCTGCTTTGTGATCTTTGAAGACAAATGGGGATGAATGAGCTGTCACTGGGGACTTCCCCAGTGGCTAAGACTCCATGCTCCCAATGTGGGGGCCTGGGTTTGATTCCTGATTAGGGAACTAGATCCCACATGCTACAAGTAAGGGTTTGCATGCCTCAGCTAAAGATTAAAGATACGCTACAACTGACTTGGCACAGCCAAATAAAAAAATTTTTTTTTTAAAGAAAGAACTGTCATTAATAGAATCTCAGCTTTCTGGGTGGCTCACGTTGCATACAGGGGCCACCCCGAGGATTGGGGAAACTTCCTGACTGGTCAGTATAAAGTAGCTCAAGCCATTTGCTGGCTGAGAGGGCCCAACCAGTCTTGTCTCCCTTGAGACAGATGGACCTTGGCCTGTACCATCTCTCCCATGATGTGCCATCTTTCATCCCACTCTAGACACCTGCTCTGGGCACTCACTCAGATCCCAAACAGAGATGGTAGGCTCTGGGGTGTTTCTAAGGGGTGGTGAGTAGAATCTGTGACTGCTCCCCTGAAGGTGACCAGGGAGTTTGGGGACCAATGCCAGCTGCAGGGAGGCCCCAGAATCTTCTGGGTTCCTGCAGCCCAGGATTTTAACGGGGCTTCATCTTCACGCTAATGAACATGGTGGGCTGTGCTGTCCTCAGAATCTGAATGCAGGACAAAGTTAGAGCACTTAAGAGTTGAGGGATGGAACAAAAGAGCTCTGGGTTTGGATTTAGACAGACCTGGTTTCTATCCCTTCCCTGTCGTTTGTTAGCTGGGGGACCCCAAACAAATCACTGACCCTCTCTGAGCCTCAGCTTCCTCATGGGTAATATGGGTATCACCCTGAGCCGGCCTTGCTCTGTGGGAGCGAGGTTGAGATGACTCATGCTTCCTAGGAAAGAGCTTAGCATGACACCCAGCACATTCCAAGCACTCTAACAAATGGCTGCTCTTGAGCTAGATATTTTTCGGAAGTTATTAGGCTAATGGCTCTTCATGTAACATCATGTAAATCGTCTAAATGTTTTCATGGCCCGAGCCCACTTAATCACAACTATAAGGCTGAAAATATACATTTCCTTTCCTTTTCTTTCAAGTTCCTTTAACATGAAAGGATCACATGAACTCTCTGACCTTTTCTAACAGGGAGACCCTTGAGATGTGGGGTTTCCAGAAAAAAGCTCAAAGGAGCCCCAGATGGATTTGGTAAATTACAACGAGGAGAGGTTCAGAGTGGGTCTCTTCCTGCCTGCCAGCCGCCTGGCATCCTGTTAGGGCTTGCTGAATACTGCCTGGAGGCTGGGCTGCTGGCTTGAGGCAGGAACTCTTTCCATGGAGCTTTCTCAGGGCAAAGCCTGGTCACACATCCTAGAGGCAGACTGTGGTTTGTTACTAGAAACACAGTTTGCTCTCTGAAAACTCTGTGTAGTCTCACTGCATGTCTGTGCGTGTGTGTCTGTGTGTGTACATGTGGGAGGTTGTGGCCTGCAGAATGGTAAAGATACACTGTTGCTGGAGGCAACAGCTCTGGCAGCTTTAAAATAGAGCAAGAGGGGACTTCCCTGGCAATCCAGTGGCTAAGACTCTTTGCTCCCAATGCAGGGGCTCTGGGTTCAATTTCCTGGTCAAGGAACTAGATCTGGCCTGCCACAATTAAAAGATGCTGTGTGCCGCAACTAAGACCTGGTACAGCCAAACAAAAAAATAAAAATAAATGTTTAGAAAATAATAATAAAATGAAGCAAGAGGGTTTGCTTTATAATCTTCTGTGTGTTCTCCCCTAGGCTGCTCCCCCCATGAATGGAATAATCAAGAATTACTTTAAAAAAAAATATTTTATTCATTTGGCTTTGAGGGGTCTTTGTTGCAGCATGTGGGATCTAGTTCCCTGACCAGGGATCAAACCCAGGACCCCTGCACTGGGAGCTCAGAGTCTTAGCCACTAGACCACCAGGGAAGTCCACGAATTATTTTTAAAGTAGAAATTTAATAATGAAGCTCCATGTTAATTTCCCTGATGATAACCCAAGGAAGTTTGACCAAATTGGCTTGAGGGGCTGTGGTGGGGAGAGTATAAAGAGAGCTGCCCCACAAGTTCCGAGGGCTCCTAGGACAATTTCCCAGGACTAATTTACCATATATGGGCCAGCTATTGTTCCCAGTGAATGCGGCTGGAATTTGCTCATCCACCCACCTGCAGGAATAAATAGCCCTGGGTTTCCACTTGAAGGGGTCTGCAGTCACAGGCACTAAGGTGTCAGCAGCAAAGGCAAGCTGGGAGTGGCTGCTGTGTGCCAAGCATGGTGTGCCAAGCACCCTGTGTGCCACCAGGATGCACTGATCTCTGAAGAGCTCAGTGGCAGGTGTCTGGGTCCCAAACCCTGCTCCACCACTGGACTGCTGGGTGAACTGCCTTCTCCAGGCCCAGGACTCCTTACCTAGTTTCAGGGATGCAATGAGGAGTCTCTGGTGATGAGTCCAGAGGTCAGAGACAAGAGGCACCAGAAATGCCACAGGAAGTGGGCCCAGGGTCCATGAAGACGCACTTTCAGCTTCACAGAGGAGTGTGTCCGCATTCGCTTCTGTCTGGGGTGTGGGAACAACCCTGGACATATGGACATATGAATGTGTTACTAGGGAAGTACCACTCAATGTCTCTTTTTGAGACAGGGATGTCAAGGCTTTGCTGCTTATCACTAGGGTCTGACACAGAGCTGGCCAACTGCAATGCTCAGAAATTTGTAGATGGATGACTTACTGGCTGGATAGATGTATGAGTAGATGGATAGATGGATGGATGAATCATTCACAGTGGTGATCACTTAGAATTCAGGGAGAAAGTAGCAAGCCCAGTACCTGCTTTCAAGGAACTTGTCATCTTGTGGGGGGCATCAGGGCAATAGAGTTCCCAGGAGTCAGGCGTTTGAAAACATGACTGTTACATGCATGGTATGGTAGATGGGGAGGGCTTCCTGGAGGAAGAAGGTCAGTCCAGGAGGCAAGTAGAATTTAGGAGGTGGGGCAGTAGCTCCACTCTGGGTTGTGATGAAGTTTGACCCCATAGGGTCTCTGGGGCCTAGGTGAGCCAGGATCTTGTGGGAGAGTTTGGTTATCTGTTGAGCCTTGCTCAGCATGGTACATCTTCGTGGCCTAGTTCCTACAGTCCTCTCTAGAGCCCCCTCATCCCTCCCGTCTACCAACTGGGACAATTTCTCCCAAGAACCCCCTCTCCAGACACTGGCTCTCTCTGTTTGCCCCCATCCTAGGACAGACTACCTCCTGGGTGCACAATCTACCATCTTGTACTGGGCCTCAAGGCTTTCCTGGCTCCGTGCCCCATGTGGAATACCCCCTCTTTTCCAGCAGCTAGAGGTAGGGGTGGAGAAACAGGACATGGAAGGCAGGGAGGATGAAAGCGGATCTTTACCAGATCCTGGAGTCACTGCCAGTCCCAATGTACGTGGCCAGTAAAGATTCTGAGAAGTCCTGTACCAGGGAACTCCTGTCTAGCCCCCTTTGGTTAGGTGCCTTCCGAGTTTATTTGACCATAAAACTATTTTTCCACATATGTATGATTTTCCAAAGAACATGGCTCCTCTGAAAGTCTTTTGGGGAATGCTCTTATCTCTGGTTTCAGGAGGCAAGGATGGGCACTCCTTATCCAACACACATTCCAATTTTGTCCCTGATATGGAGGAAATTAGCGACACTTGCCCTTCAAATTGGTCTTCACAGCTTTAACCAGGCTTCACTCGAGCCCTACTAGGTTCTTGGCTTCTTGGGATCATAGAACTTTCATCTGTGTCCTTGCTGAGCACTAATGTGGACCAAGCATACTATGGCATTTAATAAATGCCTGCTAACCATAGGATGGGGCTGTTGTGTTTAAAAGTCCAACCCAGCTCGGTTCCTCAAACTCCTGTGGCTGTTTCCTTTGGTTTGTTAGCATCTGAGAGGCTGTGCTTTTTCAAGGCTCGTCTCTGGTCTCTCTCTCATCCAGGAAGCCTTCTTGGCTACTTGGCTCCACAGGGATCTCTCTCCTGTCCAAAGGCAGATTCTCATTGCTTTTAGAATTGGAGCCCCTCAACTGCTCCTGAGCTGTTCAATCTCTGTTTCCTGTGAATGAGGCCTCCTGACCTTTGATTACAGCAGGGCTTGGAGCTCACAGCCTGTGTGTGAACTAGGGCTTCTCCACCTATGCACTGTGGGAGGGACCTTGGGCGAGTCACCTCCTTCTAGGAGCCTTTGGTTCCTCATCTGTTAAGAGGGAGCTTTAATAGTATAGTCTGGGACTTCCCTGGTGGTCCAGTGGCTAAGACTCTGTGCTTCCAGTACAGGGGGCTGGGGTTTCGATCCCTGGTCGGGCGGGGACCTGGATCCCACCTGCTGCAAGTAAGAGTTTGCAAGCTGCAACTAAGACCCCGTGCAGCTAAATAAATACATAAAAATTTTAAAATATTTAAAATAATCATATTGTCTCAAGAGCTGGGAAAATGAGTTCTTGCTTGTAAAGTCCTTTGCACAGTGTCAAGTGTGGAGTAGGTTCTTGCTAAGTGGCGACCAGTTTCAATTATTATTGTTGCTCTCAGCCAGCAGGGCTGCGCTCAGGCCCAGCTCTTTGAAGTGCTTCACAGAGGCTATCCCGGCCAGCCTGCAGTCCTGCTAGTTATGGGTGGGGAGTGGGGACTAGAGTGGGGAAGGCACCAGGAACCCTGTCTTCTGAGGCCAGGCCGAGGCCACCAAGTGTTCAGCCTGAGTGGGAACTCCTCATGCCAAGAGATGGCCATTTCCAGACATCTGCAGGCTGGAGGGAGCCAGCTGGCCTGTGGGGCCCGAGGGCAGAGACTGGACTAATGGGAGGAAATTACACGGAGAGATTTCATCTCGGCTTGAGGAAGCATGTCTACCAGGCAGAGCTGGCCGACCATGGCCTGCCCAGGCCACCAACAAGAGGCAGCGAGCTCCCTGTCACCAGAGGTGTGTGAGCAGAGGCTGAGGGCTTCCAAGGGAGGGGAGCCACTGAGCAGGTTTCTGCCCCTGAGGCCCCTCCAAAGCTGTGGACAGTCTCTTATACTCCTGAGTGGGTCTGCCCCTTGCTGGCTCGTCTGAGTCCACAGCAGGTGTCTAAGAGTGAGGGCAAAAGCATGGGTACCTCTGACTCTGACCTGGGCCTGGAGTCTGGAGAGGAAAGGGTATTGCTCTAAGAGGCTGATCTCAAGGAGGTTAACAACCACAATGTCACCTTCCTGAGGTAGCAACTCAGTGGACCCCACCTTAGGCCTGCTGGGGTCAGGGAGGACAGAGATTGGTGGTGGGAGGGGGCTTATTCTTAAATCAGCCTTTCCCAGCTTCCTTCAGCTTCTAAAACTAGGGGCTGAGGAGAAAGATGGGAAAGAGCAGGAGAGCAGAGAGCTTGGGTTTCAATATCAGTTCTGCCACTTGGTAGCTGTATGACTTTGGACAAGTCACTTAACCGCTCTGTGCTTCAGTTTTCTCTGTAAGACAAAAAGACAATAACACTTACTTCACTGGGTTCTTGTGATGATTAAGTGAGTGTTTATTTGTGGTCCATAGTAAGTACTATGCAAATATCTGTTAGATAAAAACTAATTGATAAACTCATCTATGCCTAGCCTAGTACCATGTAAGTTTTTTTTCTTTTTTTTTTTTTTTTAAGGTATCAGTGACTTCTTATTTTATTTACTTGGCCACACCCTGCAGCATGCAGGAGCTTAGTTCCCCAACCAGGGATTGAACCTATACCCCCTGCACTTGTGGAGTCTTAACCACTGGACCGCCAGGGAAGTCCCCAAGGGTATTTATATGGTTCACTTTGTTTAGTCTCCACAACAACCTAATGAGGTTGAAACTACTATTAGTAGTACTATTAGTAGAAAGTGAATCTGAGAAAGTCAAGTTCCTTGCTCAAGGTCCCACTGCTGGTGGGAGGCACAGTGAAGGTTTAAATTTAGGAGGGTCTGCCCCCACAGGTCTGCAGCCTCTCTAGGGAGGTAGAGTCCCAGTGAGAGCAGGGTAACAATAGATGAGTTGGCAGGAAGGGGTCAGAGGTGTCCCCCCACCCCCATCCACCTTGCTCGTCGGGAAGCCCCCTCTTGTGGCTGCTGCCTGGGAGAGATTTATCTGACTAATTTGTGGAAACATTGCTGGGTGACTTTGATGACAAATTACAGCCTTGCTTCCTTCAGCTAAGTAACCTCCATGGTGGGTGGAGGGGTTGGTCTTGGAAGTAGCTGGAGTTCTGGGCTGGCAGTGTTTGCCTTGAGGGTGACACTGCCAAGGGAGCCGTGCCACCCCAGACAAGCTCCAGGGACAAGGGACAGGAGCTGGGCAAGAACATAGCCTCTCTGCGTGCTGCAGGGCTATGGGCCAGGGTGTCCTGCTCGCTCCCACTTTCTCTTGTCCCAGCTGGACACCTCTCTCTTGCTCATGACTGTGTGCCGTGGGCTGAGCCAGGGCCTAGCAGAGAGCTGAAGTCCAATAAATACGTGTTGGATTCCAGAATATCTCCAGACATGGTACTTCATTGTTTACGAAACTCCTTCCCCTCTATTATCTCATCTGATCCTTACAACAACCCTGAGAGGTAGCTCTTTTAACCCCGTTTTACAGATGAGGAAACTGTGGCTCAGAGAGAGGAAGTGACTCGCCCAAGGTCACACAGCTCAAACCCCGTCTCTGAGGCTCTTAAATTAACTGCAGGTCTGTAGCCCACAGAGATGCCTCCCCTGTCCTTGTGTGAGAACAGTGGTAGGACAGAGGGAACCCCTTGTGGATGGAGGCCCCCCTTGGCCTCCTTCGGCACAGAAGTACTCCTCAAAAATGGTCAGGGAAGCTGTTCTTATTTGTCTACTGGGGCACGGAGCCCCTCAGGCTTCAGATTGGGGAGTAGGGGCTCTAGCATGCCAGGTTCTTTCCCAGCCTCTCCTGGATGTCAGATGGACAGGTCCAGGCCCTCAGAAGCAGAGGCAGTTTGTCCTAGCCACCGGCCCAGAGGCCAGCCTCCATTCTGCAGTGGTGAAAGTACTTCACTTCACCTCTGGGTCACGGGTGGGCCTCTGCTGACAACTGCGGTTTTCTTTGTCAGCTCTGCTGTTTTTATTTTTGTTCACTGCTCTATTATTACTGACATTTTAAAGGGTTTCCCTTTCTGGTCAAGCTTTGTCTTTTGTTTTTATAATTTGGGAGCTACTCTCCTCTTTTCTTTCTCCTCTCAGCCTGGTTTTGGAAGATGCTGAAGCAGGAGATGGGTGGGAGGCAGTTTAAAAGCATCATCCCCCTGCATCCTTCCTCTCTGTGTCCCGGCCCCCAGCAGGCCTGAGGAGCCTCCCTGGTAGACCCAGCTCTGAGGGCAGCACTGAGGGTAGAAGGCACCCCTTTGAACTAGGAATTCTTATTCTAAGTGGAGCCCTGCACATACAAGCCCCTGTGGTGCCATGACCCCACCCCTTCTCCTTCCTTCCAGCATTCTCCCCCCACTCAAGGCTGCCCCCACTGCTAGGGGAAACTTCTAGCACAGATAAGACCATTGACCATAAACAAGTCACCTTACTTCTTAGCGTCTATAGTGCCTGGGAAAATAGCCCATGGCAGATTCTGATGAGATGGGGGTTAGGAAAAAGCTTTTGTGGGGCCTCTCTGCGCATCCTGATTCATTGTGGGACTAGATCTAGGCCGAAATCTCCCCTTCTGAAATTTGCAGCCCTCTCCCTGGGGCAGGGGTTTCTGCAGCTGCAACACTTGGGCCACAGCCACTGGCCCATTGCAGCGGATTCAGGGCCTTAGGCAAGGGCTGCGACGGCCCTTCCGTCCTGACTGTGGGGCTACTGCTTGGCAGTTGGTATTTAGGAGGGCAGGACTGCAGAGCTCTCAGAGATTAACTTGAATTCCTTCCTCCCCCACCTTGGAGCCAGAGAAACGCTCCCGGCTTCCTGCTCAGCCCTGTACCCAGAACCCCCAACTGAAGGGACAGAGCTGAAGGCTTTTTGCCTCAGTTCTTCCCCCTCCGAAATAGTACGGTCGAGACCTGGCTGATTCTCGAATGACTTGCTTTTGTGACTGAGCTCTAACTTTTCGTTTTATGTTCGAAGATGAGATTCAGATCTGCAGGGGGAAAGTACTTC